>LFYR01000585.1:888766-1007249 GCA_001185155.1 Zostera marina | reverse complement strand
AGACGGACCGATCATTGATGACCCGAGTGAATTTCGACGAATCATAGGATCACTACAGTACATCACCTTAACAAGGCCGGATGTCCAAGTCGCAGTGAATCGGCTCGCTCAATTTATGGCCGAACCAAAAATGGTTCATTGGATAGCAATAAAACGCGTTATGGGTTACTTACTTGGAACTCAAAAACACGGCATTGCACTACGGAAAGTAAACAACTTTGGGATCACGGCATACTGTGACGCCGATTGGGGAGGTGACACAACCGATCGCAAAAGCCGTACGGGGTTTCTAGTATACGTCGGAGGAACATTAGTGTCGTGGGCATCACGAAAACAAAGCACGCTAGCTCGATCAAGCACAGAGGCCGAATATCGTGCAATAGCGACCACGACCCAAGAAATAGAAGCAGTTCGCTCGGCACTAATTGAATTGGGAGTAGAAGTACCACGGCCTATGGCAATTCTATCAGACAACCTCGGAGCTACCTTCATCACGAAAAATCCAATTGGACATATAAAGCTCAAACATGTAGCACTGGACCTCCATTTCGTTCGTGAAAAAGTAGAAAATGGGGACATCATCGTAAGGCATGTACCCAGACATGAACAATGGACAGATATTTTGACTAAAGCACTACCGCCGAGAAGCTTCTCCATACTACAAGAAAAGCTCGTCGGCGAAGCTCCGTTGGGGCTCCAGGAAGGGGGTATATTAGATAACAATATTAGTTAAAACAACAACTATAGATTGTTAGAATAATAGTTACAAGTATAGACTATAAATATGTAATCAAACCATTAATATTCTTAATACAATTTGGTTATCATTTACACCATCTTATATATTGCTAACACAATCATCAAGCCTCTACAAGTGAACCGGTTTTTATAAAAAATCGACACAAGTTAACTACACTCATTCGTTCAAGGGAAGAGAATGTTAGATAATTATATCATGTACCTATAAATAACTATGTTATCATAATGAGCTAATTTAATAATGTGCTCATTATGAGGACATCTGTCTTTATCTTCTAGAACATTATTGGGTTTTTACAATAACAACTTTTATCATAATCAAATTCCTTGGTTGTGCTCATTATAGTTGGGTTCACTAACCCAAATTACTATCTTCTATATTATTAGCATTATGTTTCTCTAAGTTCTCCAATCCTCATGCTATCTATTTCTGCAGGAAGGTGCCTTTTTTCTATAGTATAACAGGGGTATCTCTCTACAAGATATATAAATATTTACTTTCAGATGATATATCAGAGTCAAATAATATATCATCGAAAAAATCGTAGTGAAAATGCATACTTAAAAAAAAAATTTAATAATTATTGTGACAAGTTAAGTTAATTTCCCTGTGTAATAATCACACCTAAAAATAATTTAATGGGATGATGATAGTTAGATCAACATTGAAAGGTAAGATCAATGATATCAAATATCTTACCAAAATCGTTTTTCAAAGATACGCATTCAAACAAAAATCTTTGACTTTTCTATTTTTCAATGTCTGCAAATTGGTAAAAACTATCTCGTGTGTTTTTAATGAAGTCCCTTATACACTTAAGATTTAAGGACCGTCCTTCTCTAAAAGAGTAAAAGCTATGTGTGGTTGTGGTTGAAACTCAACTGTAGAAGTAAAAATCTCTACTTTCATATCATACATAACTCGATAAGCCAAATTGATCACAAGTGACAGAAAGTTTATGTAGACCTGACAATTCGTGTTGACACGACACGAATACAACTAACACGACTAATTTTTTCATCGATACGAACACGACTAATTTTTTCATCGATACGAACACGACTAATTTTTTCGTCGACAAAAACACGACTCGTGTCAAAAAAATTTAACACGAACACAACTGAATCCGTGTCGACACGACATGACTAGGGTGTTAAAATATAATTAATTTGGAGAGTTATCATGGGAGATCGAACCCATGATTTCTCATATGATGAAAAATTATTTTATCAACTGTCCTGCATGTCTATTGTCTAAATATAATATTTTTTTATAATTAATAATCGTTTGATATTTAATATTATTAGATTTGATATTTAATATTTTTATAATATTATATTTAATTAATAGTCGTGTCGTTTCGTGCAATCGTGTCGTATTTTTAGAGATAAACACTAAACCGACACTATTATTAATCGTGTCAAAACTTTCGACACTAACCCAAATAAACGTGTCGTATTTGTGTCGTGTTAAAATCGTGTCGTGTTTTTTTACGAATGTGATATTGCCACGTTTATGTTTATGATTTAAATCTTAATATATATAATTTTTTAATTCTTATTTATTTATTTATTTATTTATGTATAATGCAATTTATAAAAAAAGAAAATGATATTACCAAAGTTATATTATAATAAAAATTTAATAAAAATATACACAAAACGAGTCTTGTTGTGTACAAAAAAAGACAAAAGAATTTATTTTTTTTGTCAACCAAAAGAAAAACACAGAAATAATGGAGAAGGCAGACGGATGTGGTAACCTCCGGTAAACTTAGTATATTTCCTTATTAATTTAAACTATGCGGGATTTTTTCGATGGAGTAATAATGATTAATAACTGGTCAAGTGGTCGGTAATTGAAATAATCCTGAAAACAGCACGCTGTATTATTGATTTATTTCTCTACAAATCGATTCTCCGAAGTCCGATCGTCGCCGCATCTCCAAAATCCTATCATTCCAGTTTGATGGAAAACGCTTACTCCCACCTCTTCCTTCGCATCACCATCTTGATATCCGTCACCTCCTTCTTCTTCCTTTCTGTAAACGCTCAAACTGCCAACCGTGTGGCCGGATCTGGTTCACCAACCTTCTCTGATGGTGACCACCATCACGAAGAATGTCATCATCACCATCACCATCACGATCACGATCACGAATCTAGTGTTAGTCAGAGACGGATGCTCCCAGAGGAGTTGGCGGAGGAGGAAGTTTTGATACGGGAGCGTTCAGCCGAACACCGCCATGAAAACGATCATCTAGAACATCACGATCACCGGCAACTGTCTGATCTCGGTAAATTCGATTGCGAAATGTTGTTGCTTTAGTTTCCTGGAAAATGTTATTTATTCTTTTTTTTTTGAACTTTTTTTTTGGAAAATAGATATGTGGGTGAGTGCGATGGGATGCTCGTTGCTTGTAAGCTTGGCGTCTCTCATATGCCTTATCATCTTGCCTCTTCTGTTCTGTGAGTGTGTTTGATCTTAGTGTTCGTTGATTGGTCGAATGGGTGTGGAAAATGTCTATCTTTTGTGTGAATCTCCATGACTCCATTTGTTGGTTTTACTTCAGGGAAAGGAAAACCATCCAAAATGGTAGTAGACTCTTTGGCCACATTTGGGGTTAGTTCACTTTTCTCTCAATTTAACTTGTGATATTTTATGTTGCTTTTGGCTTTAACTGGTGTTATTTTCATGATATGAATTTATCTTGTATTGAAAAAAGTAAAAAAAACAAACAAACTTTCTGATACTATATGTCATGAAAATCTGTTGGTGTGTTGATGCTTATTCTCTTAGTTAGATCTCTTGGATTTCTTTCAGCTCTATTTACAGTTTAAAACAAATGCTGATTATTCACTTTTTTGTATTAGTACTGGTTTTAAATCTGGATAATAGCAGCGCTATATCAGTATATTGAATTATTTTACATTTAATTGTATATGATAATATATTAGCCAAGTTTAATGATCTTTTTCCACGATTTACTTAGTGTTATGTTTGAATCTTTTCAGGCCGGAGCAATGCTTGGTGATGCTTTCCTACATCAATTACCTCATGCTTTTAGTGGTGGGCATTCTCATGACCATGACTATGCCGAGCACGATCATCATGGGGAGTCACACTCCCATTCCCTGCAAGATCTATCTGTCGGGCTTTCTGTTCTTTGTGAGTGGTGGTAATATTCTTTTTATTTGGGGTTCAATATTATGCCTTTTCTGGTAATAACATTGCTTCAAGATATTTCATTTTGATCAGTATAAAAGATACATACACAATTTAATGATTTCTACCTACTTTATATTACAGTTGGAATTGTTCTTTTTCTTCTTGTTGAGAAGGCAGTGAGGTATGTTGAAGAATTCTCCGGCAAGGGAGTCCATGGATGTGGACATCACCACCACATCAATCGCAGAAAATTGAAAGATAATAAGATTAATGGAACCACAGATAAATTGCTAGCGACATCTGAAGGAAACTTGGATGATGAAAGAAACATCCAAAAAGATGAAAAACTAAAAGAATCTGGAGTCCTTCGCAAGGTAGATTTTATTCTAAATTTTTATGTAAGTTTAAACTAATAAAACACAATTATGTCTGTTAATAAAAAATAGCAAATAGATGATTTATGAACACAACTATTTATACCATACAAACCGGTTGCCAGCAGACATAAATTTGTAGTGTCAATCTTAATATATAATAAATTTAGTGATTTTTTAGACAATTTCATCATTGTTTCTGCTGTGTCATCACATGTTTTCATGTAGGATTTAAAAAAATGACCAATAAATTTTTTATGGATGGTCACAACCTCAAATGCTCACTCAAAAATTATCTGTTTGTATTTTGCAAACACCATCTTTCCGGATTCTTCCAGAGAATATCTTTGAATGGTTCGGTAGCTGATACAAAAGAAACAGATTCTGCAAATGGTGATGTTTCAGAAAATAAGGCACCTTCTGGTGATGTTCCATCTTCGAGCCTGGTCTTTGGTTATCTAAATCTGTTCTCTGATGGAGTAGTAAGTTCTGTAATCAATAAATTGATGCTGCAATTTTAAATATATTCGTTAAAGATCTTCATTTGCAATGAGCTAAAGTGAACTTCTTTCTACTCATGTATATGGATGTCTTAAAGTGTTGATGTACTAAATTATTTCCATGGATATTCCAGCATAATTTTACAGATGGAATGGCTTTAGGGAGTGCTTTCTTACTGTATGGTTCTGTTGGAGGGTGGTCTAGGACACTGTTCCTTCTTGCACATGAGATCCCCCAAGAGGTTAACTTCTTATATTTTTTTTACTTTTTAGCATTATTATTATTTTTTGTTAGAGAGAAGATGCTATCTTATTCTTTCTTAAAAGTAAAAGATTATTTTGGTTCATACATTATTAGATGGATCAAAATTTATTTTATATGGTTATTTATTTATTTAATTTCATCATACCATCTTTTATTAAAATCTGACTTATATTGTTTATGATTTTGAATTTTTGACCTGTGAATTCTATTGTGATTTTTTTTTCTTTTCTAGTCAAATGTTTACCTTTTTGATGTTTAGTTTCTATATTGAAGATTAATCTGCTTATTCTAGTACGCACTGTGGTTCATCTTCAGGTTGGTGATTTTGGAATATTGGTACGATCAGGTTTCTCAGCATCCAAGGCTCTCTTTTTCAATTTTCTCTCTGCTCTAGTTGCATTGGTTGGAACGGCCTTGGTGAGTCTAGTAGTCTGGATGAACCTTTGATAATTTGTAAATTGTAATCTTTATCTGATTTTTTTTCCAAGTTGGTTGACGGGGAATGGATTTATTTCTTAACGCAGGCTTTGCTTTTAGGAAAGGATCCTGGACAGTCATCTTTGATCGAGGTAAACGATAATTATAGCATTCACGTGATTCAACTTTCTAGTGGAGTGATCAATGGAAAAAGCTTTTGTTTTCTCCTCTTTGCCATTGCAGGGATTCACTGCTGGTGGGTTCATCTACATAGCCGTCGCAGGTGTTCTTCCAGAAATGAATAATAGTGGAAGCACAACACTAAAAAACACCTTGATTCAATTAAGTTCTTTACTTTCGGGAATTGGAGTTGCTCTTTGCATTTCACTTGCAGAGTGATAACTGTTAGTGTAAGTTTGAAATAACTTCACATAATTCATGTAATCTGCCTAAATTTCTCAATTACATTTCTTTTGACATTTCTTCTTAACCATGTTCAGGATTGCAATTAAGTTCTAGCCTGCTGTTCATTTTGGTAATTCCAATTCATCATAATTCATGCCCAGAGAATTCAAACTGCGATCATTAAAATTAGAATACCCAAAAAAGTGTATTGCAATCATTAAAATTAGAATACCCAAAAAAGTGTATTGCAATTTACAAATGAAAATGAAAACATCAGAAAATATTATGCCAGATTATTTTTATGGCAGGAAATGGTCAAATGAAAGGATTTTCTTCTTCTTTCAATTTTAAATACAGGTTCCAATGATCCATTGTCTCGAAAAAAATAATTCTAGTCGAACAAGCTGAAATCCATGTCGTCGTCACTTTATTTTCTTCTCCTCTATAGCAGGTGTGTTGCTGTCGTTCCGCCGTCGCCTGGAGAGTGATATACTGACAACCATAGAAGGCATGATTCATCCTTGATTGTTGACTACTAGTCAAGGACTGAAGAAAGTGGACAATTTACTCAATTTCCCTATAAACTGAGTAAATTGCATGATATAATTTCAGTTATTATGGTTACCTTTAATGGTTGTTTTTATCGCTATATAAGTTGTTTGGTTTTTAATGGAGAAGGATCAATCAATGAATAAAAAAACTTGTTTTATTTATGTTTTAAATCCTATCAGGAAACAGAAACGGAAAGTGCAGAACCACCACCACCTCCACTGGATCCAATATTCATAATAAGATCTTGATATTTTTCTGCTTCAAGAACTTAGAGAAGATAAATCTTTTCGGCGTCGTATGTAATGGAGGATCGGAGAAGCTTAAGTGCAGCGCAGTCAAGCTCCGAAGTAGACATCGTCGTGAGTCTGGTAGGGACTTAGCTGACTAGGGTTACGACTTATGGATGAGGAAAACAATAAAAAATTTAGATGACTATACACACATACTATTACATAGACAAGAAAAATCAATAAATCTAATAGTCATTAGAAAAGATTTGGATAAGAAATTCTCACAGAACAGTGTACACAGTTACTTGTTTGTCCTGTCATGGTGGCTAGTGCAGCAGGAGTAGTGCTCAGATCCCAGAAATCCAGAGTACCATATTATATAACTATTAAACAAACTGATTACTGTACAGTGTACACAGTACAAAACACAGTACAAAATAAAATAAATGATTATCCGACTTATCCGTACACAATCGTTGAACCATCAATATCAACATATATTCATACCCAACATATAATCATTCATAAAGTGTCATGATCCGTTGATAGATATGTTCCGTTGATATCAACATATATCATGGAGATGTTCCCAGGTCATTCTAACGGATCGGGATATCATCAGTACTCCTTTGATAGACATGATCCGTTGAAGTTCCTGTTAGACCACTCCAGTGGGACCGAGGGTATCATTAAAATCAAATCGTAATAATGAAAGAATGTGGAAGTGTTGGACTGAGAAAATCAAATCCGTTGAAGTTCCTCGAACTCAAAAACATTCATCATTTAAGTAAAAAACATAAATCAGACAGCCAAGCTCTCTCTGACTAGTGTAGTGAGTGAGAGTACAGAGTTATTAAGTGATTACACAAAGAACAAGAAGAAAAATTAAGAAGAATGAATATTATTAGTTATAGTCTTATTTATTACTCTTATAAAAAGGTATACAAAAAAACATTTATGGAAATATTCATTCCCCCATTAATCAGAGCCATACTGTACAAAAAAAACTGCACAAACATACATAATACAGAATCAATGTCTGGTGAAATTTAGAATTCCGGAATTCAAACAAAACCTACTTATTTTTCAGTTATTATTTCATACTTTTTGTTTGGTGTGTTCTTAAATTAAATTCTTAAAGTAAAATGTAGAAACAAAAAAAAATGCATACCTGCAGAAACTTTCATCCTCATCCACTAGAGTCTCCTCTCCTCCTCTCATTGGTAATTATCAATCATGAAATCCCCTTCTGTAAGTCGACATTACAACATCTGTTTCTTCGTCAGCTCTCTCCACAGCACTTGTCCCTGCCACGCCGCCGTTACCATCGCGCCAGACTGATGATACTGTCTCCAGACTGTTTGCTGGCCCAACAGACCCACCGGCATGAGCCTCTGCCATTTGGGTAGGCGACACCCCACCACCAGAACCTGACCTGACAGGAATCGGAACCCGATTTCGCCTTGCAATATTTGCAAGCATTCCACCCATATTCAAAGCCTCGACCATATCGGCATCTGTGCTATTCCTCAGCACCCTTAAATTTAATCTCCTTCTCGATCTACTACTGGTAACAGCATGCAGTGATGGTGATGGTCCTTCCTCTTGCTGGTGATGTTGGTCGCGTGCATCGATGTTACTTCCAGAACTGCTCGTCGGAAGCTGGAACCGACATACCGGACAAGAATTATGCTGCGTCAACCACGGAATTATGCAATCTCCATGGTAAATATGATTGCAAGGAAGCTTTTTGACCTCGGATCCTAAAACGAATTCTTCCTTGCAAACTGCACAAGACGAATTGGGATCAGCAGCGAGGAAAGATTCCGTGATCTGAATGGTCGGTATTGCATTGATCGAAGCCTTGGAAGCAGGGAAAGGTCCACGGACGTTGTTGAAATCGACTTCGGTTGTATCAATATGTTGCATCAGACGCTCAAACACTTCGTGATAATTATGCCCTCTGTGCTCGATGAAATTATGATTCCGTCGCAAATTGGGGGGAAAACTCCCAGGCAAATCAAGAAATCGTCGGACGTTCTCCTCTCTCTCGTGATCATGTTCATCTTCGCCTTCGCCAGGCTGGGAGAAGTAAAAAGGCGATGGATTGAGACGAAGCCCGCCATAGGGAGGAGAAGGAAAAGGAGAAGGATTAGGGTTAAGATCGAGCTCTTCTAGAAATTCTCCATTGCAGGTCGGGCAAACGAGAGGCGGAATTGGGGAAGAAAGCTCGACAGTGGATCGGCACTGGTGACACCAAAAGGGGAAACATGTAACGGCGGTTTCTCCGGCGAACTCATCGTACTGTGATGGATGACGTGGACGGGAGCGAGAGCGGTTGGTGGGGGAACCGTCGGAAGAAGACGGCATCATGCTTTTCCACAACGTCAACGGAAGGATTCCAGAAGAATAAATTGGAAGACGAAAAGGGGGAAGAAAAAGTATGGGAGGTTAGTCGTGGTCGATGAAGACGACGACGAATGAATGCTACTTTGATACTCGGATTGCTAAATCTGGTATTAAATATTTACAAGTACAAACACCGCCTCTTATTTACACCTCAACCTCACTTTCTATCGGGAGGTTATTTTAAGAAACAATATGCATATAACCAAACTCGAACTTTATACTCTTATAAACCTGTGCTGTTCATGGTTTAAAGGGTGTCAATTAAAACTCGATTACGATTGAGCTCACGAATCCGAGTTTAACAAGCCGATAAGCCCGAACTCACGAGCAAGCAAGCTCGACTCCATAAACTCGTTAAGAATTTTTTAATAATAAATTATAAGAAAAATTAAATAAAAAACTTAAATTTAAAAAATATATAGATATTTTTCTTAAAATATTCAGATTTCAGAATTATAAGTTAAATTTCAAATTCAAGAAGTTCTTTTGACTTTTGAAAGAGGTCGCATTTGACTTTTGAAAGTATCGAAATTTAACAAGTTCTTTTATTTTTTTACATAAAACATCCCTATGTGTTTTAAGGATGTTGAAACAATAATTAGATTATAAAATATTGAAGAAATCAGAGTTCATTTAATATCTCATGAATAAAAAATCTACAGAAAATGACCTGAACATCCGAGTTAACTTAAGACCAAAACCAAAAACAGGATTAGTAAAAAGCCCGAATATCCGAGTTTCAGGTCCATTGGTAAAATCAAAAAATCGAATCTAAAAACCCTCTCTTGGGTTTAATACTTGGGTTTTAACCTTAAACCCAAGTAGTTGGGCTGAATAGTTATTAACACTAAAAATAACTTTACAAAACGAAAACATTGCCAAAATGCCAACTGTCAAGTGATGTTAAAAATAATATTTAATACATTTGATTACTTTGAGGTTTTTGAAACCTTCAAACAATAACTGCCATTCTACCACTTTCATTTCATTTCTTTTTTTTTTTTTTTTTGAAAAATTAAAACTTTCATTATTGAAAAAGAGGTTGGGCATAACCCAAGATTACAGAATAATATAGGGAGATGCAAGTACAGTAAATGTAAAAACATTGTCTATCTCTTATGCAGCTATGACCCTGAATAACTGACCAAGGATTGAAGCCTCAAGAGGTTGGAAGCTTGTATTTCTACATGTGAAAGATTGTACTTCTTATAGGATGTAGAATCATATGTAATGCTCACATCTTTTATGATTACCACTTTCATTTCTTGATGACTTGATTGATGAGGAATGTAAAACTTTGGCAAAAAAAGGTGGTTGGCGATAGATTGAATTCAAGATGATGATTAATTCTATCAGCTAACAAGATTCAAGCCAACTTTAAAGTGTTCTTAGGACTACTTACCCAAGAACTGCCTTCGATGGCAAACCTCCATGGTGCTGTAATATGCTCAGGCGAAGCATAATTGATCCCAACCCGTGGACCTACTAAAATTTTTTCTGGTTTGGGTCCATCTAACACTTCCAACCCTCCTATATTTGACAAAAATTTCCCATTATTTTTTCTTTAAGATTCAAGTAAATATATGTAGACAGTGGTCGGATTTAAGATATCACATACCATGAGTGTACAAAGGATGGTCTGACCATGACTTAGAAAGTCCAAGTGCTTGCCCAACCTATCAATTACAATACACCAAAGCTGACAATCAGACAAAAAGTACTTTTAAGTGATATATATGGATATATCAGATATATTCAAAGTAAAAGAGTTACCTTTCCTGGACCTGCAAGAAGACTAGGTTTGATATTATCTTGACCTCGTCGCTCTTGAATAATCTTTAATCCTAAAGCTCGTCAGATAACAAGGTATCAGGTCTGAGTTTAAAAAAAATCCAAAGGCAATGGATAGGAATCATTGATAGAATGGATCGTATCAGAATAGATATGTAGGATTAAGTGTATTTTTGTCAAGTGGACAGTTTACTGCCAGCTGACTAGGTTCTTAAATGAATTCAAGTAGTGATCTGCCTTTGAAACCCTAGGTAGTGACGGATCTTGCAATTTCTTATAACATTAAGAAACCAATTAAAAAACTTGTTATTTTAATGTATGAAAAATTGCTGATCTATCAACAAGTGAGTTTTACTTATTGGAGAAACTTCATCTCTGTTTTTTACATTCTATTGAAAAAATAAGGTATTATGTATTCATGAATCAAATGGGAAGCAACTAAACATAACAATTCTTTACCTGCACACAAAGATAAAAATATCGAAATAACATGTAATTAAATTGCAACATAAACGCAACCGGATTGATTATATTCCGATTGTAAACGAAGAACAATAATTGAATCCACTAATTATGATGGGGGAGGAAACAAAATATTGCGAAAATTAGAAAAATGATTTACCACTGATAGGAGCACACGATCGAATCAAAACTCCAGCTCCTACCCCCACCTCATCGGCCACAATATTTAGCATTACGTGAACTCCATAACAGAGGTACACATAAGCATGCCCTCCGGGACCAAACTATCAGCAGTTAAAAAATCTAAATTACAATCTTTTGCCAATAAATAATAAGAAGAGAAATTCATCATCGTCGTCGTCATACTCACCATTGGCTTCGTTCGTGGGGTGATGCCAAGTCGGCTGTGGGAGGCGGTATCATTTTGCCTGTACGCCTCCACCTACAACAAAAACCATCAACCAAAGAAAGATAAATCAAAGACGTATCTATAATAGCTACCTCGGTGATTTGAAGAACAACATCGTCCCTGCGAAGGTATTTTCCGAGAAGGAGAGGAGAAAGATTCAGAGCATCAACGAGGAAGAAGCAACGGGGAAGAATAGAAGGAAAATGAGTAAGATTAGTATCCAACACCGCCGGCGTTCTGCTAGTTTTCTTCCCGGCGACGGTTTTTCTCTTCAATCGGGGAGTTTTAGGGTTCTTACTCGAAGTGAACGACATAACTCTTGAGTTTTGAATTTTGATAATCTATTTTCATAAAACCCCTCGAACTATCATTTTAATCTCTAATGAAGTTTTATTAATCGGGATATTTTGCAAAAATATACCTATCGTATGATTAATATACTGAAAAATCCGTCCAGAAGTTCTTTCCCACTTCACTTCACCCAACAGACAGACACGCACGGGGCAGAGGGAAGAGGGGGAGAGGGAGATCAACGTGGATTCCGATACTCCACCGAGTTCAGCTTCCATTCATTATCGCCAGATCTGATTGTTCATAACGTCTCCGGTGTCTCCGGTCGATCATATCTCAAATCATTGATCGCCGAGGTAGGTTATTTCGTCTGGATCAATCAATAGTCTGTGATGCTGTGATAGTTTGGTAGTTTGGAAAGAAAGAAAAACCCAACTTTTTGGATTCTTGTATGACGGATTGCTTACTGAAATCTGTAGAAAATGGTAAATCGACAACTTTTGTTGACTTATGGCTACTTGCTTATGTACATCTCACTTTCTTCGGGAGTTATTCTCTATAACAAGGTAATCGATCGATAAATTTTACATCTTGTTTAAATACCTAGGGTTTATAGCATATTAGGCATGTTTTATGTTGTTGCAGTGGGTTCTATCTCCAAACTACTTCAATTTCCCATTCCCTATAACACTTACCATGATCCACATGGGATTCTCTGGTGCGGTTTCGTTCTTTCTTGTTCGAATATTTAAGGTGCGTGTTTCACTTACCAAATGCTGTTTATGTCTTTGCCAAATGCTATTCGTTTTCTTAATTTGTGCATAGTATCAGTATACAGTTTTTTTTATTAAGATAAATTGATTAGATAAGAATAGTTAACATGATATTTTTAGGATATGTAAAAAAAGAATATGAAAGATAACTAATAGCTTAAATCAATGGGGATGATGTGCTTCTCCGCTTCCGACTAAATCGGTAGCTTTCAACGGACGGTCCATGTTACGTAGAGACATCCATGTTGTCATGCTAAGCGCTTCGGACCTCTGCCTATTAGTATACAGTTAACTTGGGTAGAATCTACATGTAACATGTGTTTGCAAATGCAGCAAATCTTTGGGATACATGCATGCTTGGTTGCTTACTACACATATATAGTTTCTACATATATGCTGGGTTGCTTTCTGTCGAAATCATTTGAATATTTATCTCTATTATTTACATTTTAATGTTCTGATAATGCAGGTCGTGGCGCCGGTCAAAATGACTAACCTGATGTAAATAATTTTTTTTTTTCTACAATGTTTTTAACATTCTCTAATCTCCATTGGTATACTTATTCCTTTGCAGATATCTAACATGTGTTATTCCAATCAGCGCTTTCTTTGCGGGTAGTCTTTGGTTAGTATCTGGAATCCTTGATGTGTTATATCTTTGATGAGTGCTATATTTTTTTAACCTGGATCTTACTTATAGCCTTACTGGACACGTATATTTCTGGACGTTAGTTGTGTATTAAATAATAATGGTGTATATAGAGGGGAGAACCATCACATTCTAGCATTTGATTAAAGCACGAACACACATATATGATCGATCAAACTTTCAGCAGACTCTGCTTCATGCTCTTTTTAATAATAAGATGGGAGTTCAGAGAATATTTAATGATTTATATGTTTGAAGCATAAAATCCCTCAGCCAACATATCGTTTTGTTCCAGGTTTGGCAATACCGCTTACTTACATATTTCCGTGGCTTTTATTCAGATGCTGAAATCCCTCAGTGAGTATCCATTGTAATTCATTTTTTTTATGCTCTACTATTAATTTTTTGATTTAATAATAATTTTTTATAATTATAATGCAGTGCCAGTAGCGACATTCCTAGTTGCAGTTATGTGTAACATTGACAAACTAAGATGTGATATATTTGTAAATATGGTACTAATCAGTGTAGGAGTGGTCATCTCTTCATACGGGGAGATTCATTTTAATGTAATAGGCACAGTTTTTCAAGTGTCAGGCATATTTGCAGAAGCTTTGAGACTCGTCTTAACTCAAGTTCTCATTCAGAAAAAGGGTTTGACACTAAATCCTGTCACGAGTTTATATTACATAGCACCATGCAGGTAACTTAAATTTCCCAGTGTGATATTTGTTATACCATTCTTAAAGTTCAATAGAACAGCTGGACAGGAATGTTAGGCTTAGACCTCTGTGATATTAGGAATGAATTCATTTCACTAAATTGCAGGGTCTTTGTCGGTTTTCTTTAAGTGCAGATGGAATATAAAACTAATTAATTTTGAAGTTGGTTTTAGTCTTCTTAATATATGCTAAATTAATAAGATCTTATTCTTTTGTATTTTGCAGTTGGTTTTAGTCTTCTTAATATATGCTAAATTAATAAGCCCTTCTTCTTTTGTATTATGCAGTTTTCTTTTCCTGTTGGTACCTTGGTATTGGTTTGAGAAGCCAAAGATGGAGATATCACAGATACAGTTTAATTTCTGGATATTTTTCTCCAATGCAATGTGTGCCCTAGTGTTGAACTTCTCTATATTTTTAGTTATTGGTAGAACTGGAGCAGTCACCATCCGTGTTGCTGGAGTTTTAAAGGATTGGATACTCATTGCGTTGTCAACGGTCATATTTCCGGAGTCGATTATTACTTGGCTTAATGCCATTGGCTATGCAATTGGTAATGTGCACAGTTTTTCTTCCCATTTTGAAATTATATCAAAGTAGCATCTGAAAAACCCTAAATAGGGTTTAAGTAAAATCGTGGAAGGTTACGAATTGGGGAGAGATTGAGAGAAGAATTTTGGAAAAGTGAAAAGGTGAGACGTCTAGGGTTTTAGACACTTGTGGGCTGTGGGTCACATAACACTAAATATTTTAATTGTTTTGGCCATTTGGGCCTACAAATATAGAGATAATTAAAATCATAATTCAACAAGGTAATTAATCAAATCCTAGCTAATTATCTGGACTATAGCTGCAACATGAGGATTTGCCTCCATTGCCCACGATCAATCCTTCATTACCTGCAAAGATTAATTTAATTTTAACAGCATCAATACTCAAAAATATTTTATCATGTACATGCTTGTTTGTTTTTGTTTTGACACAGCTCTATGTGGTGTTGTCATGTATAACTATTTGAAGTCAAAGGATATTGGTGTATCCAATCAACTTCCTGTAGAGAATATTTCAGAGAAGACAGCCAAGGTAATAATTTCTATTTCATTCGTGAATTAAGTGCATAATCAACTGACTCGATAAATTTCTGGCAGGAATGGAAATTGGAAAAGAAATCTTCAGACATAGTTCAAGATGACAACAACAGTGGTCACCGCAACAATGCCGGAACTAATAATGGAGGTACTTTGTCATCCTCTGATTCTGTGGATGTAGAAGCACCACTCCTACCATCATTGAGAATATCTCATTTTGGTAGTAGTAGATCCTTGGAACATAGATGACAATTGACAAGGCTGGGCTTGCTGACACACTGCATTAGTTTAAAAACAGTGGCACATTTGATATTACAGTTTTTGTATTCACCCACTTGACTGTTTTGAGTGTTTTTCACCCAAAATAGATGATTGAACTGAGATTCCTAACTCAAAGTAAGATTTGAAGTGAAGTCTTTGTTAGGTTCTACTTGGGTTTGAAAAATAGGAACAGTACGTCAGAACCTAACTCTAGACAGTGGTAACATGCATGTAAACTCACATCAGACATTTAGATTGACGTGACCTGTTAATCCGGCCGGCCATGTCTTATTGTCCAGATGTCCTTTATTTGTGATTCATATATATAAATTATGGGAACTAGTACAAAAACGACAACAAGACAACTGAACCAGTAATATGATGACCACTCATCAATCATTATTATTCACCAAGGATTTTTTTTTTAAACCCAATTCTGCAGCTTTTAATTTTACATGATCGAGATATTAATCTAAATAAAATAGATCATATCTTGACTGATTTTTGAAGATAGAATAATTATTAATTAGTGTAAAAGACAATATAAGAATTTGACATAAATTTTTTGTTTTTGATAAAATTCGTGACACATGAGTAAATTAAAATATATACACTGATACTCGAACCTCCAGCAGTTCAGTTAATCGAGTTGTGTAGATATAATTAATACAATTTTTTTTCAGTGAGCTCAACATAGGGTGCAAAGTCATTAAAAGTCATCATTTAATTATATTGTTTTTTAATGTTTTGGTTACACACGTCCCCATACACAGACTTGAGCATTATTGAACTTATATTAGGTGAACTCACTGGAATTTTTATTCATGATTAATATAGAGATAGATTATAGTATAAATTAAAATTGGTATGGCAATATTGTAACAATGATTAATGTTATAAATTTGCAATAAAATATTAAAGCATCCATCAAAATTAAACATCTCTATTTTATAATCTCTGGTAGTTATTTAGTCAATTTAATTAGAGGACCATTGAACCTACATTAGTTAGGTGTGACCATTACATGATTTTTGAACCGTTAGAATCAAATAAACGGATGGTTATTTAATTAATATATTTTTTAATAGAATAAGTATTTATTATTATTAATTAATAAATTCTACAAATTAATATAGATTTAAGAAGAAAAGATAGTTAATTTAATTAATTAATTAATTAATTAATAATTACAAATGCAAATCCAAGCTAATATTATCCTCAACTCTGACGGGTTCGGGTTCATATACCCGTATCCGGCGGGTCTGCGACGAAGGCGCTGACAATGGGATTATATGAGAAGAAGGTGAAGAAGACGAAGTAGAACCCGTACCTTCCATCAACACTCGAGTCCGATGGTCTTCTCCAATGAATGGAAGAAACGTGGTTGTCGAATTCCCATGATAATCCGGCAGTCTTCGACGCTGCACCGGACCTCCAGTTTCCGCCCACCCATGACCGGCATATTGCGTATTACTACCGTTCCATGCCGCCGGCGCAAGTATTCTTTCCGTTCTTTCCGCCGTTTGCGTCGTCTCCGACGTCGAAGAGACCAGTCCAGAACCAGTGGGAATATTCCAAGAAGGGTAGTACTGATTGAACCCAAATCGAGGGTAACTGTTTCCATATAGATGATGAGCACTCTGCAGACGTGAACCTTCGGGAATGTAGCCGTGATTACCTCCGTTGTTGCCGTGATGGTGGTGGTGGAAGTGAGCTGCTATAGCTGATTGAAGATGAGCTCGCTTGGCTTGCTGTCGTTCTCTCTTATGCGCGTTCTGATGTCCTCCAAGTGCCTGCGACGTCGGAAAATTACGACAACAGTAGTGACACTCGAATTTCCTATTCTTCTCTTCTCCCCCCTTCCCGACGGAGCTCGACGATGCGTCGACGGACTCGTCTCCGGCATCATGAGGTGGAAACTCGATGCCAAAGAGTCTTATAGAAGATGCCGATTCGTTGCAATTCTTCTTCTTCTTACCAATAATCTCCTCTTTCACCGTACCTGCAGCAGCAGCAGCTGCAGCAGTAGTAGAAGTAACAGACCGGATGAACGGTAACTCCGAGAAGGCGTCGACTTTCATCACTCCTCCTCTTCCTCCTCTTCCTCCTCCTCCTCCTCCTCCCTCCCTACTCATCGATTACCAAGATCTGTGCTATTGGTGAGTAGTGAATTCCCCATCTTCCATCTCTATAAATATATATAGAGAGAGAGTTAGATAAAGAGAGAAAGAGAGAGAGATTTTAGGGTTTATGAAGGATAATGGTGGTTTTCTTCGATCTGAAAGAAGAACACAGAAAGTACCAGTTCTGCCATAGTTAATTTTCAGCTCTTACCAGCTCTATACTCCCAGTCTACTACAGCATGCCCCACAGCCACCCTCTTCGGTTCTTTCTTTCTCTACATGTGTGCCTCTCAATCAGGTACTGGTTGCTTCTTTATAGCACCGTTGGCTGCTTCTTTATCTGTAGATCGACAGTGTGGTCCTTTCTTTTGCCTTTTGATTTAAACCCTAATGAGTAATCAGTGATGAGGAATGAAGAGTACTTTGTGAGATAATTCAGCTATAATCTGAAAGAGCTATACCTACCTACCTATCTATTTCTATGTTCATGAGCTGATGAGCAGATTATCGAACTATATTTGTAGGTGCTGAAATAAATGAGGAAAAATTTAAAGGAATGAAATTAGGGTTTATTCTTTCTATTTGGGGATTGGTGGATTTGGGGGATTTATTCACACAAGTCCCAAAAACACATCTGGTAAAATTATAGAAGAAAAACCCAAGTACCCAACTGGCCAAACTTCTCTTTAAAAATCAATCAATCAATAATATTCCATGTCTCTATCTTAAAATACTTGAGTAAATTAAATTAAATTAATTGCTCAAACTGCACTCCATTCCCTTTAGAGGCTGAGAGACAAGAATGAGCCTTTAGACTGCAACATCACTGCTTCTTCTACTTTCTCCTTTTCCAAATCAATCTCTAGGGTTTAATTACTGGGTTTATATATATATATATATATATATATATATAATTTGCTTCTGTCTGTCGACTGTCTTTTTTCTCTGACCAAATTGTTATTCCTGTTCAAGATCTACGTAAAAGTCATTGGAATTGAAGCTTTCTTTGATCAAGAATTGAAGGGATTCTTTATTTTATCTTTGATGATGATGATGACAATAATTAAAACAAAGTACTTGTCATCTTAGGTTTGAGTGTTGTTGCTGTCGTCTTTAACTATAGAGATCTGCACCAGAGATGAGATGGGTCTACTCGTGTCTGATTGTGAGGGTTCAGACATATTGTTTTTACCCTTCTAGGAGTGATTTCTTTACTTTGGAGAAAAAAGGTCAGCATCGAAATGAATAAGATGCTATAGCTACCAGCATCCTGATTCCCGGTCGATGGCGACGGTGCCTTTCTCAAGGCACGGTATGATGGCGTTGTCGGAGAGATCTAGCTAATTAGAGTTAGGACCACATTAATGGAGCTAGCTAGATAGAGAATCTCTCCAACCTCATGTCCTCATCTATCTATCTGAAATTGAATTTAAAAAAAAAATACTCAAGAAGAAAGAAAGAGACAGGTCCATGAAGAACAGTAAGTAAGAAATGAAAATACATGTGTATGTAAAAGTTAGAATATGGTTAATGAATGGTGGGGGGTGGTGACTGGTGAGCTGTTGTTTTCACATGTTATGTTCCAATACTTGGTAGATAGATATATATGTAATTTACAGTCCAGAAATCAGAAGTGAATTAGGGATTCTATATCAAATCTATGTAAATTGAATTGGGTATTTCATTGTTATTTTCAAAATCCCTTCATCATCATTATAATCATCATCATCATTCAATCTTCATGTGGAGAATTAATTAAGCAGAGATAGATTTAGATGAGTCAGTGATGATCAGTGGTACCCACAATTCAAACAACATAAACAACACATGCATCTATTTAATATTTCACAGTGGCTTATTGCCTGTTCTATCTACCTACTGTCAGGTAGCTACATAGCTAGTAATTACATATACTAGTTAATTCATTGGTTAAAAATTAAGTCTTTGGATTTTGGATTTTGGATTTGCATGCATGCATGCATTTCAGATCAGAAGAAGTAATTAAGTACCTAGCTACTGTTGCAACTGTTGCACTTCCCAAAGCTGGATATGCCATGCCAAACTGCCAATGATACATTGATACCATGCCAAGCTCATATTGTGGCACATTCAATCAAGTACATTTCTACTGCTCATCTTCTTTCTTCAACAACTTACTGCCTACAGCTGGCATGGCTGCCTGCCTGCCTTGTTTGTTTAAGGAATCCTGCAGGAAATTGTAATTAATACAATACTTGTTCACTTCATGAACTCAATTCCTATATCTCCCACAGCTCTAGCTAGCTTTAGCTGTTGTTTTTATTTTACTTCATCTGCCTATGTACGATCCAAATTTGATCTTAGTTAGTTAGTTAATTACAGTTTCATCAGTTCTATATTCTGAATTCTGATTAGAGGAGCTAGTTAGCTTTTGTCATTTGTCCCTGTCTGTCTGCCAAATTAATGCATCATATATCATTCACCAACATTTTTTTCCATAAAAGATGATACATTTTTACGACCTACCTACAAGTCACATAATACATCACCGGTTAAATCAAATAATATACGTACACAATTATATTAAAATCCTAGACCCTCAGTTGCGTAATTTTAATAGTTACCGTGATAATATATAGTTGATGAAGGTGAAACCCGATCAGTGCTCGACGACGTTTCGAATAAACGTCAAAAGAGAAACTCCGCGGGAAAATCAGTTCAAATTCCTAAGTTGCTCTGACTCTGCTTCGCTGGGACTTCTCTCTGGAATTCAACCTGCCCAAATGAATGAGAGTGACCCTCTATTTATAAGACTTTTTATAAGGGTAATCTAGTCATTTGGATCGTAACCGTCTAACTGTTCAGATCTGGTTTCAAGTCGACTTTGTGAGATCGACCTTTCTAAAGGTCGACTTTGTGAGATCAACTTCTGAAAAGTCGATCTTTGAGAAAGTCACTTTCCTCTAAGTTGACTTGGAACTTAACCTCTCCCATCCTATATTTGTACCTCCATTCACCTAACTCGGGCTATCCGAATCTGTAGTTGCTGATGTTGTGACAAAGTTCAGGATACTCTATCACTAATAGTCATTCATCTGCAATTAACATTACTTATAACATATATATATAAAACGATTCTGATAAGATATATATATCATTTATAAGACCATTAATTTTCATCTCACTGTTTACAATTCCATTATCAATTATTATTTTTGACATTTGCGGACCGTTTCGAAATCAAACCAGTATCACATCTCGAGAAGAACAAATAATTGAGATCAAATATCTCATTTTTGATATCTTATATGAAATAGTTATTTTGAATTTATTTATGATTTATAGGTTATCCTCCGTGATCAGAAGATGGTCTGCATAGGCTAATATCATTGTTGTACATGTGAGATTATTGTCTGCTTACAAACAAGGAGTAGTCAGTTAAGTTACATACATTCATCATTCAAATATTTACATAAATGCATTCACATACACGTACATATACATTATTCACGTACTGTTCATTTCAATTTCAACAGTCGCGTTCTTTTGAAAAATTAACGGAATTTCCACCAACAGTATTCCGCTTTGATTGACAGAAATTTCGTCAATATTATATTCAAATTTTCGATAAAGTGTCAACAGTCATGCTCTCTTAAATAATTGATGGAATTTTATCTTGATTGACAGAAATTCCTCCAATTATATGATTGACGGAAATCCCCCCTAATTAATAATCAAATGTGTTTCGTTTTTTTTTTCATTTGTAGGAGTAAATCTAAGATTGATGTGTTCTTTTAAAAGATCTTTAAAATTTCTAATACTTTTTTATTGCCTTGTGTGTATGTCAACAAAGTTTGAAGAAAGGGATTGTATATTTTTATACACTGGGCTTCAAGTGCGGTTCGCGTTCCTAAACACCGTGCGGCCCATCTCTGGATGATCGGCAAACATAATCCAACGACGGTGGTGAGGAACCGCACCTTGCCACCGTTGTGAACCACAGTGAAGTTCACTACGGTCCAGATATGGACGAGCGGTCGGATCTCGTCGGCGTATCGAACCGCACCAAACACTCGTCTTATTTTTATAAGTAAATTTTTAATTCTGGATGATATATATTTAAGTTACATAATATATCATCGATTATACTAAGAATATAAAACCATGAATTATCAACAACCTTAATAGTTATCGCGATCAGTTGAGCTGATTTATTTGTGTATCGACTCGTTAACACGACAACGTCATATGGGTGAGCATATCTGGCCCATACCCGGCCGGTTGGTTAAGACTTAAGAGTAGAGTGGCGGCTGCAATTTCTATTATAAAATTCAATATTTTGAAACAAAAAATGTATTGATAATTGCCTGACAAGAGTGGCGGCTGGAATTTTAAAAACCCGCCTGCTGTTTTGTTTTAGTTGTTTGTTACGTTCGGCCAAGATAGAGTAACAAGCAAAGTCCAGTGTACTTTGAATGAATCGATAGCAGAAGCCATGTCCTTAAGGAAGGATTCCGATCTGATAATGCTTCCTTGTGCCATTAAGCATTCTTGTATAGAGAATGTGATATAGTAGAGAATGATTTCTTTTCTTTATATAGGACAAAATTCAGATAACATAATTCATTCTTGATCTAAGGATGTGATCATCGAAAATTGTATAAACTCAACATATCAAAATTGTACCCAGGGATTGAAGGTGGGTACAATAACGTCTTACAATACATATGATATGAATTGAGACCTAAAATTTACACTTATTATTTTTAATGATATTTCAAAAAGAAATATTCCAAAGACAATTATTATGAATTATGTTAGAACCAAGATCAAATAGAAACGCATTAGATATTTACTATCGAGACAAATATATCATTGAACAAATTCAAAGTAGCAAAACTTTTCAATAAAGACTGGATAAATATACTAAGTGGATGTAGTTAATGCAAAAAAAAAATCATATTTTTTGACATAAAAGATTAAAACAAACGATTTGATTAAAATAATATTTTTTATATATTAAAAAAACTCAAAATAAAATGGCGTTTTTCATCTTGGTTTTCAGTTAAAACTTTAAAGGATGGTTGCTTTGTTGCAGTTGTAGCCTGTATTAAAAAAAACTCAAAAAAAATGACGGTTTTCATCTTGGTTTCAAGTTTAAAGGATGGGGGGAGGGGGCTTTGTTGCAGTTGTAGCCACCTGATTTAAACAAACATTTTAGCAGTTCACACACTATCCAAATTTCGTATACTGACTGCACCAGAATTACAATTACACACACAGACACACTCAAATATTAAATGCTTATAATGGGTTGCCTTTCTGATCATCACTTTTTAAGAGAGTTGTCTCCCTCCCCAATGCATCATATCATTATTTTTTCTCCTCTAATCCTAGATGACAATTGGTTCAAAGGGATCCTAACTCTATTACGATTACTGCTCTAATATTCTCTTCCTTTGAATGGTTGATGCATATCCTGGAGAAATAAATACAGCATAATATTGTCAACTTAAAAGGCCCTCTCTGTATGAAAAACATTAAACACCTATGCCCAAACCACCACCTGAGGGCCTGAGGCTAAGGTGAATTTAAAATAAATCATTAATTAAAAGGAATAAGAATTCTATAAAACTCACCGGAGAATAAACTGACATATGCATAATAGGTCGTGGCTGATTAAAATACATCTGCTGCCCATACTGAAAGTTTATGAAAAAGTTAAATTAGCAATTAACTGTAATTTTTATTTGTTGATCCAAAATATAATAAAATCGAAGATATACCAAGGGTGTGTTGCTATGCATATATGGTTGAGGTGATTGCATATTAAAACCTTGAGTATACACAACAGACTGATCTCCATTGAATGTCTGCCCAACCTACAACAATAACTCGATTTTAAATCAAACCATGAAGAGTGTATAATGTACATATAATTACATCAAATAATTTATGGCATTTTAATAAGTAATTTTTTAAAATAGTCAAACACCAAAGTTGCATAAGAGAAAAAAAAGATCATGATAGAAACCTATCATGAACCTTTTCTAAAATATCATGAAAGAATGAACTCACCCCAGGTCCCATTGCCACCCCAACAGGCATTGGCATATAAGGAACAGCAGAGTTTGGTCCATAATAAATCGAACTTTCAGAAACAGAAGATTGTGGCCTCAATGAAGACATGGGAGTGAAACTCTTTGCTTGGGGGTTCAATTTAAACTCCTACAAAAAATAGATGTAGAAAAATTAAATGTAGAAAGAAAAGATATAAAGATATAATAATGGCAATTGTCGAACCTTGGCATATGGATTAAGTGTTGACTTCTCTAATGGCAATGAACCCATTGAAGAGCTTGGAGACAAACTAGAGCTAATAGGAACAGATTTAGGATTCAAAACTTTTGATGATGGTGTTGAGCTAGGAGAATTTTGAGAAGTATTAACAGACACAGGAACACTTATTTTAATGCCAGGATTTACAAATTCCTGAGGAATATTGTCATTTTTCTTTTCTTCAACTTCGCATGACGATTCTGTAGCATTGAGGGAAACTTTATCATCATCAACACTTGATGAGCTGACATTTGGTGATGAATGCCTCTCTGTCAAAATCAATTTTACAGAGTGAAACAACTTATATTCATCCTAACTAAAACTTCAAATATAAGTGTTGAAAATACGGGAGTGGGGGGATGGACAATTAAACATATAATGGAAAGTGTAACGAGCTCTGAAATTATCTTTAAACAATATGGATGTTCTCCACGTGTGGTACTTCGAACACCAATTTACCAAATATTTTTCATTTAAAAAAAAGGAAAGAAAGAATAAACTTAGCTTAAGATATAAATCCTATATTCAACAATCAATGGTGATTGGTGAACAAAAGAGACATATTCAAGATAATAAAAAAGATTAAAAAATGAAATACAGAATCACACACACCTTCAGCTTTTGATGAGTTGCCATTATCGTATACCTGGTCAGAAAACACAATGATAATTAAAAGCTTGATGTATGATCATAAGAATTAATAACATAACAAGAAACCACAAAGGCAATATACAATCTTTTTTGCATGACAATCGGCAACTTTGCTGACTCTATCCATAGACAAATGGTTTGGATCCATCCTGAATTTGGACATTTTAAATTTTGTCAGCTAGAAAAATCGAGTGGGAAAATAAAAAGGAATTGCAGAACAAAAACTAGTCTATCGATCAAAGGAAGGAAAAATTAAAACATACTTGGGTAGTTTACTTTCTTGATCAAAATAATTGGAATCTTGACCTTTTGTAGCAGAATGAGAAACGACCTCTTCCTAAGAAAATAAAATAATAATAACTCGTTACCATTATATTAGACGTATCCTCCATCTTAAAGCAGGACACAAAAGAGATGAGTGCATTCTTGCACTTTGACAGGAATTATATTTTTTATTCGAAAAAATTCAATTAATATTGAGCAATCATTTGGTAAATATGAATGATGGTAAAAAGAAAATACCATATGTGAAGAATCTGATGTTATTTGAGAACTGTCACTTTTTTTCAGTTCAGAAATATCTACTGAATCCAACGAACCTCCGGAATTTTGAGTATTACTTGAGTCATTTGGAGTATCGTTATTTCTATCACAAGTATAGTCATCCCTACGAACAGCAGAAAACTTGGTTTCTTCATCCATTTCAAAATCTTGATGAAAGTCACCATCTATTTCCTGATATGCAGAGGAAAAAATATTTTAGAAGCATTACAACAAGTAATACAGTAAAGATTTATTAATTAAAATCGTAATTTCAACAATACAGCTAAATGACGAACATCAGTATAGTCTCCTTCTATTTCTCTGGCTATTCTTGCAGCTTCCCTCTCCCGTTCCCTCATTTGAGGACCTCTCTCTAACTTTGTGGTATAAATTTCCTCATCAAAAGTACTCTTCACTCCAAACAGTTTTTCATTTATCTGAAACTGATCCCAGCTCCTAGATAATTAAACGAAATAGTTTGTTAATTCAAAAGTGAAGATTCATATTTGAAAAGAGAACAAGTACAACTAAGATGAATATTACAAATCTAAGCTTTATAACCGATGATAGAAAGATCACCAGAACAGATCAAACTCCCCTGTCTGATCTCAAATACAACAGTAGATAAAGAAAGATAAGAGCAGTATCAGAAATAGAATAATGGCCAGAAGTTGTTCGGTCCACTTGTTCCACTTAAACTTATATTCGATTTTATTATAACTGGGACTCATGAAATTGAGGTCTGACTATTTTGTTAGTGTAATCATATTCTTTGCCATATGACCATACCGAGAACATGACATAGGAATATTACTGCTACATTTTAGAGCTTCTTGTGGACTCCTTCTTGAAAAACAGACAAATATCTCAAACAATTTTCCCTTTGAGACACAGCACTTCTAGAAGTTTAATCTGATCATAACAAACCCATCGGTCTCGATTCATGCGCAAAAGGGAGACCAAGCTTCCCAATGTGTGCGCTACATGGAGCATCCTACGTAATGGACCTTAATCTAAGGCTCTTGCATTCCAGACATGGACCCAGATCCGGTTCCCTTAAGTTATTTTTTAAAATAAAATGAGGGCACTTGCGTTTTCAAAAGTCCAGAAAATACAAAAGACACCCCAAAACCATCCTGGTAGGAAGATGGAAGATTCAGATCTCGTTCTTCTGATTCTTGCTGGACTAGAAGACGAATATGAGTCATTAATTCAGAATGTCACGTCTAGAAGAGATGATGTCAAAATTGTAGGGAACTGAAGGCACTGTTCATGTATATTAAAGACTTGAAGTGCAAAAAGATGGATCCAATGCAGCAAATTCTCTCAGTGTTTTTTTTGAGAAATTAAATTTTCATTACTGAAAAGTGGTTGGGCATAGCCCAAGATTACAGAATATAGGGAAATGCAAGTACAGTAAATGTAAAAACATTGTCTGTCTCTTATACAGCTATGACCCTGACTAACTGGTCAAGGACTGAAGCCTCAAGAGGTTGGACTCCCATGAGTGCATTGCTTGTTTTTCAATCTGTGAAAGATTGTGTTTCTTATAAGATGTAGAATCATATACAATGCTCACATCCTTTATAATTTCTCTGCTGACAATTTATGGGGGCCTTAGGGTGTGTTGTTTTAATCTCCTATTCCTTTCACACCATATGTACCAGGAAAGAGATGCTAGCATAGTCCAGTGTACCCCCCAGCAACTGGACTTGTAAGTGAATTTTTGTATTGTTTCCATAATATCCCTTATCCTGATGTCTATTACGGGAGATGGGGGATTTTGCCCACTAAGTGTCCAAACAGCATTGTTAAGGCAGCTAGTGGATTCTAACAATAGGGATCTAATGTAATGGCAGTTAAAGTATAGGTGTTGTAATATTTCTTCCTCATTTCCACATAGTGGGCAGGACGTATTTATGTTGAGTTCCCAGCTTTGCAGTCCAGTTAAAGTGTTCAGACTCTTGGCTTTAATTCTCCACAACAACATGGAGAATTCTCTCAGTGTTAATGTTGTTGAAATTGAGAAGAATTCCAAGGAAGGAAAGATCAATTTGGAGACAATTCCCTGTCAGATATGCAGCCTGAAAGGACATGGAGAGCTGAATTATTACTGGCTCAATGTGTTCTTTCTCCTAATAGCCACATGAGCAAAATGTCGTCAAATTTAGCATACAAAGGTTCATCTGGTTCAATTAAAGGTGGTGGTATCACAAGATATGAATAAGTGGCTGATCCAAGTACCCAACAACCGACCGAGGAAGAAATTAAATCCAACCATACAAGGTGGAAAATCTCCAGGAAAAGATGGGTTTACGGTAGGTTTCTTCAAAGCCTTATGGCTGGAGCTCAAACAAACAGTCTTAAGTCTTAACATGTGTTAAACAATTCTTTAGTGGCAAAACTCTACTGAGATCTGCCAACCATACCTTCATTACTCTCATACCCAAAAAGCACACAGCTACAAAGCTATCAAACTTTAGGCCCATCATTTGCGTGAATCTCATCTACGAACTCTTGACAAAAATATTGGCAGATAGATATCAAAAGTCTCAACGGAGGTAATATCCCCTCACCAAACAACATTCATTGCAAGCAGAAGCATCTCAGATAACACGCTTCTGACAGATGAAATGGTCCATGGGTTTGGTAAGATCAGAACCTCAACAAGATGTTGCCTTAGCATTGACCTAAAAAAGGCTTTCGATACTGTGCAAACTAACCTGCAGGCCATGAGTTTTTGCCCCTACTGTGCAAACTAGTCCATAATTGCATCTCTAGTTCTCTACTGCATCTTTCTCTGTGTCGGTAGAAGGTCCTTAACCCCAATGAATAAAAGGCTAGTGAGATCTTCCCTTCCAAGCTTCCACCACTTGTTAGGCCACCCCTCAAAAGGCTTGAGGAGGGGCACCACTAACCTTGGGAGTATGGGCTTCCGATTATCACCGGAAAAGAAAATCACTCATGGCTCTCAATCTTGATGTGGTGGTTTATGAGATACTCAAAGACTGCAAGCTTTGTTTTGATGTGAAAGCCAACCCACCAGATGTGGGTGTACATGAGACCAATGCTATGAGACTGTGATTGGCTAGAACCCTCTAATCTTGCATATTTACTATTTGTATCCTAGAGGACTAAACCAACTGCCCAACTCTTGAGTAGTGATAGTCTGTAAGGGGTTGTCTATCTATTTATGTATACATTGTAAAACTAGGCAAGACTCACTTCATTATCTAATGAAAATTTAACTTTATCAAACAAAAAAGGTTTAACCCACCATTATTATGGAAGTTAAAAAGAAAAAAATTGTGATACTAAATATTAACCTGTTCCACTTTCCATCAAAAATGTTATCAAGTTCTGGGCACATTGGATCGTCATCACCATCCATCCAAGGTTCTAAATATCTCTCCTCAACACGGTGCGACTGAGATATTACAGAATCTATCATAAGATCCGAGATGTTATCATGCATATCTTCTGAGAACACATCTCCAGTTAATGAAAGATCCTGTATATTTATCATTGTTATTATTTGTGTTGCTATTACAAAAACCTTGAGAAAGGAGAACGAAATCTTGTTATAAGTATTGTGATTTGAAACCAGATGCAACATAATAACATACTAACATGCAAAACATTCGTAACATATATGGCATGTGGGAAATTTGTTTTATTCTCAGCTTAACATCTTTTCTTGATATTAATAAGAAAAATAAAAAGATAACTATTTGATAAAAAATCAACGGTACACTGTACGATTAAAGTTTTTTTAGATCGATTTAAAAATAATTAAATAAATACTATTCTACAGAGTAAAACATAAATAAATTTATAATGTATAATTCTATAACATGGTTGCCTACTCCTGAGTAGTGCTGGTCTGTTAAGGGATTTTATTTTTATGTTCATATTGTATTCTGGACTAGGCCCTTTTCGTGTTTAATTAAATTTCAACTTCATTGCTTCAAAAAAAAAATTCTGTAACATGGCAATAGAGAGGATGAGAGAGGAAAATATTAAGTATAAAACAACCTTTGCGATAACTTGAACAAGTTCCTTTCCAGAAACTATCATTGTTTGAAACTTTTTGTCAGAAATGCCAGGTTTTCCTTTTAGAGAACCATCCTTCACAATCTGAGCCATTTTCAGTACAATTCCTATAATGCAAAACACAATAAAAGGATGGGAACTCAAACATTGAAGAATGAAATATCAAAGTAAAACGATGGAAAGTGGAAACATATAGATTTTGACCTAACCTTTCAAATCAAGAGAGAGAAATAAACCTTTTTTTAAAGAAATTATATATTTCTCATTAATAATAATAAAGAAGGGTGGTATCCTGAAAACACAAGTGGACAAGAAATAAAATATGGTGGAGTGATAGTGTGGTTTCTCACAACCATCGACCTTCTCGTATATGGTTTGCAATTTTGTATTTTTTGTGATCAAGTAACTAAGAGCTAAGCTTCAGGGGATTAGTCTCCTAAACCTGCATAGTAGTTGTTAAAGTAAAAGTAAATATTAGAGTAAGATCTAATAGTAGTCTTCTCCATTTGTGAACCACAATCTTTCTTGAAGTATTCAGGTAATGTGACATTTATCTGGTTATGTTCTGTCAGTTTTGGTTTTGGTTCTTATTCTGCTCTGCCCCTAAAGGACATTACATGTCTTTGTACAATACTTGTCTATTAAGGGGCTTTATATTTTTGTTATTATATCTTGTAATATTGGGCACCCCTCTTCATTCCTAATGAAATTTTAATTTTATCAAAAAAAAGTATTCAGGTCTAAAAAAGAAACTGGAGTCTCTAATGATGTTCAGAAAGAATCTCTGAAGGCCTAAGAGTATGTTGATGTAACCTCTTGTTCCTTTCGAACCAGATCTGTCAAGAAAATGAACCATTGATGTATTACAAAATCAGCATCGTGTCTAGTATAACTTATTACATCATTGATTCATTGCCGATTTGCCATCACCACAGTTAAGGCTTTGCATGCCTTGCATGACTCTCTTTTTTGATGAATTTAAAGCTTTTATTGCTGAAAGTAGGGTAGGGCAGATCCCAAGATTACATATATAGGGAAATACAGATACATAAGATATAAATAATTAAATATATAAGTAAAAAGCATGTAAAAGCATTGTCACTCTCTTATATAGTTGTGACCATGACTAACTAGCCAGGGATTGGTGCCTCAAGAGGTTGGACTCCCATAGGCTTATGGCTTAAATTTCAATCTGAGTAAGATTGAGCTTCTTATAGGTTGTGGCATCATAAACGATGCTCACGTCCCTAATGATTTATTTGCTTATAATTTATGGGGGGCTCAGGGTATGTTGTTTTAATCTCTTGTTCCTTTCACACCATATGTTCCAGGAGAGTGAGGCTAGCAGCAGTCAATGCAAGCCCCAATAACTAGCTTTGTGAGTGAATTTTTGAATTGTTTCCATAATATCCCCTATTCTAATGTCTACTAGGGGAGATAAGGGGGTTCTGACCCTTGAGTGCCCATGTAGCATTGTTGAAACAAGTAGTGGAATCTAATAGGAGGTGTATGGAGTATTGACAGCTAAAGTAAAGATGTTGCAGTGACTCCTCCAACCCGTTATTGGAAGGCCAAGATAGATGCCTTGTATGACTTACTTTACTCTCTATGAATGTAAATATCTATGATTTTATGATTGCTAGCATAAAATGAATGACATTAACTAGTCACAAGCATGAGATAATATTATTCATACCAAAATCATTTCCAGCATCTGTCGTATGAAAGATTCCAGAAATTACTGATCCATCTTTCAAATAAACCTCCACTGAGTGTCCAATGAGACATGTTGAAACATAGATCACTCGATCACGTGAAGTCACTAACCCAACTGGGCTTCCTTTATTTATGCTGTCTGCAGTAGAAATGATACTATTAGACTATTAGAGGAAGAAAAAGGGGAGAGAAATAATATTATTTGATCGTAACCTGGATTGTGAAAGTTTTTTGAAATTGTTTCAGAAAAATGTTTCTGACCCTCAGACCGGATTCCCATCTCTCTATCAACTCTGTGATGTCCAATTACGGAAGACGATTTGGGCTGCATATCTTAATGTAGTTCCAATGTATTAAAAGAAAGCAATAAAAAAAATAAAAACAACATATCACATTCTCACTACCTTAGTCAGAAGATTAAAAACAATAGATTGGTAACAAAACATAGTATAAAAAGGGGAAATCTACTCTAATATACACAAAGGAAGAACAGTGTTTAAAAAGAGTGAATTACAGTGGAAATAAAATGTGTATGATCGTATGCAACAGCCAACACCTTTGCTAAATGCTTGTTAGTTCATTATTTGCTATATATTTCCGTATCTCACCCTCACAAACATTACGATGGTAAAACACTACACATCCATTTTCATCGGGTTTTTTCCACAAATACGATGGGACTAAACTAATCATCAATAAAACAAGCAGGTACAAAAAGGGAAGAAAAAACTACTGTGTCTACATAAATCGAGAATAGATAAAAGGCACACTTGCTGAAAATCAACCAAAAACGTTTGATCATTAATAAACACATGTATGCAAAAGCAATAGGGGGAAATGAGAAAATTCCTCTGCATGGGGGAAAACCATCTCTCCTCCAAACTTCAACGATCAAACAAACACAACCCGACAAAAATTATACATACAGGACAGAAAAAAAAACGAAGAGAACAAATGACCGAGAATGAAGATCGGAATCGACCTTGTTACCTTTCCTCCTTCGAACACTTTCTCCTCTGGCTCGTCCGCGTCTTCCCGTGCGGCACTGCCACCGGGAGATGCGAGATCAGACGAATGATCGTTCTTCGATTTTGGGGATTAGGGTTTCCAGTAAATTAAAACAAAGACACGAGCATACGAAGAATGGAAGGAGAGTGGAAAAAAGAAAGAAATAAAGGACAGAGGTAGTTAGAAACGTAGTGCCATTGTTTAATGTCGATATTTTCTGGGTTAAAAAATATAATATTTAAATTTAAATGTATTTTTTTTATTAGACGATTTTATAAAGATTAAACATTACTCTAATTACATAATTTCAATTAATTCAGTTGATAAGTGTCACTAAAGTGACTAGACTGCTGAATGGATATTTAAATTAGAAATAGAGTTCATTGTTTAGTGTCCTACTTATTTGCATTGATGGATTGAAAAATAAGTATACAACTCGATTAATTCAGTTAGTAACTGTCACGGTTAAAGTGACTGGACTCTTAAGGTTCAGGAAAGTAGTTAAAAACGTAGCGTTGTCATTTTTTAGTGTCGATATTTTCGTACATTATTTACATCAATGGGTTAAAAAATATAATATTTAGATTTAAATATATTTTTATGCGTACGGTGCGTCAACGAGATCCGACCATCCATCGCCCGAGTGAGTTTTGTGTCATTCGTACAATTAACCGAATTCTCACTCGATTTGCCGCGAAAAATAAGAGATAGTGATACTGAATCAGAGAAAGTGATGTCAATTTCAGAAGAACTGGTTTCTGATTTAATATTTCCATCACAGTGAACACCCAAAAGAAATTGAAAACAATAAGTTTTTAAAAGAGGAAAATGCTAGGGAACACTCCTTTTCCCCCCTGGGGAAGATGGGAAAACCAAAGGGAGGTTGGCCAATACAGACCAATGTCCACCAACGTCGTCTACATGCCGCTCTCGGCAATAAACGCGAGGGAGCGCCTGGATGCGAAGTCACTGCTAGTAAGGGTAAATGGTGCAACGAGGGAGGAAAATGTCGTAGCAGACTTTATCAAAAACACCTAGAAACCAAAAGATGCCTATAAAGTCGCAAAAGTGAATCGCCAGTCATTCAAAATTGGGTTCTACAATGAGGCTGACTTGGAAAGATTGAGGATCATCGAGTGGGCATACCTCAGTAATGACCTGATCCTCGTGAGGCAATGGGAAGCGAATGAAAGTTGCACAGAGGATCCTCTGGACACAGTACCTCAGAAAGCATTAATCCACAATATTCCAGAGGCGATGTGGGAGGAGGAGGCGATTGACAAAATCACGAGGTAGCCCAACCGAGGCACCCGTACCTCCCTCCGCCGTTGGAGGTGTGTGTGATTGTGGGGAAAACTTTCAGTTACCCCGCCGAATGTCAGGATTAGAGTGGAAAGAAACGAGGGGGAGCCGAGTAGGGACTCCATTGTTAATGTTGAATATGCCCAAAAAGTTCCCTATTATTTTCGTTGTGTGGGGTTTGGCCACTGGCCCCAGCAATGAGAAAGGAAAAAAGGGTGAGGCCAGTGATATAGAATTAAATCATCGCAAAAGCTCTGGCGTCCCCCGCACCTGGAAACTCAGGCGTGCCCATCCTCACTGCATACCAAATTCGAAATTCAAAAAGCAGGAAGAGACGTACAAGGTAATCCCATACTGAGGAGAGGTACGAAGAATCCCACGGGAACCAAGTAAAGATCACAACCGCCCCCGTCAGTGTGACACTGGATGAGCCAGCGGTCCCCCCCTCAGCTAAGCAATGAAAATATTATAGTAGCAGTCCAGCAACCGGATCCCAGCCCAGATACAGATCCGATAACACCAAATCAAACGATCCGGAGCAGCACGACAAATCCAAGAGAACAGTGCTCAAATTCCTCCACGGTAGAAAGAATGCCAGAGACCGTAAACCAAATTGAAGGGCACTGCTTGTCACCGGAGGACCACACGAGTAGACAACACATACTATATAGCTTACCAAACCTTCACAACCTCTCAAGGTGCTCAACTTCCTCAATCTCATACCTCGATGCCTCCCAAATAGGGGTGAGATTCCCCGTACCTGGTACCCGGCTCGTACCCGGACGGGCGGGTACAGGGAGGATTTTCCCACCCGAAGTAGAAAAATCCTCGGTCATTTCCGGGTACGGGGATGGGGATTGCCCCGGATAATCCCCGTACCTGGAGAAAATTGCATATAGAGCCTCTAAAATTTTTTTATATTGTATAATTTATATAAATAACCTTATACATGCAATATATTAAATTTATATTTAAAATCGTAAACTTTAATCTATATTCTAATTAAAAACTTTAAATCGTAAACTTAAATGTTAAATTTATATTAAAATCATAAACTTAAAATTAATATTTTAATTATATTAGTAAATAGTAACATTAGTAAATTACTTTTTAAAATAAAATAAAAATAAAACATATTTCGGTCGGGGATCCCCGTACCCGCTCACCCCTACTCCCAAAGGTGGTTACACCGGAGTGGTGAAAGTTGTACGCCGGAGGAAGTGGAAGAAATTCAATCAAGGTTACGTGCCAACGAAGAACGAATCGCCAATGTGCCTATCCGCCTATTCAATAGATTTCAAGCCCTACAAAGGGGGCCGCAAAAACAGGGAGGTAAATCCTCCGGAACTAAAAGCCTCTAAGAATCCGAGGAGCAAAGAGCATCGGCACATTGGCAAGAGAGAGCAATTGAGATCTTTGGTATACTTGAAACAAAGATCAAAATCGAAAAATTCAAGGAAGTATCTAAGATGATGGGTTCGGAGTGGATAATTGTTCGGAACCAGGAAGAGGGAAACCGTGACTCAATTTGGTTAGGTTGGAAGCATGCGAATTGGAGTGCTACGATACTATTCGTGCATGACCAATATATTCACGCGCACGTGAACAATATAGGTGGCTATACATTTGACCTAACAGTCGCGTATGGTGAAGGCACGGCTGTGAAAAGGAGGCCGCTCTGGAATGGTATAAACACAATCAGATCAATTTCGGACAATAGAGACTGGCTATTAATTGGAGATTTCAATGAGATAAGGAATCCGACAGAGAGAGATGGGCATGGTACCTTCGACAGGGCTGGGGCGGACGAATTTGTGACGGCGATCGTCGGATTCACTGAATTGGAAGCAATCGGTGGGAGATTCACCTGTTCCAACAGAGTCGGGTCCCAACATACGAGATCTCGCTTCGACAGAGCATTGGGAAATCCTTGCTGGATTACGAGATGGACACAGACGAAGCCAAAGCTTATTTTGGGAACGTCTAGCGATCATGCAACCCTTCATCTACAGTTGACACGACTGGAGAAGGGGTCTACGCCCTTCAAGTTCTATAACAGTTGTTTGAGGGAGGAAGGATTTAATAGAGAATTTAAGACAGCATGGTCAAACGGCTCCCCTCTGTATAAAATTCAACTAAAATAAACATGATCAGAAAGGCGGGGAAGGACTGGGCGAGAAAGAAAAGAGACGCCGCCAAAACGTCAGTAAAGGTTACAGCTGAGCTTCAAAATGCTGCGACAAGGCTACAAGAAAATCCACTCAACTCAATTTACCAAAATGCATTAAGTGAACTGAAAGAAAAATTGAAAGAGTTGTAGCATAGAGAGAAACTTGACATGCAATAGCGTGCTCATGTGAATTAGATAACGAAGGGAGATCAGGGCACCAAATTTTTTGCACGGGCCATCAAGGCGTGCCAAGCAAGAAACTCGATTATGGGTACCCTTGATAGTGCAGGCAAACAAACAAACTCCTTGGGAGAAATGAAGACAAGAACAATTTACAGAGGGGAGCCGCTTACTAATGTTGACCATGCTTTAACTCAAAAAGAAGAAGACAAGAACAATAGTATATTTTACTACATTATATGAGGTACCCCCAAGGCAACAACCAATCCCCAATTTGAATATAACAAGAAATAACAGACCATCGGAGGTGCAAAATGCGAAATTAAGAGCCCCCCGCCCAGCGATGAAATATGGAAAGCAATAGGCAGTATGCCTAAATCAAAAGCACCAAGCTTAGATGGTTTGACAGTGGAGATTGTACGTCACCACTGGCAATTGATGAAGGGCGATGTAACAACAGCTATGTAATAACCAGTGATTTTGTGTAACCAATTATTAATTGTAGGTAACCCGATTAAAGGTAAAAACGTAAAACACTAGGAATATAAAAATAAAATGATAGAAAGGGAAGATTGAAGACAAAAAGGGAACACGGAAGGAGGAAGAAGAAGGGCGGCTAGGAGAAAGGGAGGACGGCTAGGGCATCGTGGTTGGGATCTGTAATGGAGCAACAGTGTCGTGGTGTGATAGGTGTGAAACTCGACTGACAACGGAAGAGGTATGTAGAGTTACTTTTTCCAAATTCCATTCTAGGGTTTGAGAATGTGAGGGAGGGAAAACGGATGTGTTTTATTTTTCTAGAGTCTAATGATCTGAAAATCATGGTGGGCACCATGATGTAAATCCACAGATCTGATCGGAGTTAAAGGATGCCTTAAGTGGTGGATCCTTTAGTGGTTCTGATCATAAATAGAATCAATTGTTATGATAATTGTTGTTGCTTTATTGAAGTGATATCGGATCGGTATATCGGTAGGATATATTAATTGATTTCTGATCGATGTGTTTCTTTTTCTTCTTTTAGATTTTAGTTGTGAAATCATTTTCACATAGAAGGAGAATACCATAAGCGGTGGATCTCTTAGTGTTCTGGTCAGAAAAATAAATAGTTAATTTGATAATTGTTATGTTTTTATTGGGGTGGTTTTAGATCTATGATTGTAGATGGTAGATCTGTTGGTGTAGAGAGGCAAGGAGATAACCAATGGTATATTTAGCTACTGTTAAGACTTAAGAGTAGTTAGTTTAAATCAGATTTCTCTCAAATAAAATAGCATGATGCTCTTTTGCTTTCTATGTGTATCTTATATGTGTTGTAGCAATCCTAAGGTTTAAATCAGATTTCTCTTAAATAAAATACCATGATGATCTTGTTGCTTTCTATGTTTATCTTATCTGTGTTTTAGTGATCCTAAAGTTTAAATCAGATTTCTCTCAAATAAAATATCTGTGTTTTAAAATGTTAAACTATTAATATGTTGAAATGTTAAAAGGTTAAAAGGTTAAAATGTTAGAATGGACATGAGATGGTTAATGTATATTAAGAAACAGTAAAAGGAACATGTCGATAATGTGTCATCATGATTCATGTTGAGTGAAGTAAGTAGTAATTGATTTCATGTATGATGACCATGATTGCTAACTGATTTCATTGACTGGAATTATTGCTGATTTAAAACGATAAAATGATTAGGGGAGATATTACATGAATGGACATGGGAACCAAGGGTAGAAATGCATGTACATGTGTAAATGAGTGAAACATGACCAAGGTGTTTTGACGCCTAATCGACGGTGAATGACGAATGACGACCCATATGGGTCTTATGAATGATGATTGATTGAAGAACTAGAATAGGGGTTTACTTATTGCTTGTTTATTATGTGCATCCTTTACTAATTGTAGAGTGAAATAGTTTGATATTTGAGACAGGTTAGTGTGGATGCTTTATATATTGAGTGATGAAATCACTCATTTGATGAAATCACTCACGGATACATACTATGTTGCAAGGAATGGAGGCAGTCTTGCCTAGCTGGAATGGTAGAAAGCAAAGAACTCGTCAAGGCGACGAGGCTTGTTTGCGTAGAACTTAAACTCTTAGTGTAATCGGTTGATGCCGTAGTTGATGAACGTCCGAACATCTTCCGAAGGTCATCGTATTTTTCTTCATGTAGTAAGGTGATGAAGCACTGAATCTGCTACCAGGGCTCGCGGTGGTGCGAGGTGATGCCGGAGGCTTTGGAGTCCACGACGCACGCTCTACGTCAAATACCTGCAAGTGGAAACTAGGCGATTCTAGTGAGAATCGGCGAGTTTCGTAGTGATGCTCTGGTGTGAGAGAGGAACTTGAATCGTGCCTTTGAGTGTCCCCTTGAGACCCTTTTTATAGGATCTCGGAGGGCGCAATCAAAGGCGGACATCGCGCCTATGGTCATATATGGTAACATTTATGACGTTGGCTGGCGGCGAGTAACGGTCGTAAGTCGCCGATTCAGGTATGGAAGTCGCCTAGTTAAGGCTAACTCGCCGAGTTTCTAGGGCCAAGATGTGCAGTCTACCATACTGCCGATCTTGCCTTAACTCGGCGAGTTATCCTTTATGTCGGCGACTTGGTAGTCCAATCGGGCGACTTACGGGCTAACTTGGCGATCTGGACGATGAACGTGTTCCGCACCGTGGGAGCTCTCCGGAGGTCCTGCCATAGCGACGGAGCCCTAGTTCTCACTACAAGAAAACTGGGCTACGCCCACGGGATTAGCCACGGCCAGCAGAAGCCGTGGCTAATTTCTAACAATTGTCAATTGCCAATTGCTTTTATCGATTTGTTACCTAAAGAAATTGATGAAGTATTAACAGAAGTTAGTCATTTCTTTAGTAAAATTTGTTCCCCTACTTTGAAAGAATCTGAAATGAGAGCACTTGGAAAATCCATTGTCGAGACTATGTGTAGATTAGAGAAGATTTTTCCTCCTTCTTTTTTTGATTCAATGGAGCATATGTTGATACATCTTCCGTATAAGGCACAAGTCGATGGACCCGTACAATACAGATGGATGTACCCGTATGAGAGGTAAATCATACGAAATAAATTTTCTAAATAATGTTTATTATAAAATTTTAAATGAGATTATCTATCTTCAGGTTTATGTATTTTTTAAAGAAAAAAGTACGAAACAAGGCTTTCGTTGAAGGGTCCATTGCTGAAGCATATATTGCTGAAAAAATAGGGAACTTTACTTCAATGTATTTCGATGATAACTTTCAAACAAAATATAATAAAAAATCTCGAAACTTTGATGGAGGTATAGTTGAACCGGTTGGTCGTTTATCCATATTTTCACAACCTGGTTGTGCTCTTGGTGGTGGTAAAAAACGATACTTAGATGACAAAGAGTACCTTGCTTCAATTACATATCTACTACTTAATTGTGATGAAGTCGTATCATATTTAAGGGAGTTTGAGGAATAATATGTGAACCTTAGCGATGGGGAACTTCATCAAAAAACAGATTGTTTATTCTATGGTTGGTTCAAAAACCGCTTGAAACCGATAGAAGAAGATGAGCGTTTGCGTGTTCTCTCAAAAGGCCCAAATCGAGAAGTGACGTGTTACAAGAGTTACATTATCAATGGATTTAGATTTCACATAAAGAGTGAGGATATTTTAAAAAAAACTCAAAACTCTGGAGTGATGATAAAAGGAAGTGCATACGAAGGTCTAGAGGAAAATAACTACTATGGAGTTCTTGATATTATCGAATTGGATTTCCTTGGAGATATGACTCGAGTAGTTATGTTCAAATGTGATTGGTACGACATCCACAAAGGAATGAAAATTTACCGTTCGAAAAATGTATCGATTAACATACATAACTTAGAGCATATGAACCCTTTGTTCTATCTCAACAAGCAGAGCAAGTTTTCTACGCACCAAATGTCTCCCAAAAGAATAAAGATTGGCAAACTGTCATCCGAACAAAAGCTAGAGATCATTTTGACATTCCAGAGGAAGAGGGAGATACATATAAAGATGACTTTAATGAGTTCCCTTTAAATCTTCTTGATGATAATAACATTGATAATGTATCTCTAAATGTGGATGGCTCGTTTGATGTTGTTTCATTCGAACCTGAACCCACTTTACATGAAGAGAGTTATGTCGAAGATGAAACAGAAAATTTCAATTCTGAAGATGAATGTTCTATATGAGTCGCCTGAGTGAGTTATATGTTTTATACTTTCATTTTTTTTTTCAAGCAGAATAATTTCATTTTATTTATTCCTTTAGAAAATATTCCATTAGAAAATGGCACGCGGACGGAGTCGTAAACGAACAAACGACGGACGATCACAACCTGCAAGAATAGATCAAGAAATCGTAGAGGACCGCTTCGATGAAGAAAATGGACAAAACGATTGAGGCAACCGGATGCACCAACTCCCGCCACTATTGTTTAGAGCGGGTTAGTGTTTTCATTATAATTCATTATATTATATTATTTAATTTGATTGCTTTTTATAGGACTTTTACAAACAATGTAAGAAGTCAAATAGAAATATTAGTAAAAGGTAATATAACGTCACCTTTAACTAAATGAACTTCTTGGAAAGAAGAGGAAAAGGAAAATCTTTTCGTCAAATTTCTGGTATGACTTATTTATTTATTTGTCATTTTTTGCATATGTCATTTTTTTCCATATGTAATGTTTTTGTCTTTATGTAGTGCTATTTCTCATTTGAGGACATTCAATTGGCTCGTGAATATTTTGATAATTATGTACAACTAAATTATACATGTTGGTTGTATAAAGCGAGACAAGAGGCAAAGAAATTGGCAAAAGATGATACACTAACCAGATCTTGCGCTAGATCGATTTCCACCGATATACCTTTATGCGGAAGTATGGAGTGAAATGATAGAAATTTGGTTAAAAGAAGATTGGAAAAAAAGATCCGAAAAAGCATCAGAAAATAGGACAAACAATTCAGATTACATGCCATACACGGGTGGATCTTGTTCAGTTGCGGCCACTCATGAAAGAATGGTAAAAAAACATTTCTTTCATATATTTTACATTTATCATTCTAATTTTTTTGTGTATGACAATCAGAATGAAGAAGCTGGTTATGAAGTCGGTCACTGTGAGGTTTATAAGAAAACACATAGTTTGGCTAATACAAACGACTGGGCTCATCCAAAGGGAGGATGCTTCATTGTAAGAAAATTCGTTAGAAATGCTTCGTTTTAAGATATTTAAGTCATATTTTTTATTTTTTATTGATTTTCATTTTTATAGGCTGACTATAATGAGCTTCAAAGAAATGCTATGGAAGTAGAAAATTCTGAGATCAACTCATCAAATGGATCACACACACTCCCTGATAATTTAGAATTATGGGTCAAAGCTACTGACGGAAAAAAGAAAGGTCGTGTGCTTGGAACCAGAGCAAGTGATCCAATGCCATTACCAATTCCTGATAATATGGCGACTTCACAGAACACAACGACGAATTTTATAGAAATTCAATAACAAAAAAGTAAAGAAGACTTTGATCGGGGCAGTTCAAGAGGCCATTAGAAAACAGATGCCGGATATACTAAAGGAACTAAGGGAAGACTTACGTCGAGAGACGATTGAGGTAATTAGCATTTATATATAAATCAATATTCATATTTTCTTTGTAATTTCAATTTCTATTACATTAGGGTCAGTCGAGTCAAGGATACAACAACATAATCACGCCTATTACAAGAGATTCAAATGTCGAAAATATTGGCAAGAGTGCGACTAAAAGTCCGAGTAAAAGTGCGACGAATAGCGTGACAAACACCAACAAATAGGCTCCTCTTCTTTTATCTTTTGGTTTAGTTTTGAATAACATGAATTGTATGAATGGTATGTTTTGTTGCTTATTAATTGAATGGTACGTTTTGGAATGGAATGATATGTTTTATTGGTTATTGAATGATATGTTTTGGAATGGTATGTTTTGTTATAGGTATGGAATATGAATGTAATGAATTTTTTGGATAATTTTGAGGGATATTTGTATATGAATGGAATGTGTATAAATGGAATATGAATGTAAATATATGTTTGATTGATTTTTTCAGGTTATATGAATGTGTAAGACCTTCAATAGGCGTCTTCTAAAATGTAAATATTTCCTATAATTATTTTAGAAATTAGCCACGGCCTTTTGACATTTAGCCACGGATTTTGGCCGTGGCCCTTCACTTTCAACTCTGTTTCAAGGATTTAGCCACGGCCAGTTAAGGATTAGCCACGGATTTTGACCGTGGCCCTTCACTTTCCACTCTGTTTCAAGGATTTAGCCACGGCCCGTTAAGGATTAGCCACGGATTTTGGCCGTGACCCTTCACTTTCCACTCTGTTTTAAGGATTTAGCCACGGCCAGTTAAGGATTAGCCACGGCCAAAATCCGTGGCCACGGCAAAATAAAATTAGCCACTGAATTATACCGTGGCTAATTTTTTAACATTAGCCACGGATTTTGGCCGAAAACCATTTCCGTGGCCAAAAAACAGTAGCCACTAGACTTACAGCCACGACAGCTCCCGTGGCTAATTCCCGTGGCTAAATCAATTTAGCCACGGATTTTGCCATTTAGCCAGTGAACTTGGCCGTGGCTGTTTCCCTGTTTTCTTGTAGTGCCTTGTTGAAAGGCGTTGCTGGGAGTGACTGCCGTAATCAGGCATGTCTCACCAGTACTCCCCCCTGAAGAGAACACAAGAAACATGCGTGTATCGCCATAAGGCATGGTTCTTAGCTTCCGAAATCGTGCGTGGATGGTAGGATAATACTTCACGTTTAAGCTCCGGTTTAAGGCCAGAGATGAAAGTGTCCAAGCGAAATTGTGACGAAAATCCATGCACTTTTGTAGCCAGCGTTTCAAATTCCTCAATGTAACGTCGTATGGATGATGATTGTCGGATGCGGGCGAACTGGCTCATGGGGCTCTTGGATTTTTCCTCGTCGAAACGATCCAAAAGGAGGGAGCAAAAGTTGTTCCACCTGCGGATAGGCTCCTCAGATTGTTGCCACTTCAGCCATTTAGAGGCTTCCCCGTCTAAGTTGAAAGACGCCATATGGAAACGATTGTTTGACGGTGTCTGATGGTAATCGAAAAAAAGCTCACATTGGTGAATCCATGCGTGGGGATCCTTTCCGGCGAATCTCAGAAAGTCAAAACGCAAGTGTGCCTTCGGTGGGTCAATATTATGACCATCCTCTTCATAATCGTCAGTGTAATTATCATCGAAATTATCCCGATTGCGAAGGCGGCGACGGGTGATCGGTGAGTACATCGGACCTTGATGACGACCATGATGTCTGGTACGACCTCGTTGGAACTCGATGTCACGATCTGGTGGTTGGTGGTTGCTGTATTCGACCTCCTTGACCGGACTCTTCCCTTTGTCTTTATTAAGAAGCTTTTGCAAGGCCGCTTGGATCTTAGCCATCTCTCCTCTAAAGACTGCAATCTCCGCAACTTGAAGTTGTAAGGACTCGTCTACACTTCTTCGAAGATCCTCGATCTCATTTTGCGTAGAGCGAGTACCTCTTCCTACCATTGTGGGAGGTGAGTTGGACAAATTGAAAGCACCAATTGATACGTTTAGTACCAGGGGATGGGAGACCAGAGCTTCTCGGATCTCTTACCATTAAAAGAAATTATAATACTTAAGATTGATTTCCTTTATTTCATACAACGTGTCTGCCTTTATATAGCCTTACAAATAAAATCATATCTTAATAAAATAATAAAGATATCTCGAATTATAGCTAATTGTCTATCAACTAGAATCGGGAAGGAAATTCTAAATTATAGTTACTTACCAAATTAACTTGCATAAGGGTTAATTGTGAATATCCCCTAATCATAATAAAATAATATTAAATGCAATAGATGGGGTGGACGTGCATGGAGAGTGAATCTTTTAGTAGTCATACTAGTCCAACTTGGATGTCTTTTTTGCTCGCTTGGCGGACAATGGATCAAGCGTATCATATTATAAGTCATGTTAGTGTATTAAAACTTTGTGTGGAAAGTAGGATTTTACAGGCTATATCCTATTTTTTCATAAACAAAAGAATGTTACGATCCCTGAATTTAGCAACGTTAACACTAATCCCGAAAGTCCAGTCACCGGAGCGGTTGGAAGACTACCAGCCGATCTCCTGTTTAGGAGTTATCTACAAAATCTTCTCGAAGATACTGGCCACGCGGCTAGCGACAATCCTCCCGGACTTGATCAGTGTGAACTAAACAACATTCATTAAGGGCCGCCGAATTAGCGATGCCATTGGTTTAGCGCAAGAATTCACCCAATCATACAACTGTAAGAATACTTCAAGGAGGGCCTGCGTAACGATAGATTTTGCGAAAACGTTTGACACGCTTCGATGGGATGCGATTGACGCCGTTATGGAGCTAATGGGCATCGACACCACCTTTAGGAGTCTGGTCATGACGTGTGTGTCTACGACATCGGTATCGATATTGGTGGAGGGATCGCCCACCGAAATTGTCAAGCTAAAAAAGGGCCTTGGACAGGGAGACCCCTATCTCCACTCTTATTTGTTATAGTGGTTGATTATCTCTCAAATTTGGTGAAACAAGCTGTGGATAATAAGAAGATTGAGTTGTACATATCTGGGGGGGTGGAAGTTGAGAGCCACCTCGCATTTGCAACGACATCACTTTCTTCTGTAGGGTATCGACTAAGTCCCTAATCGCGTTAAAGGAAGTACTCATGGAATTTGAATCTTTCTCCGGCCTAAAGATCAACCCCGGAAAGTGCTACGCCATCTTTTCCAAGAGGGTGACAGACAAAGTGCAGCTCGCAGCAATATTAAGGTTCCAGCTTAAAGAATTGCCCATCAAATACCTCGGAATGCCATTTACAGGGAAACTTATAAGATATAGGGATTGTGACGGTATGCTAGCTGAACTGAGAAACATAATCACGAGATGGAGCAGCAAGCGGTTGCCATATATAATGGGAAGGATTCAATTGGTGGATTGGATCTTCCATGGAAGGTTCGGACATGTGATCCAAAGCAATGTTGTTCCGATTCGCATGCGGCCCTCCATGCAATCCAATCGATTACCTATAAATTCATTTGGGGAAATCAAAGAGAAGTTTCGTGGGAGAACATGGCCAAACCAAAGCGTCAAGGAGGCCTAAGTGTACGTGATTACAAGGCGTCCCAGCAAGCGGCAATCATTGATAGAACCTATCGAATATGGGAAAACAAAGGTATTTGGAGTGATTGGATGTGTCGACGTTATGGTAAAGAGAGGTCCTTCGGCCAGATCGTCCGGAGACAAGGTGATTCCGCAAATTGGAAGGCCACTCTTAGACAGGGCGAGCACATAACGAAATGTGTTGAACTCGGAACTCACTATTCCAAGCGATGGATAGGAAAGAAGGATGTAACTCCATCAAAAATGCCAAATTAACACTAAGGCCAGAGCACCCTACCGACGACTACGAGCATGCAAAGGGGATTTGGGCCAACAAAATTGGTAAAGTAGCTTTAAATCTATGGAGAATTAGATAGAAGAATCTACCGTCCAAGGATAGGCTGATACGTCGCGGCATGAACATAGCAGGAGACTGCGAGCTCTGCAATGAACCGGAATCCATCGACCACCTGTTCGCGAGCTGCGCCTATACAAAGTGGATGTTGTCGGAATCTATGGAAGCTGCAAGCAACGACAATCTTTGAGGAGGCGGCAATTGAGCTAAACAAAGTTACGCAAGGCACCCCAGTGCGTCCAATGTGGTTCACGGCACGGAGGACATCGGTTTCATGTGCGGTTTTCACACCTGAGACGAATTAGTGTCGTTGTTATTAAAATAAAAATGCAACGTTGTCATTGTTTAGTGACGACTTTTGTTCATTAAAAGATTTTCTAAAGATAAAACATTACCCTAATTACACAACGAACCAAGAAGATTTTAATATCAAAATTAAGAGTTCTAATATAATTTAAACCTAAAATAGAGATTTTTTTAAAAGATATCTTATTTGAATCTCCACCACTCACCAGTAATTATTATCACACACTATTTACTATTACAGATTTACATTTACATAGAAAATGACAGTGACAGGCTAACAGCAGGGTAAAGTAGTAAATAGTAAAATGAAAACATTAATTAATGTTCATAATTTATTTGCCGAAGATGGACTTAAGCCACCAAATCCCTTTGTTATCCTGAGCACCCTCTGACTCCGGCGGATTGTCGGAATGCGGAGTTTTACGGAGATTCGACACATCGTAGCCGGAGTCAACCGCCTTCTTCACCAGCATATCGTACACCTCACCATCCATGTGTGGCTCCCTACATAGTATCCAGAGGTAAGTCCGACTAGGCTGGCCAACTAGAGCGTGGTGGTAGTTATCATCGAGATGAAGGATCCAGTAATCGCCGGTGACGGGTATGAGAGGTAGGAAAGGTGGAACGTAGAATTTGACCTTCAACTTAGCTTCGTCACTGTTCGGATCGACTTTGTTCGCCGTACCTTCGATGTGTCCACGTTTGCCGTCGCCACTCCACGTCTCGTTAAGGACGTGGATCGTGGTGGCATTGTCTGGATTGAGAGTGTAAGTTGCTCGAGTGTCTCTGCCGTCCTTGGGTTGGTTCCGGGAAGGGAACGATGCGATCTCGTACCAACGGCCGGCGTACCGGTTCAGATCGACGTTACGGATGGTTTCCATCGTCGGATTTCAGGTTTCGGATATCAAACTCTCAGATGATGGGTTCTGGTATTTATCCACTACTGATGGATAAGATTGGGATGACGTGGCAGACTTGTGACCGTTTCTTTTTTAATCTCTTTTTTGTTTTTGTTACTTGGGAAAGGGGCAACGTGGTATGCGTATTGATGAAGGCGGTTCGAGAGAGACAACCACGTGTCTCCTCGCTCTTCAGATTTTAATACGTGTCTTGGATTTATTTTTATTTTTTATCTTTTTTGATAAATATATCTTATCACTAAATATTATTACATTATTTTTTTTGAATTGAGGTAATGACCCTCCACCCAAAAATAAAAGTAAAGAATTAGGACTAGTTTAAGATGAAATATATTAAAAAAAAAACTCCGTAAAATAAAATAAAAAATAATGGTAAAATGAGTGTTCCTCTCATCTATCGAATTCGAAATCCGTTGGACGAGAGGACAACGCTCGAGAGGAATCGCAATGTAGGAACCACGATTCCGCTTCCATCTTCAAGCTTCTTCCAGGAACACCACCTTCAGTCTTCGCCCGTCTAGGAACACCACCTTCAGTCTTCGCCCGTCTAGGGAACTCCACCTTCCGTCTTCGCCCGTCCAAGGAACTCCACCTTCCGTCTTCGACTGTCCGGGGAACTCCATCCGCAGCGAGCTTCCACTGCAGACGTTCGCAGTGGAAGCACGCCCTATATATTTATATGTAACAGTAGTAGCTATTGTCTATTGATCTGAGTAATTTTGAGATTAATTTTAATAGTAACCGAAGTCAGTTGAGTTAATTTTACTCTGTTTTTTACGACATACTAAGGTTTGCATAAAAAAATGGGATTCATCGTAATAACATCATATTGATTTGTTCAGAAGAAAAAACCTCGCAACAGAATCTACTGTATTGAAAGAATATATGGAGAGAGGAGAAGAGCCTGTGAACAAGTAAATAATTGTTTGACGAGACAGATATGTTGTTTGCAAATTCAAATCACAAACCTGTTCTAGTTTTAGTCGATCTTCACTGATGAATAGATTAGCCTTATGAACAAGAAGCAAGCGTAAAACCCAATCGTGCCCGTCAGCATGAAGAAGGCATAGGAAGCAATCAACATATAGCCGAAGTAGAGAATTCCAGAGACCATCTTGGTTATCTCCAACTTTGTAAAGAAGTAGAAAACAGAGTAAAGGAAAAGATACACTGCGCATGAACCTGAAGTCATATAGGCTCTCCACCACCAGCGATAGTCTTCACTACATAGCTGGAAATAGCATAGCACGATTGTGATCTCCGCACAGGTGATGATTAGGATGAAGAACACCAAGAAAAGGAAACCAAATATGTAGTAGAACTGTTGAAGCCAGATTGAAGTTAAAATGAAGAATAGCTCGATAAAAATAGCACCGAATGGAAGGATCCCGCCCACTAGTATTGAGAAAAACGGACTCATGTACCAAGCTTGTTCTGGAATCTGACGGGGGATCTTGTTTGTCTTAACTGGATCTTCAATGGCTGGCTTATTGAAACCAATGTAGCTTCCCACAAACACAAGTGGAACTGAGATGCCAAACCATAGTAAAACCAGAGCAAACATGGTGGTGAAAGGAACTGCTCCAGAGGACTTCTTTTCCCATATTAATGCATTTAGAATGAAGAAGACAATAAAAGCAATACCAGGGAACATAAAAGCAGTTTTAATGGTATTTTTTTTCCATTCTGGTCCCTTGAACATCCTGTAGAGACGAGAAGAAGAGTAGCCAGCAATCAGACCCATGAAAACCCACAGCAGAAGCATAACTGTCATCAACCCACCACGATTTGAAGGGGAAAGGAAACCCAGAACTGCAAAGCTCATTGTCACAACTAACATCCCAAAAAACTGTACTCCTGTCCCAACATAGACACACAGTAAATCCGAGTTTACTGGGGGACGGAAGACATCACCATGAACCAATTTCCATCCTGTCTCCTCCTGAGCCTCTTCTTGAGTCTCAAGCTGGTTGTAATTAGAGATATCCTTATATAAAGTTCGCAACATGATCATAGCCACCATTCCAGAGAGGAAGAGAACAATCATCAAAGAATTGACAATGGAAAACCAATGGATCTGATCATCAGCCATAAGAAGATAAGTATCCCAACGAGAGGCCCATTTAACATCGCTTGACTGAAAAAACCACAATTGATTCATTTAAAAAAAATAACATATTATAAATGAACAAGAAATCCTGCGATATAAGAAATCTTACCTTGAATTCTACGTCATATGTAAATACAATTTCTTTCTTGTCTTCGACCTCTTGGGGCAAATCAGAGTTCGAAACAAAGCGTTTTGCATGAGGATCACAGGTGGTAAGACGGGTCTTTTTATCATTCCATTCATCATATTCATGATTAACACTGAATAATACAAAAATGAACCAAATGTATTATACAACAAAGAAGAAACATTAGTTAAATTGGAAAAATCCCTTATAAGTTAAAAAAATAGAAAGCATTATACCTATAGGGCGTGACTTCAAAACCAACTATTCTTGCGAGATCAGTTTGTAGATCATGATGATAGTTGACAACAAACGATAGATGATTATGGATAAAATATCTACCCTCCTTGTTCTGTACAGCCAAAAAGAGATATCAAGTGAGACCACATTCATAATTTAATATTTATATAAGATACACACTGAAATAATGTAGTTTTTATTTAATATCAGTAACACACTATATAGTATGTACCTCTGCATTCGAGACTTTGACACCAGTATAATAACCATGTTGAAACACCATTGGTCCCTGCCCTTCCCTTTGAATAGGAACAACAAGAGGAAGATTGTCGAGAATCCTGTAAAATACCAAGAGGAGGATTGAGTTGCGAATGTGTGTAAAAAAATGGAAGATTAAGATTGCAATCATACATGTTCACCCGATACTCATCTGCTATTTTTTCTTTTAATTCCTTTGCACTTTTATCATTAAGTGTTATCCTACATATAATGCTACATTGCTCAGGTACCCTCATTTCAAACTGAAACAAAAGTTCTCTGATTAGAATGAATTCTTTTATATACTTTGAATGAAAATGAACCAAATGAATTGAATAATAAGAAAAATACGCTTACCACATAGGGAGAGTTTTCAATACGGTCCCCACGTAGAACTTCCCCAAGATTCTCTGCACTGTCAACTATGGTGTCTGGACGGCAAAATGGAAGAGAATAATAGGAATATGGAAGCTGTGTTTTAATCGACATGAGTTTATTGACTTTAACCTTTAAAAGATCTCTCTGCAATCAAATCGAGATTAACGAAATAAAAATAAGTTAATAATCATGTATCAAATTTCAAACAGTATCGATCATTCATCCCCTACATAAAAATTCAGATTGACAGGGGTTAGGAGAGGATTGGAACAAATGAACAACTCATTTAACATATTCTATACATGTGATTTCTCTCTCTCTAATCATGGGAAAAATTGCAACCTAGATTTGCAGGTACATATTTCTCTTGCTGGTCTGTAATCATGTCAATTGAATTAATTACTGAATGGGTGCAGGGTGCCTAAGACTTATAGACTTATAGTAGATAAGAGTCGAAGTATACACAATGATTTCTACTTCCATAGTTCTATTGGTTGCCAAACCCACAGTCAAACTACTGTTAAAGCTAAAATGAAACCAAATCGAGCTCCGAAGCAAAGTAGTAGACCAAATTGGAATTTAGGCATTGGAATTCACGGTAAAACTAACCAAACTAAAGTGAGATCATGATAATTCATTCTTCACTAGACTAAAAAAGCAGGTAAACTCACAAGATCCAAGGGTCAAATAAACTGACAAAACTGCATCTGTTTTAATTTGACATCCCACGAAAATAGAAAAAGAGAATTAAAGGGAAAAAAAAAACAAATCGAGAGATCTACAGTTGCCAAATCTAAATAAAGAATCTTCACCGAAAACCCAAATCCACAATTTCCATCGCCGGAGACCAGAGCAATAACAACACCAGGTCAACAAACCGCGATAACGAACACCAAACAAACAGATCCGATCGAAGACCAGATCCAAATCGAAGTCTAACCTGCTGAAAATCCTCTGGCGCGACTCCGGGAAGGTAGAATCCGCGCACATGTGTTGCGAATAGGAAAATCGTAATCACCGGAACGAGCGCAAAAATCCGGTCGATCCCCATTGTTCGAAATCCGAGGTCGGAAGATCGACGAAGACCAAGTGAGAGGGAGAAAGATCCGATCCGGCTTTTACAGTTATTACCCCTTTTTGAGATATTGGAAATTTGCAAGTGGAAATTTGTACAATTGTACTCTTCCACTTTGGATCCCTGGTGGTTCTTGATGCTAGGGTAGTGGTGGAATATCTTCATAAAACAAAGAGACTATTATTGGGTAATTTACATTATGTTTCCTCTTTTCTATACTTTTATTTTGGTAAAAGTAGAAATCACTCCATACACTTTTCTTTTATTCCACATAAAGGCAAATGGATAAAGTAATTTGGAGGAATATGACAAAAAAGTGTTTTAAAATAAACCCTAAAATGATCTTCTCAATTAATCTAATTAAAAAACAACTTTTTACAAAATATTCTATTTATAATACTAATGTTATAACTAATCATAAATGTGAAAATTGCATAAGCTAAAATATAATTATCTAAAAGACCTTATAATACTTTCTTTAAATCAGAGTGTTACAATTTGAAAATATCTGTGATGATACAGGTTTAAACTTCTCGTACAAAAATGCATGAAACTCAATAAGAGTAAAAGGTAAAGAAGACAGACTGGCTAAAAGAATATGGGCTTCAGGTATACTAAAGCACGACATGATGCTGTGGAAGGCAAGGTGGAGAAAAATCACAACGAATTCGGAGGTTGATCATTGGAAAGGAATAGATCGATCACACAGACTGCTGGCTTTGCGGGAATTCCTTTGAAACACAAAGTCACCTATTCTACAGATGCGGGTACACTGCAGATATATGGAGAAGAATAAGAACACAACTACCAGAAATCAGCTCAGAAACAAACATAATGCTGGAACAGGTCATGAGCAGGGCAGAAAAAAGAACAAAAAGCTCAAAATGGTGGGCACTCACCTGGGGAGTAATTTCAGGAACAACAATGGGCTATATGGAAGGAACGAAACAAAAGAAAGCACGAGGAAAAATATACAATGGCAGGAGAAATAACCAGAAGGATTATCTCTGATATTACACTTGGTGCAAGAATCTCAAAATACAAAAAAATTGGCACAAGAAGAGAGGAAGAGTTGATCAATATATGGCTTCAATAAAGTATGCATTCTCTTTAACAAAACAGGAACGCAAAAGAGTATGCAAATAGGAAAGGAAAACGACGAGGCATGAGGGATACCAAAAATAAGGGATGAGTTGCAAAAATTAGGGAAGATATGAGTGCCACCAAAAATACGGGAAGGACCACCACAATGGAGCGTCAGTAAACATTGAGTGTCACCAAAAGTTGAGTGAGCTTGGAGTGCCACCAAAAACTGAGTGAGCTTGGAATGCCACCAAAAATATGTTGGAAAGAATGACAAAGACGGACCAAAGATTAGTTTCATCAAGAAAGAGTTCATTAACCACGAGTGAGATGAGAGCCAGAATAAAAGGGTCGGGGATAAATTTTGGAGTGAGATGAAGGACAGAAAAACAGGGTTGGGGAACGTAGAATGTTCCGGAACCCTTAGCAGATGGATCTTCAATTACTAAAGAAAGGACAAACCTAAAGGAAGAAGAGATGAAGCAGTTTGAAAGGAAATTGAATGGTAGAAAATAATAGGTAGACTATAGAGTTAAACACATTGTACAAAGTCTAGAGTTTGAAGACGGGTTGCATGTAACTTTATCTTTTTTTTGTTTAAAATCAATAAATTGTCAAAAAAGATTTTACTCAAAAAAAGATTAACTTTCCGAGACGTGTCTAATTATTATATAACTAGACATGTACACAAGTAAATAAAAATTAAAATAATTACACTGAGATTTTAATAGTGTCAATTTATCCAATGATATATTTTTGTTATTTAAACCTAAACCCAAACCCAAACCCAAACGGGTTGGAATCATGATTTGAGCTTGGCACAATTTTCCTCGAAATCCGATGGTATTTTACATTATATATCCTATAAAATATAATAATTACCTTACAGTAACTGCTAGCAGTTACCTGTGAAATGTGAAATACCTGTAAGTTACCTGTCTTCTGAGATCTGACATCATGAAAAAACTAATCCTAGTTGTGATTTGGGGGACATTTCTGACCGGAGGACAGCAGAGATCGGCGGCAGTGGAGCACATTGTCGGAAACTCCACATGGACCATTCCAGCAAGCAACAGCTACTACAACGACTGGGCGAGAAACACTACATTTCTCGTCGGCGATGATTTGGGTAAGTAAGTGTAAGCAAGTAAAAAAACCCTAAATCGATAATCAAAACTAATCGGCGATTTGGTTGACAGTGTTTAAATTCGAGACCGGATTCTACGATATGATCCAAGTTTCAAGAGAAGAGTACGAGGGTTGCCGGTATGAAAACCCTTACCGGTCTTTTGTCATCGGCCCTGCTAAGATCACTTTCCGGGAAGAAGGTACTTTCTACTACCTCTGCAGCTTTGGAAATTACTGCTCTCTCGGCATGAACTTCTACGTCTACGTCCAAGCCTGATCGAAACGTTGCGGCAAGGGTACATCCGAGAATGAGTGTTTTTTCGGAGGGTATTATTGTAAACGCAAAATAAATTATGTCGGTTCAAAGAAAGAATCACATGAGGGATATTATGGTAAAAAAGAAGGAAAAAGTTTTTACAGAGGGTATTATTGTAAATGGAAAATAAGTTATGTCGGTCCAAATAAAGAATCACATTAGGGGTATTATGGTAAAAGAAAAGAAGGAAAAAGTTGTTTTGGTGTTGGATATTCGACGTAAATGGATAACGGGAGAATCTACGTTATCTGATATTTAGGTGCGTGTCACTCTTTATTGGGACCACGTGTACGGTGACTTAACACGTGTCAGTCATGTCATCAGGGTTTGTCGTAAATAAAAAGAGCTATCGAGGGTAGGATTGTCATAGTATGATCCAGCTGTCATCATCTGCCTTTCCCGAAGACGAAAACTCCAAAACTTGGCAGAATGCGACGTGGTCAAATCAAATTGGTCAATATCTAAAAATGACTCTTCCTTCTTTTCTACTTCTATTGTTTCCTCTTCTTCCATTTTCGTTTCCATTCCTTCGCGAAGATCTCGGACGGGAACTCGGCGGTGCAGAGGATAGCGGCGATCTAGGTTATTTTTTCCGATTGACCGGGTATCGTAAGAGGTCGAATTGGATTCCATGTTTACCGTTTCGGATCCTTTGTTTAAAGGAAAGTCGTCGGAGAAAATGGAAACGGAAGCAGACGATTTGAGATCGGTGAAATTGGAGATCGAGGATTCTCTAGAGGAGGAGTGCGGACCTCTCCACAAAAGGTCTAAGCAATATCCACAGGTTAGAGTTCTTTCGGTTTTATTCTACCTTTTTTTTTCGTTTTTAGGTTTTTTTTGGGGGATTTTGAGATGTATTCATTAGACATTGATGTGTGTATGCAGGACTCACCTGGACAATGGAAGATGAATCCTGGAGCTGCAACTGTCTCTTCTCAAAACGCTGGGCAATATAATCCGTTGGACGAACCCAGTCCTCTCGGCTTACGGTTGAGGAAGAGTCCGTCTTTGCTGGAATTGATTCAGATGAAAATATCGCTTGCAAATGCCGCTGCTACTTCTTCATGCATTACAGACAGTGAGGATCTTGAAACTAGGAAAAAGAAGGATAGGAAGTGGAATAGTACTGGTTCAGGGACGACTGATAAGCTCAAGGCTTCAAATTTCCCGGCATCTATTTTGAGGATTGGAACTTGGGAGGTATATTCTTTTTAATTATGAATTGTATTCTTCACAGCATTTATTCTTTAATCATATGCTTTTTTGGCAGTTTTGGCTTTTGGGGTTCTTTTTTTGTTTGAAGTACAAAACTGATTCCAAATGTTTGTTTTCTTGCAAATAGCGTGTTTCAAGATACGAAGGTGATTTAGTAGCTAAATGTTACTTTGCAAAACATAAACTCGTATGGGAGGTTCTTGATGGTGGTCTCAAGAGCAAGATAGAGATTCAATGGTCGGATATAACTGCGCTTAAGGCTTCGTGTACTGAAAATAAACCTGGGACCTTGGATATAGTTGTGGCTCGACAACCTCTCTTTTTCAAAGAGACCAATCCCCAACCACGGAAGCATACCTTGTGGCAGGCAACCACTGATTTCACTTGTGGGCAAGCCAGCATTCACAAGTAATAACACAAGCTATATCACCGATTTTTTTGTTAGAGATTTCCTTATTTTTAAAGAACAGATCAATGTTTTTTTATGACGACTGACATTTTTTTTGAGGAATTAAATATTTCATTACTGAAAAAGTGATGGTGGACATTTTCTGATCTTGACGATTTTGATATTGCGATATTTGGAATGCAGGAGACATTTTCTTCAATGTGCCCCAGGTATATTAAGCAAACACTTTGAGAAGCTCGTACAATGCGATATGCGGTTATATTCACTCAGTCAGAAGCCTGATGTTGTACTTGAATCTCCGTATTTTGATGACCGATCCTCTGTGTTTGACGATCAAGAAGAACCCAAAGGACATGTTTTTGATCTTATCAATGATTATGGCCCAGGTTTTTCTGGTTTTCGGGATATCGGATCAACTTGTAGCCCTTCACCAACTTCATCTAGAAGCGATGCAAGGGAAACTCATTGTACAATGTTAAAAGATTCTGCATTGATAGATGCTCCTTCACCTAGCTCAGGTACTTTTTACCTTTTCACTTTTTAGTGCTTCTATTTTGTCACTTCTATTTTGAAATGAGAATTCTAAATTTTTGGATTTCATTTTGAACCAGTGATGGACACAAGATCTAATGAAAACAACACTAAATCTGAACATAAAGAAAACAAAGATGTCAGTAGCAATTGGGATCAGTTTAAAGTCGCAGGGTTGAATTCATCTATGTCAATGAATGATTTAGTGAGTCATATCGGAAATTGCATCTCCGGGAAAATACCATCAACTGCCAACCAAAAAGAAGACGAAGACACACTGAATGAAATAACCCAATACCTGCTTGGAGATTCACATACATGTACAGCTTCTGATGAGAAATTACTCATGTCAAGAGTTAACTCCTTATGCTGCTTGCTTCAGAAGGATCCAGTTGCTTCTGTACAGACCCTGCAGATCAACAAAGACAACGTGGGTGGTGGTAACAGTACAGATGATGAAAACAAACATACAATAGATAGAAAACCTTCCCTCAACGTTAATGATGCGTCTCTTTGGAAGCAACCATCTCTTCCAAGAATAGAATCTCTTGGTGATTTGCTATTGAATCTTCCAAGAATAGCATCACTGCCACAGTTTTTGTTTAATATATCTGAAGATGCAGAGTACAAGTCTGGTTGAATCATTTGCTGCTTGTCAATGAAATTAATCAAATGATTCAGGTCAGGGCTTGAATACAAGTCTGGTTATGGCTAGCCAAAATCATGTTCATAGTTTTTTTCCCTAATGTAAATAACTTTTTTTATAAAATTAAGTACTCTGTATCATAACTTACAAGTGGTTTGCTTACAATTGTAATTTTATTACATTAAGTCAAGTCTTAAAATTAAAACACATTTTAGTAAATTCCAAATGCGGTATATTTTCATAATCGCACTTTACAATATTGATTACTAAGAGTATGTTCTTAGTAGAAAAAATATTTGGGAAATGATCTATTCTTAGTTCTTACGTATGATTCAATTCTATTCTCACTATTAAAACCAAAATCTAGGTACTTGACAGTCACCCATTTAGATATAAATAAGCATCTATAACTAATGATTAACGTTAAGGCAACGGAAAATATTCTTTACAGAATTATCACTGGGTATTGGGTAATTACAGAAATACAACAAGCTATATTTATCTTCATCAAACCATTTCAACTTAAGATCTTACTCATTAATTACCCTTTCTTCTCTTGTCCTTGTCTCGTACATACACTTCATTTCCACCATGACGCCTAAATTGATCCTTATCTTCTAGATTAATGTCCTTTTTTTTCTGTTACTGACTGATAATTTCTTTTCCGGACTACAACTTCTGCTATGATGTCGTTTCCTTGAACCCCTACTTTTAGAAGATGAATAACTTAGACCAAAACGTCTACTGCCTTTTTTATCGTCATCACTATCATCAAGATGTGCCCATTTTGAACCAGATAACACCGATTCTGATATCCCTGTTTTGTCTGAAATGGGTCCAATTTCAGTCTGATCTGGAAAAGATGACGAAGTTGTAACGGAGCTTTTATTTGGTATAAGAACCTTCTCATCATGATCACTCCACCCAGTTGATGAACCAGAAGCAACAATAACAGTATCTTCTCTTGCATATTTTTTAACATCATCACAATCTAATCCACTCACTTTTTCCACATCCATCAAATTCAATAATCTCGCAATCATCATTTCTCTCCCACCATAAAGCGATAATCCATTATGCCTGCAACGTCTTTCTAATTCAACAAGTGGAAGACTCGATAATTCTTTTGTGGCTGCTCCTTCACTATTCTCCTTCACGATAATATTGGTCTTGATGTCTAGGGCGTCCTCAGATAAAGAGTGGAAAGGGATCACACCAGAATTGTTTGGTCTGAGAAATGTGGTTTTCAAACCATTAACATATGCATCGGAAAATAGAAACCAGTCTGCCCATACTTGAAGAACTTTTAGAACACGTTCCTGTAAATTCAGATAACACATTTTCTTAACAAACTATTGGATATTTCATCTACAATTTATAGTTTGAACAGTATATTTTTATCAAAAAGCTAATTCCAGTATTTAGACTTAGAATAACCTTAAGAGCCTCAGCTGTAATCCTTCCTGTAATGCTGTGGTACAAGTCATTGAAACTTTCCATTATGTCAGGAAGGATTGCTTCAAAATTTGTGCGATATGCAGAGGCATTCCTCACAGAAGCACTACTGTTATGAAGTATGTCAGACACAAGCATAAGCCTTGCAACCTTTGTTGGAATAAGTGTTTCTTTGAGTGTCAATGATTCAGCAAGGACTTCCACTATCTGAAAATATCAGGACATTAATAAGAGAACAAAAACCAATGTTAATGATTCTTACATAACATTATCAAACTATTGTGAAACTTACAAACTCAAAGACAAAAAATACATCATGATCAACTAACCTCTCCTGCAGAATCAGCATTATCTAGTGCAAATCCCATGGCTTCTTTTATAAAACTCCTCTCCAAAGTCAAACCACGAAGGATATCTTCAAATTCATCTCTCTGTAGATCTGTTAAAGTGCATTCCAATTCCACACGCTACACAACATATTTCACAAATCAGATATTAAATAAATTCTTTATTAAAAAAAGTGCTAATATCAAGTTGTAAAAAATATGACATACCCTGCTTCTTCCTGCTGCAAAAGTGGCATTAGATTGTTTATCATGCTCTGGGCTTTGGACATGCGACAGAGGAGGAGGAATCCACCTAAACAAAAAATAAGACTATAATTTTTGTTTACAAGGATATATATGAATCTTAAAAAGATTCAAAACACATAAGAGTTGTACCTCCCACTTCCAGTGAGCATGATGAAAGGCTCTGTCCTCCATCTTTTAAGAGTATCACCCTTCAATTCCAGAAAAAAATGATTTGATAGCATCATGAATCAAGAATCTACCACCCAAATATCGAGAACAGTAATAAACATAAAGGTTACTGTGTTAAAAATTAAAATTAAAAACCTGAGCAAATGAATACAGTCTCCAGATGTAGTAAGTATGTTCTTCTGATCCAAGATCAAATAAAAAACTAAATGTTTGGTTTCCACGACCTCTTTCCATGATGACTTGTTCAAAAGCACATCCTCCGTCAAGAACATATAAAGAAGTTGTGTCGATTATATGACGTAAATGATCATTGTTTGGTGGGACAACAACAATATCTGGTACATTTGGAGTAACCAACTGTTGCAGAAGTAAAATTGAAAACAATATCAAGTTGGTCAATTGCCTGATCTACAAGACAATTTTAATGAGCTCTTACTAGCATTAACTTCTAAACCAGAGAATAGAGTGAAATACTCAAGAAGGATGTGCTTTTCTTCTTTTTTTGAAGCAATTAAATTTTTTATTTAAAAATAAGGGCAATGCCCAATTTACAAAGAAAAAGAGTATAGAAATAAAACAGAAGTACAAGAAATGAACAAAAGCCCATTGACACTCTCCCATTAGCTACAATCAAGAAGGATCTTGATTGTATTGTATTAAGAGACTTGTGATTAAGAGAAATAAGAACATAATGGCAAAAGTGTAAAACAATACTTCAAAACATCTGCCCAATAAATACTTTATCATTAAGTAATTTCCCCTCCATATGAAGCGGAAAACTACAAATACTATTGTTTGAAGAGAACAATTGGTAAATTGGAACATGTAAGTATTTACACATTACCATACTGTCCATACATCAAAGTCATTAAAATCATCAATACCCACTGAGTTTTTTTTTACGTATCAAAAAGACAAACACTCACTAATTAACTGATACTGTCATATTGAGAAATTTAAAGCTTTTGTCTTGGTACATACACATGAAGATAGCCAAATTTTGCTTTATTTCTTCAAAATATTTTGGAATTTTTTGAATAGAAAATGGGAATCAGGGGAACACAACTTGTAGCTTTAAAATCCTATCAATATTAGTTTAATATCTACCACTTAGCATGTGCACATTATCAGTAAAGGTTTAATAAAAGGAAATGCAACCATGCTCAGGAAATCCAACTCTGATTTACAAAATTCAACACATTCAGAAATTTAATAAAACTAGCATACCAATTCTGAATTTTGACCAGTAACGGAAGTAACTGGAAGGCCAGAAGATCCCGACAAAACTACAGTATCTCCCTGAAAATCAATATTGCCAATGAGCTTGGGTTATTAGATAAAATATAAAGAAAAATAGAATAATTTACAATCGAGACCATATGTATCATGTATGTTTTTTTAGGACATGGCTGCTAAAAGAAGAGTTTGACCAACCTCTTTATTCCTTATTGCCATTTGTCCTGGTGGAGGAACTGGTAGAGCCTGGGAGGGAAGAGAGACAGATTTACCCCATCCAATCTTCAAATCATATCCATAAACATTTATACCTACCCAAGAATATTCACTATTTATCAATCTAATGAAATATATATTCATAAGATTCTGATTCTGTTGCAACTATTTAAATTTACTTAGAAGAAACCATCATTAACAAATATAACTAGTTTTAAATCTAAATGTTTAATTAATTAAGAACCATCATATGAAATGTAGAAAGTTCAGAATCAGCAATCAAATAAAATGGACAATATCACAAATCAAAAATTTGGTACGTAAAAGCATGATTCCTAGACCTAAAGCCTGATAGTTTTAAAATAATGCATAAAGCATCATATAAAAATAAAACATATTTAGAGCTTAAACACAAAAACAATAAAAAAAATCCGATGAAAAAAATTAAAAAGGTAGTTGATAAAAATTGTCTACTATATGAAAAACAAATGTTTTTCTTGGCAAATATACAACAGATAATTTTGTTAAACTTAAAACTATATTAATCTAATTATGAACCTTGATGAGAATTGTTATTTCCTTACTAAGATGAGGAACTCCATAAGTTAAAAAATAAACCTTGCATTTCATCCTTCGCAGCCTGTCCATTAGATCTATTCATGAAAGAGACAAAGCCACAATTTCTTTCCCTTCTTTTCTCCTCTTCTTTCCGAGGCCACATTATTTTGACACTGGCAATAGGACCAAACCTACCGAAAGTTCTTAAAAGAAAATTTTCATCCACCTAACATAAATTAAATATTAATAAATGATAAACTAAGTACTTGATTATTACCAGTACTACAATATGTTTGTAATGACAAGTGACAACCTGCGGTGAGAGATTCCCAACATACAAATTCGTGGTTTGGGGATCTCCATCATCAAATGACCCAGGAAACTTCCCACTTGAATCAAAATCATCAAGCATTTCATCAAAATGGCTAATTGACTGCAGGAAAAATTATACATTCAAAGTTTAATTCAAACCATCACTCTATTTCACAAAAAATAAAACTACAACATACAAATAGCACTAAAAATTAATTTAACGAAGAAACAAGACAAATATTTAAAAATTGCACAAAATCTATAAATTTATATACTAATTACAACCATAATTCATAGAGTCTCCATGTTATTTTTCTTTAACACCATTAATCTAATGTTTATATATGGAAAAAGTAACTTACGATCAAATTAGAAAAATACTTATAAATTATTAAAGTACATAATACCAGATAATTTATTAAAGTACATACTTACCACCCTTAAGAACAGATAATTTTATTAAAGCCAGTTAAAAATTACTTTGAACCAGATAAACACACAGGAAAAAACTTTAAAAACTGTCTTGTCCTTGGGAATTTGTGATGGTAAACGACTTGGATTATACATGACCTTAGGTTCAATCCCCATGCACAAGAAAGTGTCATTTATATTTTATATAATATTTTAAAAGCACTCAACCATAAAAAACAAGTCAACACTTATACCTTAAGGGTGGAAAGTGAAAAAAAACTCAGTGGGGACAAGACAAAAAAACATAAATATATTTTATTTACTCGTTTAAATAGTAAATATTTTGTAAATCTAATGGTGTTTTGATGTTTTTAATCTTAAGTAACGATGTTAAAAAAACATAGTTAAACAAATTAGTTAACTGGGTGGATTATGACCCTGATTATAATTAAGTTATAACTAAAACAAAATAGGACTCTATTGATTTCTGGTGAAATAACCAGTAAACCACACCACTTACAGCAGAGCTGTCACTCTGACGACCTTCACGTAATTGTGCACGTTCTTGATTACGTTTATCCCTTCTATCTTGTTCATTTTTAAGTTCTTCCATAAATTTGTCAATATTCCGTGTCTTTCCCTTCTCCTTCTCCCTTGGTTTTTCCTCCTGAAAGAAAGAACAAGCTCTTAAGTAAAATAATGAATAACACAAAAGCATGGTTCAAAGGAACCATATACACAGATCGATGAATATTGGGATTTGGAAGTTGTGCGATATAAAGGTAATAATTCCTCGACTATTCTTTTTTGATAACATAGAGCTACTGTTAACTTGATTTAGCGTTTAGGCGTGATCCAAGAAAATGATGGTGTTGGATAAAGGCTTAGATCAAGAAACCTTTAAACACACTAGCTGCTATCATTTAGGTTGGACGCATAAATACTCACTTTGCACATGAAGAGGAAAATGGATAAACTAGGCAATCTGGTAGGTTGGGAAGTAAAATCCAGACAACATTCCCACATGCTTTTTATGCAACTCAAATGAAGAGACTACATATCATCTCTTCCAACCCAGCCTCTTCTTTCATAAGATATGGAACCAAACAGTTAAGGACAGAGAACTCCCTCTAAATAGAGAGCATAATGATACACTAGTAATGGAGTACCATATCAAAAGTAGAAAAGCACGTTAGATACATTTAAAATTTTGGAGGGAAAGAAACAAGAGAAGGAAACTAGATACAGATAGACACAAGGATTTTTTATTGTGTTTATTACTTCAAGTAAATAAAAAGATAGATTTCAATTTCAAACGAACCTTCTTGTCAGATTCCCTCCTTTTGGTTTCCATAGGTGGTGGTATAAATGATGGTGTATACCTACAAATAACAAGATAAAATGTTAACGTATAGTAGAATCTGATATTATAAAAGATGATTTTTTTTGCAAACATTAAAGTTTTTCAATAATAAAACGAAGTGAAGTACTTTTACCTTGAAATTCAAAATGGAAAAGAAAAAGAAAAATGAGGTAGATGGATTGACACACATCGACTTTCTCCTATGTAGGCAGTAGGCATAAATGGCATATAGATATGTCACTCAGTGATTAACTAACCAAGTGTATTGATTCAGGAGGTCGGTCTCCCACACGGCATACGTACATAGTGGTCTCCTACTCTCTTCTAATAATGAGCCACATCTTTTCTTATAGTTACTAAATATCAACTCTATAAGAAAGGCTGAAGCTCTGAATTATCTAATTGAGAAGAACGACTGGAGGCCTTTAATGTGTGCTTTCTTGGCCTTCTGTTCCTCTCGGACCAGATATGCCAACTGCCAAGTGAGTGCTCCTAGTAGGATAGTACATTCCATTACCAGTGCAGGCCCTATAGAGGGGAATGGTGTGAATTTCTGGCAAGCTTCTATAACATACTTAGGCCTGTCAATGGATATCCAAAATTCATATTCGAATTCGATTTCGAATTCGAATTCGTTTAGGCTTAATCGAATTCAGATACTTAAAATACTATCCGAAGCTAAACGAATTCGAATACTCCTAAACGAATTCGGATAATTATCCGAATTCGAATAAGTATATAAATATATAATAATTTTATAATTTTTATTTTTTATAATATAATATATATTGTGATGGATTTATAATTTTATATGTTAAAATGTTATGTTTAAAATATTATAAGGATTTTTATTAAAAAAAGAAGTAAAATATTATTATTTAAATTTTTTGTAAATGTTATTTGAACCGAATTTGAATATCCGTATTCGGATATTTTAATCGAATTCGGATACGGAATTTGAAATTCAAATAATAATCGGACGAATTCGGATTATCCGGATACTAAACGAATTCGAATTTGGATACAAGGATATCCGGACCGAATTCGTTCGATTGACAGGCCTAAACATACTTCAGGGTTGGTAAGGGTGGATAAAGGAGAGATTGCTATCTTTGACGAAAAGGTGATTGATAGTCTCAACTCCGTTTCCACAGAGGAGACATGTGGTTTGGACCTGAATTCCCCATGTATTCAGCATTAGTAGTATTTTCAGTGTTGGTTCATAATTTTCCAAAGCATAATGGAGTAAAAATGATGAAAAATAGAACATGAATTTTATTTATGAGTAAAAATGACAAAATTGACAAAGCAAAATAGCAAATCATGATCACTATATGTGACTACTTATTAAAGCATAAAGATATGATCTATATTCTATAAATGAACTAACACTACCTAATTAACTATTTTCAGCCTTTATTATGATGAATTTTACCCGTATCAGTATAATTCTATTGTTAGAAAATGGAAATCTGAGCTTTGAGGAGTAATCAATGACATGAGTGTCTCGGTCTCCTTCAAGTCTGGGAGCTTCAAGAAGTGTCATCCCTTGGGAACTAGCACGATACAGATATGGGAGACCAACCTCCGTAGGCATATAGCCTAGATTCTACTCTAGGCAATATGGTTGTGTGAAAAGTGTCAAAATGAGTCCTGGACTCATTTCCATATTTATATTTTATATGCTAATTTCCATTGTAATCATGGAAATGTCCTTCATTTTCTAATGAGAATATTTAACTGCTTCGGAAAAAAATCTGAGCTTTGAGATCGATTTTAGTGATTTCAGACACGTAAGAAATTCCTAATATAACATGAAATAAAAGATTATTCAGCTAAAACTAGGAAACAAAGTAATACCTTCCAAAATCAGAGGAAGGTCTGAGGGTGAGAGTTACCAATAATATCTAGGGCTTCCAATGTTAAAAGAATATCTACATTTTGGGACCATAAAGAAACTATCCTTTCCGATTGGATCAAGCAGAGATACATCAGAAACAGATCCTTAGATGAAATCACTCTCAAACCATTCATTGATTCAATCTTCTGGAAGACCCTTATGATTGCAAAGGAAGATATTGAGGATTTGAGGCATGCATTGACTGTAGGGCAGGGTACCAGGTTAGTTGGAGAACAGGCTCTCCACTAAGAGCCTTCAGAGATTTTGCAGAGAAATTGAGAGTAAGAATTCATAAAGATCATATTGCCAAAGGGATTTGGTCCAATATGCCAACAATATTCTCCATTCTGATTTGGAGAATTAAGTGGAAACGTCTAAAATCTAAACACCTTCGAAAGACTTAGGCAGTGGGGATGCAAACTTCATTTGAATGTCGCCTATGTAACACCCAAGCAGAAGAGACAAGAGCACACCTCTTCTTCAACTGTCCATTTTCCAGAAAAGTATTACTAGACATAAGTACATAACAACTGCCCTATATGATCTTTTTAGAAATTGGCCAATATTCCTACACCCACTCTATCAGAGTGTGGTATTAGAATAGGAGATTTCATTGATGCATATCAGAAATTTACACACAAAACACTTCCTTAGGGCCTACTTTGGAACTCCATTGCATGTATAATGTATTGCTTGACACATCTAGTTTGAAAGGAACAGAAGGCTTAAGCAACATACCATAAGACCTCTAGAAACTTTCTCCATGACTATCACTTGGGACATCGTTTTTTCTTTTGTCTGAAGATTTTAGGAAGACCTGTTGTTCACAGTTAGAGGTAGACACTATGCAAGTATGGGAGACCAACCTCCTGCGGTTACTCAACTAATTATTTGAGATTTTGAGTATTAGTTGTAATGCTATATAGGAAAGTGTCGATGGGCTAAGGCTCATCTCCGTATCTTTTATTCTACTCCTATTTGTATTTCAGGGCACTACATATAACGAAAATCTTGATTTCCACAAAAAAACATAGTAATACCATGAAAGAGTGGCAATTGTCAAATTGATATAAATGATAAATATAAATCTAATAAAAATGAAGTAGTTGATGGAAACTATATTTTTTTGACGAATTAAAGATTTCAATGTGAAATTATACTGACATAAGGTATGGTGGTATACAGTCCCATACCCTGTACTACAAGATTAATAATTAATAAGCATATCAAGTTCCATTTTCCGAGCAGCTAATAAAATTTATCAATTACAATTTACTTATTTACCTACTACCCTTCTTTGGAACAGATATCCCATCTTTGGAAACACCACCTGCCATTATCGGATGAATAAAAAATTTCCATTTTTTTATTAAAGTGTCATTGACCAGAACCAATACAAAGTATCTATACATGGCAATAAATGAAAATCATAAAACATAAAAAAAAATGGTGGGAAGATGTTCTTAACATACTACTGACCTTCAGAAGAATTCTTTAGCTTCTCGTTGGGATTAATAGTACCCCCTCGGACAAATGTCTTTGATCCAGGTGCATTGCCATCCCCTTCAAATGATTCAACAAACTCTCTGTAAAGGCGTTCATTCTCTTCCTTGTCTCTCTGCACTTGACAAAAAATCCATCAAATCTACAAAAATCATTGTATAACAAACAAAATAGCCGATTTAAAATCTACAAAAATCCAATGCTGAAAAAAACAAAAGCCATGTAATTGAAAATCTATTTACCTTCTTCTTTGCCTGTTCCTCTTCTTTATGTTTCTGAAAGGGGGTCTTTTTACGAACAATCGAAAATGAGTTCATATTGATGGTGTTCTCTTGAATGCTAACATAAACATAATAACATAACAAATTCAGAACAAATCCAGAAAGAAACTAAAGAATATGATCTCAAATGAGTGCAACCCTACCGAAAAAATCAAACAAACAAAACCTTAGAGAACAAAGGAGTCAATAAATTACTACTATCTCTTCCTATTTCCGATCTACCAAGCACGCCGGCATCGACAAACGGAGAGTCGGTCGGAGATAGTGGCGGGAGCGGAGACTGCGGTCGTAGATTGAAATCCAGTTCAGGGTTTGTGCGTGTATTATTATTGATTGTAAATTTGAAGGTATTTTCTACAATTATTGTACAACTATATTGTATTTCCGTAATTATTAAAGTACAGGGATCGTTTAGCAAATATATGACAAAGTATAAATGATATGGGTTTATATGTATAAAAAGAAATAAAAAATGGACATTTTTGTAATAATAACGAAATTACGATAAAAAATAAAGGAAAAGAAAGAAATTGTCAAATTAAAGAGTACGAGTCGAGTCCGGAGATCGGAGAATCGACGGGACGAGAATTACCAAAGGTTGATTTCTCTCAGTTTCCATCGTTATATCTTTCTGACGATGAGAAATGTAAAAAGATTCGTTTTTTGTTTGGTTTTCTTCGGTAATGTTTTCGATCGACGAAACTTTTGCGTTGATACGAAGATCCCAGTTGTTTTCGGATTTTTTTTTTTTTTTTGGGGGGGGGGGGGCTATGCGGTGGCCGGGTTGGATTAATCATAGATTCACAGTGGAGTTTTTTTATGACAACCGGATTATATTGTTTTATTTTGATGAAATAAATGGGGGGTTTAGGCAAATTTTTTCGTGATTTCTCTTGCCAGAGTGTGCTATAGATGATAGTTTGATCTTAAACTTGAAATTAATGCTTTCATTATTATATATTTACATTCTAAGTATATTGATATAGGTCAAAAGTCAAAACTATCTTTAAAGTTTTAACCAATACCAATAACAGATTTACTTTTCTAGAACTAATCTGAATCATGCAATCACTCTACAAATCTTTGAAGAATTGTGAATTTTCAGTTTTTGCAAAAGCCTTAAAAATTTAATTGATTCTAGGTACATTGATGTTGGTGAAAACTATCTTTGAAGTTTTAACTATTATCATTAACAGATTTACTAAAGATTTAATCTTGATGATACCCCTGGTCCATCAGACCAGACCCATCCCCGACCAGGCCCAGCAGGCCCACTTGACCAGTGAAAGAAGGCCTGGTCCAGTTGGAAAGTGTATAAATACCCTTAGGGGTTGAATGTGAAAGGGGGGAGAACATTTGTAATACACTGGTAGTAGATTGTTTGGTATCCACTCTGTACCATACCATCAAATCTGAATCCCAGAATGACTACAAATCTTTGAAGAAATTTTCAATTTTTGCCAAAGCGTAAAATTTCCATCTTTTTTGCATGTGTGTCACATGCCAGCTGAGATATGTCAAACTAGATTCGTAACTTACTTTACAACTAACTTCTAGAAGTTGGTAATTAATGTAGCGGTAATTGATGGCTTATATTCCAACATTCAACATCAACTCATCATATACTAGTGGCACTAGAAGGTTGCCCAAAAAATCAAACAATTAGTTTTCAGACTTAGCTATCATAAAACAATTTTAATGTTTTCCCAATTGCAGGTTTTCTATTAATTTTATCAAATAATTAGAAACTAAATTTGTATTTCCTTAAAATTGCAACGTGTTTAAATAATTAGAAACTAGATCGAACAATCATTGATTCATATCACGCACTCACTTCATTTATAGAACATTCTTTATTATCTGATTAAGAATCTGTAGCCAGTTACAATACTTTCTTAATCATGGTTTATTGATCTTTCTATTGTATAATTTTTGTTCTCCTTCTGTGGAAGTGTTATAACTTCTTCTACCTGTAGATTCTGAGGCTTTTCGTGAAGTAAGCATCGCTGTCGTATTTTCTAACTGGACATTTCTCTTTTCAAAAATGGTAATCAAAATTCACCTGAGCTTTTTTCATAAAAACTGTTGCAAGATGATTTTAAGCTATTTGTGTTGGATAGGATTGTGCCATTTGCGCGAGTGCAAATACTATTGCTTTGAATGATCATTTCTATCCTGGCATACCCTGAAATTTCTTTGAGGATATGTGATTACACTCATAGTTTTAAAAGTCCTGCTTAAAGCGCGCTAAAGCTCTCTTGGAGGAGCGTTTTTTCCAGCGCTTTTCCAGAGAGGGTAATCGAGTGGGTTAGGGTAAAGAACCACTCGATTACCCAATTACACCTATTATTTAATAATATTTTCACCTAATGTATTTTTTTCCTATTCTACCCCTCTATTCTAACTTATATTAAAAACTTTTATCCCACTTTCAGATTTTAGTTTGATTTAACTGTAGTTGGATTAAATTTTACTTGTATGAATTAAATCATTAATGTTTTATTACATGTGATTTTATACTTTTATAATGTATGTTTATTTTTGTATAGGTTTTATATGTATTTATATAAAATTATATCTATCTTTACAGGTTATTACTAAAATACCCCTGGTGCTTTAAGCGTTTTAAAGCACGCTTAAAGCTCCCAAAGCGAAAAAGCTCTTCCTGAAAAGTGGAAGCGCTTTTCGTTTTTATGAACTATATTTACACTTCTATAGAGTCAAAGATACCTTGGTGCCTCCCATTAGCTCAACTCAAGATACTCACAAATTCACAATATTGGGCGATTCTGGATTTATACAATATGCTATTTTAGTTCTACTTTTGTTTTATCATACATATATTGCCAACCACTATTGATAAAAATGTTTATGTATTCAGGCCATGTATATTCGTGTGAAACGCAATAAGATAACATACTTTATACAGTGTGAGCCCACTGAGACAATTCTGAACATCAAGGAAAAGTTGTTTGCACTGGTTGACCATCCTGTTAATGATTATCGTCTCACCCTGGTAACAACAAATGAAATCTTAAATGACTCAAAAACTCTTGCGGATCAAAAGGTTTGGTTGAAAATTCCAGACATATCTTTTGTTTGGTGACTTGATTTTATAATTTAAATTCACTGCTTCCACTTTCCAGGTTGAAAATGATGCTGTAGTCGCATTATCTTTGAGAAAAGGTACATTCTTTTTCTCTGTATATTCTGTATTATACCATCCTAGACATTCTTCCATTATGATAAAAAACAAAATACCATTTTTGCAGATGACAATGATTTTGAGGATGTCAACATTGCCAGGCCAGATGACTTTACATCATTTTCTTAATCAATTTGGTCATGTTTCAAACTGTTATATTTTCTTAGCAAAACAACAACAAAAAAACTGTTATTTGATATCATCAGCTTACAGTAATCAACTCATGTGTTTAAAACATATCTGTTCAATTGTATAAGTATCAGATTTGTAGCCTATGAAAAAATGACTTAGAGTCACTTGACCATCATTGAATCATATTACTACTACCATTTTTTCCAGGCAGGTTATCTATTGTAATTATGTAAAACCCATTTGCTTGTAGAAAGAAATCTCATAGTAGATCACCAATCACTTTATAAATAAGTGTTCTTTTAGATTGGAAGGATTTTGTAATAGATTCATTCTGTAATCTGTACTAAGCCTTCGGGATTCAGAATTTTAGATGAAGAAGAGATAAAACATCTTGTTCAATGTTTTAGCTTTGGCTTCCATTTATTTCTTATTTATTGTAAACACCAAAACATAAACACCATTTTACATTATACATATCTCTGTGTGACTGTCATATTTTAAGATCTAATTACAGAAGGACCGATATAGACCAGACCCTTGACTCCCTCTATTAGTATAGTAGTGAGTACAATTTGTAATTTAATTTTGTGCGAAAAATATGAAATAATATTTGACCTAATAGCTTAATTAAGATAAAATTTCAAAATGATAGTGTAAAGTAGTAGGATTATAGACGCACGATTAATTAAATAATACAAAGTGTTCATGTATAAACAAAGTGTTCATGTATAAACAAAGTGTTCACATACTTAGAGAGTAGAAGGGGAGCCAAAATGAACACATACCTTCCATCGTTAAAACTTTTCAGGTTAACCAGATACCCGACCCGAATCCAATGACATTGTATAGGTTATGGGTAAGATTTTTTTACCCGATCAATAGTTTTTGTCCAACCTGAAGCAGAACTTTTGATTATACGATGATGGGTAATGTCACTAATGTCAAACCTTTTTTTGAGAAAAAACAACTATAAATTCTCTATTCTCTTGTGGAGGGTGAAACGGGATCACCTAAACACGTTCAAGAAGTTAAGAAGTTGGAAAATACAAGTACCTTCTGTTTGCTTGTTATGCAATCTGGAAGATAAAACTAAGAGTCATCTTTTCTTTAACTGTTTGGAGCACCTGAATCTCGTCTTTTAAAAAATAATGAATATTCCAGTTCCCACTCAATCTAGTCCAGATATTAGATCGAGGGATCTGACGGAGACAGCGTAAAAAATTACGCATCACTCCCCCCTTGTGGCCTATTATGGAATACTATTGGGTGTTTGTCGTGACATATATGGACGGAAAAAAATAAAAGATGGACAGGACGTTAGTAGGCCTCCTGAAGTAGTCCTTAAGAAGGTCATTAAAGACATCAGTTTCTCCTTTGATTCAATGTATTTTAAGAATAATTGTTGTTACCCTTTGGAGACATCTATGATAAAAGTATGGGAGACCTGATGGGGGTGAAACCCGACCAGTACTCCAAGACGCGCAAGCAAACGCCAAGCGGGGAACTCCGCGGGAAACCGGATCGGAACTCAAGTGCGCAGAGCTCTGCTTCGCTAGGAATTTTTCTACTCCAAATGACTTGCCTTCAATGAGTGGGGGGTGCCCTTTATTTATAGGGGTTCTTATGGGGGTAATCTGGTCATTTGGGCAGTAACCGCCTAACTGCCTAACTGATCAGATCGGGGCCCGAGATCGACTTTCCAGAGATCGACTTTCTGGGGGTCGACTTTCCTGGTGATCGACTTTATTCAGAAGTCGATCCCAGGGAAGTCGATCCTCAGGAAAGTCGATCTTCCTAGGATTCGACTTGGGACCTCCCCAACCCTAGAATAGGTACCTTAACTTATCTTAGGCTATCCGGACTTCTAGTTGCTGGTAGGTTGTGACCAGGTTCGGGATACTGTATCACCAGTACTCCCCCCTCCTCTGCGTATTAGATACTTTGGGATACGTCTTTTAGTACTATGGTCTGTGTGTTGGACCTTGTACTATCAGTATTCCCCCCCTCTTTGCGTGCTGGGATGTGGGTTTTTGGTGATGTCCCAGGATGCGAGATCCTCTCTCACCAGTATTCCCCCCCTCTCTACGCCTGCGAGGTTGTATCTATGCTTCCACGGAGGTTGTCACGCGTTTTTGCTAACTATTGTCCGGTTCGTCCTAGCCGAAGCATACTCCTTGCGAATCATAGACCCTAGGACAGCACAAAAGGACAAAAAAGGATAAAACCGACTTTTTGGCACAAGGACTCAACTTTTGGAACAAAGCATCAGGAATCGACTTTTTCACAAAGGAAGCGATGCAAAGACCCAGGGAATCGACTTTTTGACAAAAGTCAACGAACACCACTGGGATCGACATTTCACAAAAGTCGACCAAACTTAACAAGGGATCGACTTTTTCTTCCCACACAAGAGGGGTGTAGAAAAAAGAACCCCGGCAAGGTGAAGTTGCGGAAGCACACCAAGACAAGAGGGTGTAACACGAAATACTCCAGAGGAATCGTGGAAGTCCACAACTCGAGCGGCGATACGGCAGCAAAATGAACTGAGCCATACTAAGATATTTGAACTCCTACCATTACTGGACGCAATAACAAGGTAGGACGCCAAATTAACTCTACCTACGGAAGAACGTAGGTAGAGAAAGTCTTAATGGTAACAGAGTCAGGATGCGTATCCCACCCAAGGAAGAGAGTGAACCTCACCTACGGAAGAACGTAGGTTAGACGAGGGATGTACTCAAGAGCGAACCTCACCTACGGAAGAACGTAGGTTAGACGAGGGATGTACTCAAGAGCGAACCTCACCTACGGAAGAACGTAGGTTAGACGAGGGATGTACTCAAAAGTGAACCCCACCTAACGTAGGTTAGACGGGGAACAAATCGGCTAAACAAACACCCTTTCTACGGAAAACGTGAAGAGAGGGAAATGTTCAAGAGTGAACCTCACCTACGGAAGAACGTAGGTTAGACGAGGGATGTACTCAAGAGTGAACCTCACCTACGAAAGAACGTAGGTTAGACGAGGGATGTACTCAAAAGCGAACCCCACCTACGGAAGAACGTAGGTTAGACGGGGGACGCATCGGCTAAACACACACCCCATTTTACGAAAAACGTAGACAGAGGGGCAAGTGTTCAAGAGTGAACCTCACCTACGGAAGAACGTAGGTTAGACGAGGGACGTACTCAAGAGCAAACCTCACCTACGGAAGAACGTAGGTTAGACGAGGGATAAGCTCAAAAGGTGAACCTCACCTACGGATGAACGTAGGTAGACGAGGAATCACACTCAGCCTCAGTCGCAGAAAGGCGAGCAAAAGGAGGGGGCAAGTATTCAAATAATAATCCTCACCTACGGATGAACGTAGGTAGACGAGGAATCACACTCAGCCTCAGTCGCAGAAAGGCGAGCAAAAGGAGGGGGCAAGTATTCAAATAATAATCCTTACCTACGGATGAACGTAGGTAGACGAGGAATCACACTCAGCCCCTATCGCAGAAAGGCGAGCAAAAGGAAGTGGCAAGTATTCAAATAATAATCCTCACCTACGGATGAACGTAGATAGACGAGGAATCACACTCAGCCTCAGTCGCAGAAAGGCGAGCAAAAGGAGGGGGCAAGTATTCAAATAATTAATAATCCTCACCTACGGATGAACGTAGGTAGACGAGGAACCACGCTCAACCCCTATCGCAAAAAGGCGAGCAAAAAGAGGGGGCAAGTATTCAAAAAATAACCCTCACCTACGGATGAACGTGGGTAGACGAGGGACCACACTCAACCCCTGTCGCAGAAAGACGAGCGAAAGGAAGGGGTCGGGTACTCTCAAAACCCGCCACAGGGAAGGGAACCCGAACAGTGCTCAAAGATAGCTCAAGCAAGGCGTCAAGGTGGCCAAGCAGGGTTCCGCGGGAAAATCAGGCCAGGCAGGTTGGTGAGACATGCCTGATTACGTCAGTCACTACCAGCAACGCCTTACAACAAGGACTAGGGCTCCGTCGCTATGGCAGGACCCCCGGAGAGCTCCCACGGTGCGGAACACGTTCATCGTCCAGATCGCCGAGTTAGCCCGTAAGTCGCCCGATTGGACTACCAAGTCGCCGACATACAGGATAACTCGCCGAGTTAAGGCAAGATCGGCAGTATGGTAGAATGTACATCTTGGCCCTAGAAACTCGCCGAGTTAGCCCTAACTAGGCGACTTCCATACCTGAATCGGCGACTTACGACCGTTACTCGCCGTCAGCCAACGTCATAAATGTTACCATATATGACCATAGGCGCGATGTCCGCCTTTGATTGCGCCCTCCGAGATCCTATAAAAAGGGTCTCAAGGGGACACTCAAAGGCACGATTCAAGTTCCTCTCTCACACCAGAGCATCACTACGAAACTCGGCGAGTCTCATTAGAATCGCCTAGTTTCCACTTGCAGGTATTTGACGTAGAGCGTGCGTCGTGGACTCCAAAGCCTCCGGCATCAACCTCGCACCACCGCGAGCCCTGGTAGCAGATTCAGTGCTTCATCACAGGTGCGCAAGGAGTATGCTTCGGCTAGGACGAACCGGACAATAGTTAGCAAAAGCGCGTGACAACCTCCGTGGAAGCATAGATACAACCTCGCAGGCGTAGAGAGGGGGGGAATACTGGTGAGAGAGGATCTCGCATCCTGGGACATCACCAAAAACCCACATCCCAGCACGCAAAGAGGGGGGGAATACTGATAGTACAAGGTCCAACACACAGACCATAGTACTAAAAGACGTATCCCAAAGTATCTAATACGCAGAGGAGGGGGGAGTACTGGTGATACAGTATCCCGAACCTGGTCACAACCTACCAGCAACTAGAAGTCCGGATAGCCTAAGATGAGTTAAGGTACCTATTCTAGGGTTGGGGAGGTCCCAAGTCGAATCCTAGGAAGATCGACTTTTCTGAGGATCGACTTCTCTGGGATCGACTTCTGAATAAAGTCGATCACCAGGAAAGTCGACCCCCAGAAAGTCGATCTCTGGAAAGTCGATCTCGGGCCCCGATCTGATCAGTTAGGCAGTTAGGCGGTTACTGCCCAAATGACCAGATTACCCCCATAAGAACCCCTATAAATAAAGGGCACCCCCCACTCATTGAAGGCAAGTCATTTGGAGTAGAAGAATTCCTAGCGAAGCAGAGCTCTGCGCACTTGAGTTCCGGTCCGGTTTCCCGCGGAGTTCCCCGCTTGGCGTTTGCTTGCGCGTCTTGGAGTACTGGTCGGGTTTCACCTCCATCAAGACCAAACTCCTGAGACAGCGTATCTAGTTACTGTATAACTAAACTAAATAGCTAATGGGAGAGAGTTTATGAGTTTTTGTTTATTTCTGTTTTTATTTTTATACTCTTTATAAATTGGGTATTTTCCTTATTTTTTAATGAAATTTTAATTGTTTCAAAAAAAAAAAACCACAAATATTTATTAATGATTTTTCGACATTTGCTATCGTACTTCTCTTCCAAACACGGAGATGGAGAGTTGTTAATGTGAAGGAAGCAGGTGAAAAGATTGCAGAAGTTTCTAAGGAAGGAGTTCTCGAGGAGAATAAAGAAAAAGTTTTTGAAGAGCAAAAAAAGAAGTGTTTGCAAAAGTTCGTGAGAATAAGGAAACAAAGATTCTGAACAGAGAAGTTATTAGTTTTTGAGAAGAAAGGAGAAGTTTCTGTGATGAAAAAAGACGAGTTCTCTAAAAAAAATGATTTTGTACCACGATATAATCGATAATATACTATATGGTTATGGTATATATCATCAGAAGGGAATCATTTTTACACTTGTAAAAAAGTTACTTTCGTTATCTAAAAACAAAAAGTTGCAACTCATAACCAGAGTGTTGCGAAAATAATTTTGGGTATACCATATTCTTGATTTAGAATCATTCTATATCTAATTTTAACACTACATGATATATGATATATCTAATTCTATATGTAATTCTCGATTTAAAATCAGTTTACAACCAATATCAGTTTTTTTTGTCTTTTGCAGATCACATCTCAAAATCAGTCTAGTATCACATCTCGAGAAAAACAAATGGTCAAGTTCATTTTAATATCTCACTTGACGATCGAATGGGGAATGAATCGAAAGGGGAACGATTTGATGATTTGCAACGCCCCAGGAAGAAAAAGATGAAGAGATGTTTAGCAAAGATGGAGATGGAGTTCGCTTGTCGGATCCTTTGTCTCTCTCTCAGCAGGTGTAGCAAAAGAAATTGTAGATGAGCTAGGGTGTTTCTGGGCCTCCTCCGGAACCTCCGACAAGGATTTCACAGCAGATGTTGTCGGTATCCTGATGGCATGCGTCTTAGTTTTGGCAGTGGCCAAGAATAAATAAAGATGGTTTGAAGTTTGAACAGATAACGGTTTGAAAAAAATATCATCTTTCAAATCAAAGCAATCACTTACAGGGGAAACTCACTCCAATTCATCAAATTGTGAGTATAAAGGGCTGCTTACATACATTACTAAAGTTTTCATCGATCAAATGTACCTGGAGCAATGCTTAAGTCTTCTACTGCTTTGGCGAATTCCAAGTCAAGATCGGCGTCTCTTAATGAAGTTATTTTGGCGAATAAGGGAAGATGATGATCTTCGAAGGATGTTGGTGGTGGTGTAACAGAGCGAGGAGTGCAGCATTCCTCAAATCTGTAGCAGCTAGTAACATGGTCGTTTGTGATGCCAGAAACCTGCATGAAGGAATAGATGACGGTCGGGCCTACTGAGCGAAAACCTCTCTTCACCATGTCTTTGCTGATCACATCTGCTTTTGGGGATTTTACAGGGACATGGCGCGAGTGGCGAAACTTGCTTACGATGGGTTTGTAATTCACAAAGCTCCAGCAGTATCTGTCAAATGATCCAAACTCCTCCATGATCTGCACCAGGGATATAAATTTAGTCATTCAATGATTTTGAAAACGGTGGCTAGATCTCAATGACATGGGCATTGGGCAGACCTTCAGAATTTGGCGAGCATTCTCAATCACTGCACATACTTTGGACTCTGAAAATAAGGTGGTCGCAGGGTTTCCCTTGGCTGTGATTTTCTTTTCACTTAATTTAGAAACAGCCACTGGATCAAAATCACAGAATACCTCCCTGCAAAAACAAATAACAATTCAGAACTTCAGAACGATTGGAATTTCTTCATAATAGCGTAATCATTCATCTTTACCTGAACGTACAGCGTTTGCTGAGAATAACAGACCATGTAAGTTCAGCCAATGCACCAGAGAATACAAGTAACTCAAATAGTTTCCTGTGCATTGAAAATCATCCACCACACTGTTAGTTTGTTGTTCATTTTCCCCCACCGTGTCATTGTACATTATAAAAAACATACAGATTCATTCTCCCATCTATCATACTGAAATGAAAACCTTGAAAGAAAAAAGATGACCCGCTAACAATTCTTATTTCTTACTTATCATCATGAACTGGCACTCCCCATTCCTCATCATGAAAGGCAGCATAGCATGGATCTGTTAAATAAACCAAAACAGGAGTTAGAGATAGATAGTTATGCATATGCTAATACAGTTTATACATCTGCACCACATCTTGCTTCTATTTTTCATATTTACCAAATCAAATTGGCCAAAAGTAAATGCAAAAGTGAGTGAAAGTAAATATGAAATTTGGCGAAAATACACACAAATCTGGTATACACACACAGTCACACACAACATCAGTCTCAAAAAAAATCCTACAAAACATGGATAATCATAGATGTGTTATTATAAGGCGGCAAATAAGATTCAAAAGTCAAAACTATATAATAAGGTAAATATACTCAAAGAGTTAAGACCAGTAAAAGGTTACTGAAAGAAATAAGGTGAATCATACAGATTATTATTTCTTGTTGCCATCTGCCAAGGTAATCAAAGTGGGTGATGGTGCTAGTTCTCTCTAGGGCTCCAACTAGCGCTCACTTTCTCTATTCTCTTAGTGTAATTCTCTTAGAATAATGGTAAAAGCCCCCTATTACATAAATCCTATAACTATTTATAGTTTTCTTTCTGGCTTGGGGCTGCTAATGGGCTGTCCTGGGCCTAAGGTCTCTAGCAGCTGCCTGGTCCTCTGGACCTGAATGGTCCACAGCCCAGTCCCAGTCCATCAGTGGGCAAATTGACGTATGTGGACAGTGGGGGTATGATTGTATGAATCCCCACAATGTATTGTAATGAGTAATGTTTATGTTATAACTTATAATTCTAGGGTGAATAATATATACAGTTTGTGATTGATTAAGAATAAAAGGAAACAATGTTATTTTAAATTTGGAAGTAGTAAAAGCAAGTTTTCCGTGAAAATAAGTAATTAATTTGAAATAAGTAAAAAAAATTAAACTAAATAGTGAAAATCCAAAAATATATGCGTGAACATTTAAATTTGGGAAGTGTATATTTCCAATTTGCTAGAACTGGTTAACTAAAGACAGATTTGATGAAAGAATAAAGATAAATGTTAGAAATCAGACCAAATTATCTGAAGCAGCATAACCGTAAAAGTTTTTTTTAATTAATAGAAGCTTGCAAAATACTGAAATCAAAATAGTTCATATGATCAAGTAAATAACTTAAGCACTTAATGGAGCATATCCCTTAAAAATAATTTTTAAATACAAGCATATATTTGAATTTTGAATACGATTTTTAGTTTTCATGTCAATTACCTTCATTATAAATAAAGCATACAATCTTGTCCATTTTAATTCAATTCATTATAAAAAGAGTATACTCGTAAAAAGAGTGGTACCAGTATTTGGTGTGACCCAAGAACACCTCCGTGTCCCCCGAACCACCTCGGAAGAAGAATTCACAATCCCATTTGGTACAATCTTGCCAATCTTAGATAATATCGCTTCTGGCCTAGGCAGACCCTGTTTTTTCTTATTACTAAGTCTCGTCCTGCTCCCAATCCTTCCTGTAGATGCCCGACTTCCAGTTGAATCCCTCGAGCAATCTGAAGAACAAGATGCATTAAGTGACAGGTTTGAATGTAAAATCTTCTCCTGCCTCCTCAGCACAGTCTGAACCTTAGCTGACGAGGATGCTTGTGGCGAATTAATAACAACTCTCTCCTTTGAAACATCCATTTTCCCTATTTTCTGCGGAGACTTAGACACCATCTTCTTCAATGGTGATGTTATGCTCGTCTTATTTCCTGCAAGCGTAAGAACTGGTCTTTCTCCATTCTCCTCTGTATTAGTCATCTTCGACATAAATTTTTCCTCGACAACTTCACTGCTAAAAAAAGTCTTACAACAACCTATAAAGAAGAAGAAACGCAATCTTTGAAAAAAAAAACTTTCTCTAGTTTTCCAAGTTAGAAACACAAAATCTCCCTGAGAACCTGAGGTTATTTTATTCAGCAATAATGACCAACCCCCCTGTTCCAATCTAACATATCTCTAGCAGCATTGTTGAAACCACCCAGAAAATGACACTAACACTTGGATTGTCCTAGAAGATTTTCCAACCCCGCACCTCACAAATAAGTCACCAAAGAAATGATAAAATAAATCCGAAGCTCAAATCCAGCATCAAACAGCTTAACACATATTTTCAGAGACAGAAACGATGCCCGAAACCCTAGAAATCCAAAAGAAGAGAATCTGCACGCGCGCGTGCGCGCGCGAGAGAAAGAGAACGAAAATGGCGATCTGAAATAAAGAGATAGATACAGAGGTTTGAATCGGAACTGGAAAGTAGAATCTATATGAAATGAAAGAAGCAAAAAAATGTAATCGGATGAGTTGGAAAAGGTAATACCGGATCATCACTAACCTGACAGCGCGTTTGAGAGATCCCAAGTTACCTTCGAGTGTCTCTTCCTAAAGTTGATTGGTATTCACCTCCGAATATCCGTACCTCGCCGGAGCCGAATGCCGGTCACCACAGTCCTTGGCGGAGGTAGATGCCGCGGGTAGCTTGGGAAAGCGGTGAACGAAAGTGGCTGACAGTAACGACTGAGTAGTGAGCAGTGAGCAGCTCGGTCAGTCTTCACACTAGGGTTAATTTGGTAAAGTTACAGATACCTCGCCAAATTTGCATAAACTACCTTAGAAAATATTAGCAAGTTCATCAAAATCTTGCTGTGTTAACAATTTGGTTCTAATACTGATACTAGGATATTATGGATAAATTATGCAATTTTACTTTGGTCGTGTATCTTGAATTTCATGATACAGATCTGATCGGTCGTGAACGATTGAAAGAGGGAGATGGCGAATCAAGGGGCGAAGAAGAGGAGGGATGAGAATAAGAAGCACATGCTAAAATTACTCCGCATAATCATTGCCTGTAATGTATGAATTCAATTCCGTCTGAAATGAATTCCGTTTGATTTCGATTCCGTTATCCATTTAGCAAGGTTAGGGTTTTTGTCGGTTCGTTTTGATATATTACTTTGAAATGGTCAAAATCGTCATCAGGGATCGAGGAAGAAGAAAAAAAGAAGTTTTTTTGAGGGGAGATATATGTTAGTTTTGTTTATGATTTATTTTTGAACTCTGCAGAATTTTACGATTTCATTGACGACCAGTTGGAAGATTAGGGCGTTATTGATTATTATAATATTATACAGGCTATTTATGTGACAGTGAGGATGCTCATTTTCAATTCAACTTTCACTTGGCTGCATTGGATTGGTCTGATTGTGACGTCTGCTTGCTATTTTTTACCTTACAAACAACTTGCTAAAATGGCAATGCCTGCATATTCTGATGATGGAGAGCTCATTGATGGTGGATATGATATGAGCATTGGTGGAGTGTGTGGGTACTTATTTTTCCTCTTCTAATATTTTTATGCATACATGCTTTTTTTACCATCACTAAAAATCTTTAGATGATACGGGTGGAGTGTGTGGATTGAATGATTTCTTGATTTTTTTTATAGAAATTATGAAATAACTCTTTGGAATTTCAAAAATCGCCCATTGGGTCGTGATTGTATTTGCCTGATTACATCAATTCTAGTATTCTACATTTCTACACAGTACACACTACACACACAAAATTGAATGTTTTTGTAACGTAACTAATGTTAACATATGGGTAATTTCGTAAGAATCATAACATCAATTTTTTATATCATAACATCATGTCATCATCATTTTTGGATAATCTATGGATGATTTGTGATTTTAATAATTAAAAAAAATCAACACGAGTGAAATTCATAATTTCCCCACCATACTGCCAGAGTAGTAGAGGTTTAGTAATCATACAAATAATAAATATAGTAGCATGCAATATTCATTGTTTTTCCAAGTCTTTGTAAGTTTATATTGGTTGACACGAAAAAAAACTATAATATTATGTGCTAAATTATTGCAAAAAGTGCAATGAATCCAATGAAGAGTCAGTCAGCCAACCGTGAAGCTAGGATTTGTATTTTCCTCAAACTGTCTGAATTTATTTTGTGTTCATTTTAAAAAACAAAATAAACCTTATATGTTCCTTGTTTGCATTGTGAACAGTCAATACGATTTCTCTGTTATTTTATTTTATTAACCGGAATTGAGTATCTTGGCTCAAAGAATTTTTGTCATTGGGTGATTTTTTTTAGAATGCCAAATTATACATTAAAAAATGAAGAAATTAGAATCATCTATTTTTTGTCATTAAGTTCTACGGTTTATAAAGTATACATAATAGTATAATAGTAATAATACATGTTTATAAACTCTGCATCTTTTAATTACTTCTAAACATTGCAGCTACTTACATGATGTGATCTACATAACAAGCTTTGTACAGCTGACATCGATTTATTCAGGCAAATTTTGGTACATTTACTTAGTGGTAACATCCAAAATCCCATATACGTATTGTATTGAAGTTGAACTATTGATTATTATTTAGCAGTTTACCACCAGAAATCCAGAATTTCTAATTTCCCCCACATAGTGTTTGCATTAAGCTATTTTCTCTCTCATGCTTAAGTGAAGATGACATCTCATCAATTCATCCTCTGTTACTTTTTCTTGTTCTTCTTGAATTATATCGTCATCTGTTCTGTTTTAGTTTCATTGGATATAATTGGTCTTACTATTCTGGAAAAAGCTAATACTTGTTAATTCCGATTTGTCTGTTTTTAGATTCCAGCATTTGGTTTATATCAGATTTTTGGTCTGGGAAAACAGTTCCTATCTGGATCAGAGGTACAAGCAAGCCTTCAAGCAACCTTCATCTAAAGTACTTAATACTTTTATAGTTATTTGTAACATAACGTCTTGTATACATGAATTCTTTCAGAGAGAAGCTGAAGAAGACGATAAAACCAGAAAGAAACGCGAAAAAATGGAAAGAAAAGCTTCACGATTCAAAGGGCGTAGATAAATTTGTACAATTCAGGTTCATAGATTACAGGATGCAAAATTAAATTTTGTTGCAGTATTAATCCTTATAACTTATAATACAGTTAGAATTAATCTAATTCCGATTTGAAACTCGAACATATACCTGTAGCTGTCGGTGCGTTTTAACTTTGAAATAGATGCAAATGATGTTGTCAATAAATAAGGCCAAAAGTCTTCAACAGACATTTTTGACTTTGAAATTTCGTTACCTTGTTTGTTTAGTTTAACCAGTTTAGGTGAAATTGTGAAAATATGAAATATTGCACTCGGTATCCTATATTTTATTTTATTTTCAGACAAAGATCACAATTCCTTTATTATTTATAATTACCAAGTACTTCCTCTAATCTAATTCTTCATCACTTACCGGCTAACCTACTGTCGCACGTTTGTGATCGTGATGGAACTGACGCTGTCGGAGCTCAAGGCATACGATGGGACGGATGAGGGGAAACCGATCTACATGTCAGTGAGAAGCGTGATCTTCGATGTCACTGCCGGGAAGAATTTCTACGGTCCAGAAGGATCCTACTGTATGTTCGCAGGAAGGGAGGTGAGTCGCGCCCTTGCTAAGATGAGCAAGAATGAGGAAGATATCTCAGATGATCTTTCTGGTTTGACTGAGAAAGAGATCGGCGTGCTCGAGGACTGGGAGAAAAAGTTCCAGGTTAAATATCCCGTCGTCGGCCGCCTCCACTGAGATTATAGAATGTTACAGATCGAATCGATCGACGTTATCCATTCGTATTCACCGTAGTCGAGACTTTGTTTGTTTCTGTGATTTGGTAGTGGCAAATTCAGTAATAAAATAATATATCAGTGTTATTTGAGTATTTTTATGTTTCGAGGCTTCGAGCTCGTGAGCCTAATAATCTAGTCGGGTTCATAATTATTTTTATAAATCTCACTTCTTTTCCCCAAAAATCTCCCAAACCCTAGCGCCTGCAACTTTGTTTTCCTATTTTTTACCAAATCTCCGCCTTAGTGACTGCCGACTGCTGATCAGACTCCACCAGAGTAGATTCCAGGCGATCTCTTTATCTTATCATCTGCAATCTACAGGTATTAATTCGTACATGTATAAAATAAGTCACCATCGTCCTTCATATTCATCCCCAAATCAATTTAAAATTAATCGTAAATCATAATTTATACATTGCATATTTAAAACAGTTTATTGATTTTTAAAAACAGCACATGATCTCCAATCGATTATTTCTCCAAGTTAGATAACAATTTAAAATTACTCATAATCATGCATCATAATTTATACATTGTATGTTTAAAAGTTAAAATAGTACATTGATTTTTAAAAACAGTGGTGCATCATCTATCCATCTCCATTCTCCAATAAATTATTTCGCCAAATCAATTAAAAAATTAAAATTAGTCATAATCATACATCATACATTTAAAACAATACACTGATCTTTAGAATTTATCTGGGGTGCGTCCAAATCCTGCCTACGCCCTCGAATAGAATCCAGACAGTTCTTCTTCTTTGACAGACAACAAATCAAAAATCTCTTCGGTCCTATTCTTCCATATATTTCTCCCTATCGTTTTGTGTGTATTTTTTTATCCATTCACTCATTTTTGGTCTTCCTTGATTGACTTCGTCGCGACCCTATCCATTACCAAAAAATCTACGCAATTCTTATCTACTACATTTGTTAATCCCTAAACCGAGATTTAGTAAGAACTTGTCAAGTAATTTCACAATATATTAACTCAATAATAATTAGTTCATTTTACTGAGAAGTTACAATGTGTTGATTTTTCTCTCTCGTTTGGCTATTTTTATGTAGTTCTGTAAGTCTATAATCTTTCTGGTTTGATCCCTTTGCTACCCATATAGGTATATAATAAAAGAGTTTAACAAAAAATTGATATAGTGACAGTTGTTTCAACATTTACTGAGGTAGTTCATTTAACTAATACTTTAAAGAAATCGCGCCAACGACTAATGGGGTGGGAGATTGTTGGTGTTCCTGGGAACCCTCCGTGTGACCCTTCTATTCACAAATCAACTGGTATTCCGATATTTTCTCTCTTTTGTTAACTAACTGCTTTTCTCTCTGTTTATTTACTCATCTGTGAAATGAACTGAGTTTCTACAGTCGATGTGATTGCTTCTGTGGTGGAGCCCAAGCTTATCAATACTCTAGTTAGGTACATATTTTCTTATTCCAATAAGATAATATGATTTGACTTTATAAATGTAATTTGTTTGTTAATGTTATTTTGTGATTTAAATGTATTTTGTTTTTCATTTTCTGTGTAATCATGATTAATGAAATAGGAAATTAGGCCAAGTAGCTCCCTTGGAAAATCTCCGCCATGTAAAGCGAGTGAAAAGAAGGAATGTGGAAGGTTGGCGTGTGTTTTTCTTCCCCACTTAAGCTTTCTTCTGCTTCTCCTTCAAGTTTTTGGAAGTATTAAGATTCATTAAATGTTTTTTTTGGCAGAACAGAATGTATTATCCGTGATACTATGTCCTACTGTTGATGATGAAAAACAATTGGATTTCATACCCTGTGATGTTCTTGAACTGATAAATATCCATCAGCTGCATCCTTTTGTCACAAAAGTACATCCTGAATTCCTTATTTTGCTTTAATTCTTAAGCATTCCATTTATCTTTTCAAGTTAGTTTGAAATTCCTAAAAAAAATCACCTCATGTGGTTAAATCTAGTTTTTTTTATATTCTCCATATGTATTAAAGTTAATAACGTGTTTAAACAACTGTGGCATCTTTTCTAGGTTTCTAAATATGCCGCTTCATCAAAAGAAGAATGGGAAGAGCAATGTAAACTTTGGCCAACCTCTTACCACCCTTCAATGAGGTAGGTTATATGTTATAACTTATTGAATTTGGACTACTATCCTTTTATTGTGAGCATTGGCTATGCTATATCTGCATATCTAACTAAAGCACTTGATTTTTTTGTTTGGTTTCATATATAAATTAATAGCACTGTTGTCGGTATTTCTGATTTCACTGAAGAAGAATCACTGATGATCTGCAAGTTTATGAAGTGTGTAATTGAAATGGCAATGTGTAATCAGTGTGGTTATCAGGTGTTTTCTTGCTTTCTACAACTTCATATTGCTTTTGCGGTGCTATGTTGACCTCCACAGTTTTTTTGTATGCATTAATTTTTACAGCCACCATCGCGTATCATACATCCAAGGAATCAAGATCATGGCATTATCGTCAATTCATCATAGTATCAATGAATTATACATAGACAGAATTATTGACATGCTATCTCAGTGTCTCTTCTGTGATTAATTTTAAAATGATTTTAGTTAAAAGAAAATAAATCAAGCAGTGCCATGGGACCTTGTTTTAGGTTAACATTGGTTTGGTAATATAGTTTAAATACTTTAACAGTCCTGATTTTCGAACCTCTAATATTATCACAGTGATTTGTCTGTGTAAGTTTTTTTTCTTTTACACGTCTTTTTATTCTTTTCTAAAACAATACTCAAAACCATCCATTCAAAACATTTCTACAACTTGACAGGGTAAAAATGCAGCAGTTATAGTAGATCCTTCAAGGAAGCAAGTAATTGCAAGTGCAGTTGATCAAATATTCTCAAGACCAGCTTGTAAAGATACTTCAAGGAATATTGAAATCGTGTCAATGGAGGATTCTAATGGAAGCGTGGCAAATTATGGAGAGGATTGTTATCCTATATGTACGTCTGGTGCATGCATTCAATCCAATACTGCATCTTCTTGTATGTATCCTTGGAAGTGGAAAAAACACAATTTTCTTCCTGAAGCAACCATTATGAAATGTGGAAGTCAATCAAGTGATAGTTCGTGGCATCCTTTAAAACATGTTGTGATGATTGCAATTGATAAGGCTTCTGCCATCGATAGAATGCTTTTCCCTAATTCACCATTACCCAAGGATTTGTATGCTTTAAAGGATGAATGGGAATCAAAGAGTTCCTCACTAAAAAAACAAAAAACACAAAAAATTGAAGTAAGATTATAAAACATGCACTTATATTTAAAAATTATTTCTTTCTCTAATAAGTGCCATGGCCATCTTTATATTTTTTTAACGTTTCATCTTATCTCTTAGAATAGGGAAGAGTTAATTCAGAATGAAGTTATAGATGATTTGCATTCTGAAGTTACAAGACCATACCTATGCACCGGATATGATATCTACCTTGTTTACGAACCATGTACAATGTAAGTTTTTAAAGTTACATGTTTATTATTGTTTTCTAACTTGGGAGGGAATCATCTTATTCTGATATGGTTGAGGGTTTGAAGTTTATCTTGTATGTTATACCTTTAAATGGCACACTTATCTTTAATCATCTGCTAATATTTGTAAAGGTGTGCAATGGCACTCGTTCACCAAAGGATCCGACGCATTTTCTATGCATTCCCAAATCCAAGTGCGGGTGCTTTAGGAAGTGTTTACAGACTGCATGGTGAAAAGAGCTTGAATCATCATTACAGTGTTTTTCATGTTTCGTTGACAGAGGATGTTTGAGATAATGAAGGTATTCATCTAGGTAATTATTCCAAACATCTCCCCAAAACAACATTTCAATTTGATCATTAGAAGAATCCATCCACCTTTTTCTTGATTCATTAAAACACTAGTTTTTATTTATAATATTTAGATGTATTTAACATTTTCACTATTTATGAAATAGATTTGATCATTTGAATGAAGAATCATTATTGATGTATTTGTGTGTGATGGTAAACCTAAACTCTTTAGTCTTTCCAACATTTCATTTTAATCTTTAGATGTATATACTTTGGTTAATTTCTACTTGCTAATTATTTCAAACAATCCAGAAGTTCTTCTTTTAAGCTAAGAAATGTTAATACATCTCAACTCATTTTCTCCCCATTTAGATCCAAGCCTACAACAAGAAAAGATATTCCTTGGAACGACAAAAAGTAGAAGTGAATTCCTTGAGCAGATAATAAACTCCGTGCCGCTGCCGTTAGTAGAAGCAAAGCTATAGACAATTCCCTTTTATAAATTTTATTGATTTTCTTAACAGGAATAGAAGCAGAAGATTCTGGGTCTTCCATCACCATAACTTGTAACTGTTCCGTCGATTTGTTGAGCTCAATAAGTTCACTATCAGAGGCTCCTCTGTGCAGCATTGAGTGCGTCACCAATATTTTTGAATCATGTTTCTCCATGGTCAACAAATCAGATTCTGATAATCTTCCGGCTTTCTTGGTAACTACCCATTCATAAGAATTCTTGAATTGGAACAATCCTGATATCATTGCATTGAATTTGATGACTGACATAGTGTTCTCAAAGAGAAGGTATGGTACGATGAATGGAAATGACCCAGGTGCCGGGAGGATATTGAGGAAGGACACAAAAAGTGGAATGTAGCAAATCACCCAGATTGGAAGCTTGGCTTCGGGTATGAACATGGTTAAAGGCAGAATCACACAAAATAACATAAAGGAGTAGAATGGCAATATGAGCTTTCTGAGCAGGAAAAATAGTAATATTAAATTCGATTTCTTCCATATTGATATCTGCTAGTGTCAAGTCAATTTAAATCGTTAATATGGTTTGTTTTATGATTTTTAAAGTTTAGGATTTAATACGAACCTTGGATTTTAGTATTGCAGGGATGCATAATCGAAAAAGATGCATTGGACCAGAGTGCCATCTGTGTTGCTGTTTTCTGTAAGCTTCGTATGATTCTGGAACTTCGCAAAGCACCTGTAACCAGAGTACTCTTTAAGAGCTACTTAGATATCAGTTGAGTAAGTAAGATGAGGAACACCTTGACATCGTTGAGGAAGATAAATTTCCATCCATTGAGATGAGCTCTAACGGCGATATCCATGTCCTCCACAGTAGTCCGCTCTAACCAACCACCGGAATCTTCTAAAGCTTTGATTCTCCACACGCCGGCGGTTCCATTAAATCCGAAAAAGCTCAGGAATATACTGTTCACCTGCTGCTCCACCTCAAAGTGAAAACACAAGTTGATGTTTTGAAGCTTGGTCAGCAAATTTTCGTCTTTGTTGACAAAACTCCACCGGGTTTGGACCAAACCAAGTTCTGGGTTCTCCTGTGATTTAACATGCAATGTTAATGTTTGAAATTTGAATTGCTGGGGCATTAGACGAGGAATTGATTACCATGAAATATGCAACTGTTTGTTCGAGAAAATCTGGATTTGGTTGGAAATCTGCGTCGAAGATAGCAACAAACTCGTAATCCTTGACATAATCACAATTCATGGCAGATTTGAGGTTCCCAGCTTTATAGCCAGTTCTGACTCGACGGTGGTGGTAGATTATATTCACGCCTCTTTGGCTCCACTTAGATACCTCATCACTGATCAACATTTGGATCTTCTTGTCACTCGAGTCATCAAGAACTTGAATCAACAGGTTTTCCTGTGGCCAATTAAGTTGGCATACTGCCGAAATGGATTGTTGATAAACCTGAATTCACACTATAACTACTCAGGTGATAGAATTTGACACATATAATCTATATGTATAAGATAGCACACACGAACCTCACGTTCATTGCACATTGGAATTTGAACAAGAACCATGGGGGTGGAATGCTCTTGTCTGGTTTTGATTCTAGGTTGCATCTTTGTCAGCTTTATCCACAACCAACCGAGGCATAAAATGGTACGATCCAATGACTGCAGGATGAATAAAATGATGCAAAAATTGGAGAAGAGCTGAATTGGGTAGGCAATGTAGATGGCTCTGATAGAACACCACTGGACATAAAAGCTATGCATCCATCCATGGAAATTGGGTTTTTGAAAATGTGCCCATTCATTCCAATATGCTGCTAATTCGAAGATGAGAGTTGCGAATGAAAGCAGCAAAATTGTTTTGAGAAATCTTAGAACAAGTTTCCTTTTCCTTCCTATCTTAGAAGAGTTTGAAAAAGATAGACGGCTATTGACAGCTTTTGTTAGTGCCCAAAGAAATGACATAAACCTGACAACAAAGACAGTTGTTTGGTGCACTCTTAGAAGGAGAAACCATGCAAATTGTTTCACATTCTTTGCACGGTTCTTCTCCGTCGATTGGAAGGCAGCAGTGGTGGCGGCGGCAATGGAAGAGGGATCTGGGTGATCGATATCGACTGTAGAGTAGTTCAAATTTTCCATCTTAATAATCACACAAGGTATGACTGAAGAAGCATTTTAGCAAAACACAAAACAGACATGAGAAACCTGAAATCTGCATTGTGGATTTCTGAAGTCCTGTAACTAAACAAAAGGAGTTAAGGAGGTTGTAAATTTTTTAGAGGAAAGGATGAAATTTTCTTTTTTCCCCTTCTTTCAGATCGGTTGATACTAAAAAACCCAAAACAGGTAGGGATGAAACAAAAATGGTAAAAACAAATATAGAAAAATAGTAAAAAAAGAAGAATAATTGTCAAATTGTTCTCATCTCTACGCTCAAACCAGATATAGTAAGAAACTAAGAAAGATCAAAACCTTTCGCTTCATTCATAATTGTAGATCTATGGCTATCTTTATTGAACAAACAATTCATGATCCAAATGATATTAGTGCGATGATTATAAATGATTCAAATTTCAATCATTAATTTTCTAATTAAGATATAAAAATACATAAGAAGATTTGCTAAACTGATCATGGTAATTATTAAAGTTGATGAAGGTTTAATATTCTATCATCGAATTTTCATTTAATTTTCACTGTGATGTAAATATAATCGATGATAAATTATATGACTTTCGTATGTCATCCAAAAATAGATCTTTATACTTGTAGAAAGATAACATCCGTTATAAAAAAAATATTTTCTTGAATGTTCAAGCTGATTATTAAATCCAAAAATATTTTATTGATCACCTACCTTTGGATCGTATCGATTGAATTCGAATATCCGAATTCGAACAATTAAATACCTAATTCGAATGTCATTTACAAACTTAACCAGTGTCCAAATGCATATAATATATTGTCGGATAAAAATTAAGTACACAACAAGATTAAAACATTCAACCTTTTGTAACTTTAATAGTTACTGAGTCCCTATGTTTTTTTATATATCTATTTCATCCATGGTTAGAAAATAGAAACAAAGAATTGATATCTCTTTATTATTATTTATTTTCAAACCACCCTCTTTTTTATTTTATTTTAATCCAATTGGCAATTACCTTTCTTAAACGGGTCGGAAGAAACCGGATCCGGTATGTTCAACCCCTTTTCCAAGGAAATAAAAAAGGGGGGTTTCATTGTTCCAACACTTTGAACCCTCTTTCTTGTTTGTTAATTTTGAGTATTGCAAAAACAATGAGTGTGAGTTCCTGGCGTCGCGATCTTGTGTTTTGATTTCCACTTTTGTGGTTTGTTGATATGATTTGGATTTTGGTGTGCAGATATTCGAATACAATGGAAGTGCGGTGGTTGCGATGGTCGGGAAGAACTGCTTCGCGATCGCAAGCGATAGGCGTCTTGGTGTGAATCTACAGACAATAGCAACAGATTTCCAGAGAATTCATAAGATCCATCCAAAGCTATACATCGGACTCTCCGGTCTTGCTACCGATGTTCAAACCTTGTGAGTCCGTAATTACTACTATTACTACTACTATCACCACAGATCTTTTTCTTTTCTCATTTTTCGGTATTGATTTTCGGCGTCTTTTGATGGTTTCAAAGGAGTCAGAAGCTTGCCTTCCGTCACAAATTGTACGTTCTTCGAGAAGAGAGGGACATGAGACCTGAAACTTTTGCCAGCCTTGTTTCCGCACTTCTCTACGAGAAAAGGTTCGGATTTTCTGTTTTTTTAGGGTTTTTTTTGAAACAAAACAAAAAAAACAGAATATAATTGATTATCTATGCAGTGTATCAGACTATCAGAGCTTTGAATTGAATTCATTTTTAACATTCATTTCTTTTTGCCATGATACATTGATTCTCAATTTTGCTATGATACATTTCTGATTTTCATTTCTGTATGTTGTGTTCTCAGTGGATGCCATGCCAATACAATAATAAATCACACATATATATGATTGTAATGACTGATGGATGATACGTTTTAGTTAGTATAGTTATTTTTTCGTTTATTTATTTTTGTCTCAATTTCAAATCTATTAGACTATTATCTTCCTATTTTGGGACATTTCTCTGCCGATTTACACCGATGAATTTGGTGATATTTGAATTTTTCATTGTTCCTCTGTATTACAACATAGAATTTAAATTGAAACTTGTTTATCAAGCATGGTTAATTTATTTTCTGATTTTATAGGTTCGGTCCATACTTGTGCATGCCCGTCATTGCAGGATTGGGAGATGACAATGTTCCTTTCATCTGCACCATGGATTGTCTTGGTGCCAAGTATGTTTGTCAACACTCTTTTGTTTTCCATGTTTGTTCCATACAATGACATGTATTGATGGACATGTATTATATCTTGATGTTCATTATTATATTTTTTGGAAATTTTGTCTCTCATGGACCCATGGTTTATTCATTCTTGTAGGGAGCTTGCGAAAGATTTTGTTGTGTCCGGTACAGCTTCAGAGTCTCTATATGGTGCCTGCGAATCGATGTTTAAGGCTGATATGGTAATCCACTACTTACCGGATTTTTTTTGCATGATTGTGTATTTCTTTTTCTCCTTTCAAAATGAATACTAAATTTGTGATTTAGACTATAATATAAATACACTTTCAAAAAGTTTCATGATTCCAGCTTTCGAAAAGATGATATTTCCCCAGTCATGACTCAAGTCCAATGCGGATTTATTGCTTAAATTTTTTGTAGGAACCTGATGAATTATTTGAGACCATCTCACAAGCACTTTTAGCGTCTGTAGACCGTGACTGTCTTAGTGGCTGGGGAGGACATGTGTTGCTTGTGTAAGCTACTACTACTACCTCAATTAGTGTTACAAATATTCAATGCACATAATGAAATCTGTGTTCACCACATTAACTCATCTTTGCAACAATGCAGGACCCCCACTGAAGTGCATGAGAAAACACTTAAAGGGCGAATGGATTAGTTAGATTATGTAGGTGAGTGATGGGCTTTATAAACTGCACACTTGAGTTTTTTTAAGTATTCATTTGGCATTCACTTCTTAAACAATGAGTTTTTCATTAGAATATAGCTTAATCATCTTGAAATGTGCTACAAGGTCTTTTTTGTGTGAGATGTTGGATATTCAATGATTCAATCTCATATCAAAGTATCAATTATTTGTCCTTGAAAAAATGCAACTTGTTTTCTCCCCAAATTTTTTTGTTTCCAATGCTATATATTTGATACTTTGATCTTCAACTCGTCTCGTGAATCGTGATCTTAACTAAGTCACGAAATTGATGATTCGTGTCTTATTTCAGATTTATTTTGTAAAGATATATCATGTGTATTTTGATATAAATGATGTAAGTTTGAGCTCGTTGAGCAGCTTATCATGTGTATTTTGATAAAATTCGACTCTATAACTTTATCGAATTCGAGCTTGGTAATGGTGTTTGATAAGCTTATCAAGTTTCAGGTTTGAGTTAGAGTCTAGTTGAAGTTGAGTTTGAGTTTTTTTTGACCTTATCGAGTTTGATCTTAGAAATTCCTTATGAGCAATTCCTGTATTTTTTAGTGAATGAGTGGCAATGTGATAACCATTTTGTGTATTTTTAAAGGTTTACATTGATTAAAAAACGAGTTTAATAATAATCAGTTTTCTACTGATCTGTGTGTTACCCGAACCTCAATATAAGCCTTGATAACCTCCATCCAGTTTAGAAGCTCAAATCTATCCTTGTTGGTCATATAATCATGTAAAAAAATGGATAACTCAACATCGACTCCTCGCTCCTTCAGGTAATCCATCAAACCTTGTTGTAATCTGCTATCCAAATCCCTAATTGCCAATCCAATCAGATCAAATTATCGTCAACACATAAATCAAATCCACCATTAATATTAATTAAACTTACTTGAAATCTCGGCCGTTGAAAATTGGGGAAGAAACGAAACTGTCGTTACCAGGCTTGACAAAGACTTTCCGGATGGATAAAGAATCCGGCCAGGCGGAGCACTCGAATTGGACCACACCAATTGAATCTGACTGGCTATGTTTCGAAACTTCGACGGTCAGACTGATGCGAAGCTTCCCGTATGCATCTTCGTCGTCCGATATGGCGATGGACGAGGAGGAGACGAATCCATCAAACATCGTGGCTTCGACTTTGATATCCTCCGTCGATCTGTACTTTTTCCTCATTCGAATCAACTGCTCACCACGTGGATCCTCGATGACGAAAGAATCGAACTCTTTGGCCAACTATCATGAGAAGAAGGGGGGAAACACATTAGATGAAACAGCAGTGATGCACTAGGGTGAGGTTTCTATTTAGGTTTTACATTTCTACCTGTGCATCGGAGTTTCTGGAGCGAATGTCATGGTCGATTTTGTGCCGGAGGAGTCGGATGATATAGTTATCGACTGCCGATATCCGCGTCTGTACTTTCGAACTTTGATTTCGCGTATGAAGGACCGATCGGTTGATTTTGGAAGGTCGAAGAGTAGTCGGAGTAGAAGACGTGGATGAAACGAGACGGAGAAGTCGACTAAATTGAGACATCTTTCACAGTTTCACCGTTTACGGTGGGGAGGAAACAAACCGTCGGACGTCGGCGATGTTAACCGTCAACTCCAAGGTATATTACATAATTTACATTTCCATATATTTACGAATTAAACCCTGGAAACATCTTAAATTGCGTGAAGTACTAGTCTTCCTTGAACTACGGACCTACACGATGTTAACCCTAATACTACATCCCTGGCGGATTCCACTGACCTTCATACTGTGCAAAAGCTCACAGTTACACAGTCCTGTCTCTAGAATCTTAATTTAACTTTATCCAAATCCACATCTCTAGGTTTCCCCACTTTTTTTTCTTTTCAATGGCCAAAGAAATTAATTAGTTTCTCAATTCAAAATAAATTTAGGTATGGTGAATTGGTGGGTTTACTTACTTTTGAAATTTACCTCAAAAAATTAGTATAGAGATTAGAGAATATAGATGCAAACAAATTGAATTGCCAAAAGTATCTAAACGAGGGTTTTGAATTTTTCATTTGATAGATTAAGTATATACCTTGATTCTCATAGATGATGTATATATTGAAATTCGAACTATGAACCTTTAAAAATCTTAATAATTACGGTGTCGGTTGAGTTAATCTCTGACTCTTTGTGTTCAATAACTAAGATTTCAATATATCTTATTTTTTATATTTTTTAGAAAATAAGCATTTACTTTTGAAACTTTAAGAGTCTTTGTCTTAGCAAGTCTCACTTTGATCATAAATTCAAGTGAAATATCTTAAATGAGATAATGATGATAATTATATATCATTTTGCCTAATGAGATATTATGTGACTTTGATATATCATCTAAAGTTAGACATTTCTTGTAGAAATGTATCATTCGTTATGAAAAACGGTAACTATTAAAGTTTTTGATCAAGTTCGAGTTACATTTCTATTACAATTTTCCTGATGATATATATTATTAACCATGGTATATCATTTGAGACATAAAAAGATACTCTTTTTGTATGATGACATGAGAAGGAAAGCTAAGTCAAATATGCTACCAGAATGATTTGTCTACAGGAACTAGTTAAATAAGGATTCATTTAACTTTAATTTCAGTATGTAGTATTGTAGTTATTACTTATAATTTATAGGGCATATATATTTACCAATGTTTTGAAGTAAGTTTATGGGAACGGAATTTAGAAGGTGGGTAAGAAAGAGGAGGTTTGGATTATTATCCTAGATTTGTTGTAAAGACAAGTACGGATCTGACAGACAGGTTTGACGGGATCCATCACATCAAAACTGATGTTTGACCCAATCTCAACCATCCATCACACTAGAATTTCCATCACGATATTTTCCCCCTTCCCCCATCTCTTTCTATCTTTGTATTCATGTTGTTTCAAACTTACAATCAGTTAACCAAACACATGCCCACCACCAACAACTTATCTATATTCTATTTCTCACCACCGGTGGTCGTAAATTCACCGGCGGAGAATGACATCACAGTCTTCCTTCCTTTTTTTCTTTTTTTCCTTCTTGGCCCCCAACCTCGTATATCCCACTCCGTTTTCCTCCCCCTGTAGAGAGAGAGAGAGAGAGGAAAAGTAGAGAGAAGAAAACAAAGACAGCTCATCGGCCCACACCTATTGTCCCAGCCCCCTCCTCCATAGCTAGTTACATTCCACACCACCACCACAGACCCAAATCGAAGTTGGTGGGGGCGGAAGAGGAGGGACGAGGAGGAAGAGATGGGTAACATGACGTCGACGGTTGCGGCGAAATTTGCGTTTTTTCCACCGGAGCCACCGTCGTATGACATCTTCAAGGACGGGAGTGGAGATGGGAAGATCTACTTCTCCGGTGTCACCGGTGCCGACAAGAACTTAGATGTTCATTTGTTGGATACCAAGGCTGGGAATAAAATTGTGGCTACTTTTTGGAGATACCCACATGCTCGATTCACTCTTCTATATTCACACGGTAACGCCGCCGATCTCGGCCAGATGGTCGATCTCTTCATTGAGCTCCGTGCTCATCTTCGTGTCAACATCATGAGGTCATTTTTCGCTCCTTTACTTTATTTAATTCATCAAGACTTTGTTGTTTCTTCTCCCGATTGATTGCCGATTTTTTTTTCTTTTTTTTTGCAGCTATGACTATTCCGGCTACGGTGGCTCTTCTGGAAAGGTATGTACAAATTTACAATATCAGATTCCCCTGGAATCTATGTGAATTCTTACAGAATCCAAAAACGCTTGATTTCAAGCTCATCGTGATTCGTGATCATTATTTGAGCAACAGCCATCGGAACTCAATACTTATTCCGATATTGAGGCGGTGTACAATTGCCTCAAGTCGGACTACGGCGTAGTGCAAGAAGATCTAATATTATATGGTCAATCCGTCGGTAGCGGACCGACATTGCATCTAGCTACCCGTTTGCCCAAGTTAAGATCTATTGTTCTCCACAGCGCAATTCTTTCCGGCATTAGGGTTTTGTATCCCGTCAAGATGACCTTCTGGTTCGATATTTTTAAGGTACACACACACACACAACACCAATTAAGCTAGATTCACTCACTTACTTAACCACTTACACCATTCCGATTATTCTGTGCTTTGATACCACATTGCCCTGATACCATGCTAAATGTATATATATCATTAGATTAGATTAGATGATGGTATTTATTCCATTCCATGCTAATGTATAATTGTTTGGCAGAACGTGGATAAAATACGATTAGTCGATTGTCCGGTATTCGTCATCCATGTGAGTGTGTTGTGCATGGTGAATGAGAAGAGAGCAGGGTTGTGTGATTTGTGAGTGATAAGTTGGGATTTAAATTTGCAGGGAACCGCAGACGAAATAGTAGATTGGTCGCACGGTAAAAGACTGTGGGAGTTGTCGAAAGAGAAGTACGAGCCGCTGTGGATCAAAGGCGGCGGTCACTGCAATTTAGAAACATATCCGGAGTACATCAAACAGTTGAGAAAATTCATAGTCGCCATGGAGAAACAACAGAAAGAGAGCAATTCGAAGAAGAAAGTAGGCATGACCGTGAACAACGACGTCACCGAAATGAAGAACAACAAGTGTTTGAGATTTGGGAAGAAGTAGTGTATGTGTGTGTGTTGTTATTGATGATTGATTGTATCTTATCTTTTGCTGGATTTGGATTTGTAAACATATATTTTATATACATATGGCATGGGTGTTGATCAATCAAACAATCTTATCTTCATTTTTTTTGTTTATAGAAGAGAAGATCTGTTTTGAAACAATCAAAAGTTAAACACATTGGGAAAAAAAGTCTTGTTTCAATTTCTATCAGGGCTTTGGAGTTTTAAAATTTGTTTGATTTAAAGTCACCACGACATAGGTGGATCTTAAAGTAATTCTTATTTTTATATTATAATAAAAATATTAAATAATTTAATATAATAAATTGCGGGGATAGCTCAGTTGGGAGAGCGTCAGACTGAAGATCTGAAGGTCGGGTGTTCGATCCACCCTCACCGCATGTTAATTTTTATTCAAATTATTAATTATATTTGGTAAGAAACTTTTTCATCTTATTTATATGGCAAACGATTACATTTAATCCTACCATTAATCTCTCATTGAAACATTTAATTATTTAGGGGAGGAAAAATCTGAGTGTTCTTCTTGCAATTTTGGATTTGAGAAATTGAGTCAGTGGGCAACTAAATAACTTTGACTAAAATCAATAGTCAAATGATGACGTTAAAATGTTTTTTTTATTTAAGTTGATTTCGAAGATCCCTCCCTGATTTGACAAAAAAATCTCACCAATCTCCGGTAATTGATCGAATTATGTCGGCGGTGAGCTCCACCACAACCGCAATTGAACACCTAGTCCTCTTCTCCATAGATTCTTCCATACCATCTTCCCAAATCGATTCGTTCCTCGCCAAAGCGAACTCCCTCAAAGCCCTCCCAAACGTTACCCACCTCACCGCCTCTCCAGTCTACAACCCCTGCTCCACCGACGCCGAGCCTTTCACGCACATCATCCACGCCCGGTACGCTTCCAAAGAAGACTTGGACGCCTACTCCTCTCACCCATCCCACCGCTCCGTCATCGCAGAATTCGCCCCATTCGTCTCCGACACTGTCGCCGTTGACTGGGTTGTGTGCTGCGAAGGCGATCAGGTCGCCGTTAGACCAGGATCGGCGGCCAGAGTGGTGTTAGTGAAGGTGAAGGAAGAGGGTGATAAAGATGGTATCTTGGAAGTGCTTAAGAAAGTGAAATCTGGTTCCTGCCGTGAAGGTAAATCCGTAGAGGTTAGCTTTGGAGAGAACTTCTCACCGGGAAGGTCGAAAGGTTATGAGATCGGGATGTTGGCGGTTTTCAGTGATGTGGAGGAGCTTGATGATGGGTTGTCTGAGTTTGCAGATGACTTGGATTCCCAGGCGGAGATGATAGACGGCATAATCGTTCTTGATTTCATCGTCCCGTCGCCGCCGGCGGTGTGATTTATATATTTTTCTCTTATTTCTGAAATTTCTGGTTTGTTTATCAAAATATTATTATTATTAGTTTGCATATTTGTCCTTTATTTTAGGGATTATCTGAATCGCTCACCCAGACTGAGCCGTCCGATTTCTACCTTCCCTATCTTGACTGTCCCTCATATAATACTATTATAATCGATTTTGGACATCAATCTCCATGAGACTAATATTCCTCTTACACCATTTACACACCTAGCTTCTTCTTTTTCTACCTACCTTGTACCTTCACTGCATGTCTTTTTACACAATGCTTTTTCATCGTACGTTTCCTTCTTTTTTTTTTTTTTTTTTTTTTTCCATTTCACGTTACCTTCACTTCATTCTGTCACTCTCCTTTTCTTTTTTTCATCGTCGTCTTGAATTTTTTTTTGAAATCGCCGGTGGAAACCAATTTTTTGTTCTCCTCGCTGGAAACACGTCTTCACATTTGTACGTATTTTTATTTCCTTTTTTTGGGTCATTTAATCATGAATCCCTTCATTTCCTACGGTGTTTTTTTGCACTTTCTCATATTTGTAACAACCATTGAAACACATTCAGTCAAAATACTTGTTACTCCTACTGTTCAATTACTCGTTCCTTTTACTGTTCAATTACTTGTTCCTCTTACTGTTTAATTACTCGTTCCTCTTACTGTTCAATTACTCGTTCCTCTTACAGTTCAAATACTCGTTCCTCTTACAGTTCAAATACTTGTTTCTTTTACTGTTCAATTACTTGTTCCTCCTACGTGGTTCACCAATTCATTCATGTCATTCCTTACACTCTCCTTCACATCCGACATTTTATTCTTTCACAAGCTTTGCAATGGACGACGATGTTCAGACCCACAAAATCCGACATTTTATTCGTTGGAGATTTGCGGAGATTTCAACCCACGAAAGAGAGCAAACGCCGATTCCTCTTCGGTGGGAATGAGACCGGCAATACCGACAGAAGACATTCTTCCTTCTGTTCTAAAGACGACAAAAATCTACAAAGAAAACCAAAAGAGATCTAAAATTCAAGATCTTTTTTCTAAACGATCCAAAATTCTAAAAATCGCAAAATGTCACAATTTCATCAACTGGATGCACTTCAAACGTCGTAAACAGAAAGAAGAACTAGAAAAAGAAAAATTCTATCCTTCTCTTTCTTCCTTCCCCACTAAAAATCGAGAGATGAGACCTAGATGAAAACAAAATACACAAACAGAACAACAATTATATCATTGAAATTAATTTTCCAAAAAGAAAAAGAAATCGTATGAACAAGAAAAAACAAAAACAAAAATTCCTCACCCAAAATCTAATCGGGAGACGATTTAAATTTCTTCTTCTTTTCTATGAGGTTGTTAGCAGAATATTAAAATGATCCCTAGACATGTCATCAGGGGAAGGAAAAGAAACAAAAACTCAACTCCATGTGTCAACAAAAAAAAAAGAATTAAAAACTCACCTCCATGTGTTAAAAATCCCCCAAAAATACATTTTCCTCAAAATAAATGAAACAAATCCCAAAACAAAGAAGAAAAGAAGAAACAACTACATAATATTGTTATCCCGCGCGACGGATCCTGTTGCAACCGTTTGAAATCCCTCAGAAAACGAGAAGAGTGTGGGTGTGGTGTGGCCTTTAGGGAACGGAGGAATGCTCGGACAAACGAGAACGGTGGCGGAGATGCCGAGATGAGAAGATTCGGAGAGTCACGTAAAGAAGTCAATGGTGTCGTCGACGAAGATGAGGAGAAAAATAAAAAATGAAGAAGCATGGTGAAAGAATGAGGGTGAGGGTGGGAAAAAAGAGTATGAACAACGCTTGTTATGACTAGACAGGTGACAGTTGTAGAGTGGAACATAGTGTAGAGGGGTGGCAGTTGTCAAAGAAATGATCTTTTTATCTCTAAAATAGTACGATTAAAGGATGAACAATGTACTATTAGACACTTTAAGTCACAATTAAAACCAGAAGTCATCATTATACTCACAAACGGTCCAAAAAATTACATGTCTCTGCAACTAATAGACGGCTAAGATGAACGTGCGTCTTTGAGCGCTTTTAAGAAGGCCTCTTCTGATATTTATTCTATTTTATTATTTATAAAAAATACTATTTCACTTGGGTAAATCCGTTAATAGAAGAAGAAGTAGAGAACAAGCTTGGTCACGATATACAAAAGATTCTGATCACGATAACTATTAAAAATATTGAAAGTTTAGAATTCTATTGTTTTTTGTAAATAATTTTTATTTAATCTCAAGTCTCAATTATGATTTAACAAATGATATATCATGTAATTCTGATATATCGAAGTCTTTTTAATTGTTGAAAGTTTTTTTGATGATAATGGTTGCAATTATAAGACCCGATGAGGTTTTCTAGTCCTTCGACGTGTTTGAGGCTCATTATCGGATTTTGTGATCTCTTCTGCTCTCCTTCTCCTCTTCCGATCATTCCTTATTCTTTCTTCCTGTCAGGATATCGAGTAAATCTTTAAAAAAAACTGTAAAAATCAGAAGAAGAAAAAATTTGCAAACCTGATGGTACCCATAATCCATCAGCCCAGGTCCACGCAAGAGTCCAGAAGCAAGGCCCAGTGAAGTGAACAAAGGAGGAAGATCCAGGCCGCCCCAAGGGTATTCACGCGACTGGGCCGGTCCGACCGGACGGATCCGTCAGCCCAGACGGTTAGCTTTCCAAGGGTTGCGTCCCAAGCATGTCAGGTCCTTTAGGTCGGGTCTTAGTCCGAGAACCCAAGGTCCAGAGTCCGGTGGGAAATTGTATAAATACCCCTAAGGGTAAAGTGTAAAAGGGGGGAGAAACAATTGTTACTATAACGATAATATACGATCATTCACCATTCCCTAGGGAAATGATCAGTGGTGAACCTGACGTGAAATGAATTCGGAGCAGCCTGAGCGAGTAATTCAGATGGAAGAGAACCTAGGAATCTCAGCGGCGGAAGCGCGCGAAAATCAACAACCATCAGTTCTCGTGGAAAATCAAGTTACAGATGAACCGGTGCACTTGGAAGAGAATATTGAAGAAACGCCCTATCATCCTCAACCGCAAACATGGGAAGATCCTCGGCTAGTTGTAGTATCAATGCCAAGGGATGATATTTCTATAAGTTGGTCGGAACAAAGCCGGTCGAGATCACCGGAGTAACACAGGAATGACCAGAGAGGATATGGGAGAACATTTCCCGTATCACAGGGGTCAAGGGAGAATCGACTCCTGGCAGTTATCTCAGACCTGCAAAACAATCAAAGACAACTTCAGAAGCGAATTATGTCATTAACAAACAGGAATATGCAAGGAAATGTACCCATACGGCCGTCAATTGGCTATCTGAATCAACCCGCACCGACAGGTAGTGAGGAGGCTCTAGCGCGACATCTCTTAGTGGAAGAATACCCAATGGGGTGGAGGGCTCCAAAAATGACATTATATGATGGTACGACGGATCCGGAGGATCATATTTACTCATTCCGTACAGAAATGGAGGACACTACAGGGCGAAAGGACATTTGGTGTCGTATGTTCAGAAGAACATTAAAAGGAGAGGCAGTGGGGTGGTACAGAAACCTCCCCGAGGGAAGCATTAATTCGTTCAAAGACTTGGAGAAAGCGTTCAAAATTGAACCGAGTACTGGTGGATACAGGGGCTTCAGTGGATGTGTTATATTGGAATGCGTTTGATCAATTCGGGTTTTGCAGGGCAGATTTAGGTCCGTGCGGCACACCGGTTACATGTTTTGGCCAAGGAGAAGTCCAAGTACTGGGGACAATAGATATCCCAGTAACGTTGGGAAAATTTGCGCAGGAGACAACAGTGACAGTAAGGTTTTCGGTGGTACCATTTTCATCTGGGTACAACGCAATATTAGGCAGGATAGCTTTACATGCATTCAGAGTAGTAATATCATCTCTGCACCAGTGTTTGGAATTTTCATCAGAAGCAGAGATATGCACAGTTAAAAGGTCACAGAAAAAAGCAAGAGAATGCTATATAAACTCGACGGGGCAGATAATGGGTGCAACAGGTGAAAAAGAAGGACCCCCACATACAATTAGGGAGGAACGCCCAAAACTCAAGCCTGCTTCGGACACAGTTGCAATGGAATTAAGAGGCGGCATTGTACAGATAGGGGCCGGCCTCCCCTAAGAAATAAAAAATGGTATTGTGAAGCTGCTCAAAGAGAACGATGATTTGTTTGCCAAGGATGTAGCAGGACTTAAAGGGATCGTACGGAGCCTTGTGGAATATAGATTAGCAGTAGGGAAACATGTGCGGCCAGTGAGACAGAAGATGAGGCCATTGCGAGGGGACAGAAAAGAGGCAGCGACTGAAGAAGTACGAAAACTCATCAAGGCAAATTTCATTCGACCAGTGAAATACCCGGAATGGTTATCGAATGTAGTAATGGTAAAGAAAGCGGATGGGGGATGGAGAATGTGTGTAGACTTCACTAATGTGAATAAAGCTTGCCCCAAGGATTCATATCCTCTGCCATCGGTGGATCACTTAGTGGACCAAGCGTCGGGTTGTGAATTGTTCAGTTTCATGGACGCGCACTCAGGCTACAATCAGATACCTATGGCTAGAGAGGATGAGGAAAAAACATCTTTCATATCAGAATCAGGTACCTTTTGTTTCAAAGTAATGCCTTTTGAATTGCGTAACGCAGGAACAACATTCCAGAGGGCTATGGACCAAATATTTAAACATAAAATCGGAAGGAATCTGGAGGTATATGTGGATGATATCTTAGTTTGTTCCAATACGGCTGTAGAGCACCTAGCGGATCTAAAGGAGACTTTCGACAATATCAGGAAGGCGGGCTTGCGGCTGAAGGCAAAAAAGTTCTCCTTTGGAGTCACGGAGGGGCATTTCTTGGGTTTCAAAATAACTCCCAACGGGATAAAGGCCCGTACGGAAAAGATCGAGGCTATAATGTCAATGACCGCACCAAGGACAATAAAAGAAGTCCAGAAGTTCAATGGAAAAATAAACGTATTGAGTCGATTCCTAGCCAGGGGGCGGACACACGACAGCCTTTATTCAAATTAATAAAATCATTAAGTCCAAAAGTGACATGGATGGAGGAATGTGAAGAAGCGTTCAAACGACTTAAGGAACAGTTAAAAAATCTGCCAACTTTGCAGCCACCTTTTCTAGGAAAACCATTAAAATTGTACATAGCGGCATCCGATAATGCTACCAGTGCAGTTTTAATATCCGAGAGAGAGGGCACACAAAAGCCCATTTACTATTATTCTCGCGCCTTACAGGAGGCAGAAAAAAGATATCCGCAAATTGAAAAGTTAGGATTAGCAGTGGTAATAGCAGCAAGAAGGTTAAAACCTTACTTTCAAACACACTCGATAACTGTCCCGACGGAATTCTCATTGTTACAATTATTGTATAAACCAGACGTATCGGGCAGATTAACAAAATGGGCTGTAGAATTGAGTGAATTTTATGTAAATATAGTATCAGCAAAAGCAATCAAAGGACAAGCGGTTGCTGACTTTTTGACAGAATTTACACCAAGCATGGAAAAATCTGAAGAATGGTGGGTCATTCATGTTGACGGGTCGGCAAGTAATTCTGACTGTGGAGCAGGCATAATAATCCAAACCCCAACAAAAGAAAAGGTATTAGAGCACGCGATAAATTTCGGATTCAGAACAACAAACAACGAAGCAGAATACGAAGCACTGTTAGCGGGGGCACAACTAGGGAAGGTATTAGGTGTCAGACGAGCGAAGTTCCATACGGATTCACGTTTGGTGGCAAACCAAGTCAACGGGGAGTTCGTATCCAAAGAGGAAGGGATGAGTCTATACACAGAGGCAACGTGCAATATTTCACAGAATGAGAACTTCATCACATAAGCCGTACGGACAATCAAGAAGCAGATGTTTTGGCAAGATTGGGGGCATCTCCAAGCATTTCGAAGGGACGTTGGATCCGAGTAGAACAGCAGGAGACACCACCAATAACAAATATTGCGAAAAATAAAATTCTAACACTAGTAGAAGAAGAAGATTGGAGAACGCCGATAAAGAACTACATTAAAAAGGAATAATCCCAACGGACCCGATGGAAAAAAGAAAACTAAAAAACAAGACAGCCTGGTTCACGGTAGTAGGGGACAATCTTTTCCGTAGGGCAGTAGAGGACAGCATTCCCTTACGGATCTGCGTAACGTGCGAAGAAGGAAAAGAGATACTAACGAGCGCACACAGAGGAGCATGCGGTCCACACCAGGGCGCCAAGACGTTGAGAAAGCAAGTAACAAGGTAATTAAGGATACTATTGGCCACAAATAAACAAGGATTCTGAGGAATTGGTAAGAAGTTGCAACGAGTGTCAAAGACACGCGAATATCCAAAGAAGGTCATCCAGCGTAATGAACCCAGTCACCACACCAGTGCCATTTGCCCGGTGGGGATTAGATATCGTAGGACCTTTTCCAGTGGTATCAAGGGGTCGAAAATTCTTATTCGTTACGGTCGACTATTTCACCAAATGGGCCGAAGCAGAACCAACAAGTACAATATCAGAACAGAACGTCATCCAGTTCATCTTTAAAAATATCATCTATAGGTTTGGTGTCCCGTTACAAATAATAACAGATAATGAAACTCAGTTCACAAGGAAAAAGGTAAAAAAAATTTGTGAGGATAGTGGTATAAAAATAAGTTTTGCTCCGGTGTATCATCTGCAAACGAACAGGCAAGTCGAAATTACAAACCGGACAATAACATCTATACTTAAAAGAAAAGTAGGGGACAACCCAGGTACATGGGCAGATTTAATACCAGAAACAATGTGGGCATACAGAACAACCGTACGTACACCAACAGGGCATCCGCCATTCACTTTAGCCTTTGGAATAAATGCAGTGGCCCCGGCAGAAGTGGTATGGCCAACAACGAGAGTTGCAAATTTCAACCCAAAGGATAACAATTTGGCCATCTTGCTAGCCAAAGAAAGGTGTGAGCAGTTGAGAGAAGTTGTAACAATAAAAGACTTCACTTATAAAAGGAGGACAGCACGATACCATAACCAAAGGGTAAATAAAAAGAAGATAAACTTAGGAGACCTAGTGCTGAGGAATGAAAGGATCACAGGACTGGACCAAACTAAAGGGAAGCTATCTCCAAAGTGGGAAGGACCCTACGTAGTCATCTAGGAGGTTCGTCCGGGAATTTACAAGTTAACATTTGAGGATGGTCAAGAAATAGAAAGAACTTGACACTCAGACAACTTATCAAGGTATTTTCAATAAAGCAGTTGTATATAGTGAACAAAAAGCCTTAGGGCAGTTTTATTTAAATAAATCGTTTTATTAAAGCAAGGCCTCCCGCCAAAATGAAAAAGCCTTAGGGCAATAAGGTCAAAAGACCACAAGGCCTCCTGCTAAAAGGAAAAAGTCTTAGGGCAACAAGGTCAAAAGACCACAAGGCCTCCCGCCAAAATAAAAGCCTAAGGGCATCAAGGTCAAAGGACCAAATAAGGCCTCCCGCCAAAATAAAAGCCTAAGGGCATCAAGGTCAAAGGACCAAATAAGGCCTCCCGCCAAAATAAAAGCCTAAGGGCATCAAGGTCAAATGACCAAATAAGGCCTCCCGCCAAAATAAAAAAAAAAGCCTAAAGGCATCAAGGTCAAAGGACCAAATACGACCTCTCGCCAAAATAAAAAAAAAAGCCCAAGGGCATCAAGGTCGAAGGACCAAATAAGGTCTCCCGCCAAAATAAAAAAAGCCTAAGGGCATCAAGGTCAAAACACCAAATAAGGCTAGCCGCCAAAACAAAGAAATCCCGAAGCGACAGACTACCACCAAAAGGCTAGGCCGTAAGGAAATATCAACGAAGAATCAAAGAAACATGATCGCCAGCCAAAAAGTGCCTTAGGGCAATTATAATATTAAAAAGTTCGTTACAACAAAAAACACGTGTGAACCGAGGGGCAAGAAAAACAAGGAAGGATGAAAGAAAAAACAAAGGATAAAAACGAAAGTACGAGACAAAAATACAGAATCCAGAGCGTAAGGTATGTTTTTTTTAAATAAAAAAATATATATATAACTATTGGTCCTCTTCATCCGAAAGGTCGGAGAGAGTCTTGGGCCAAGGTGGATGTTCTGCAAGAATCCCGTCCACTTTCCACTGCTCCCACATTGGTGGATTGATAGGTACAACGACAGACTCATATTCAGGACTCCGAAGGTTCACCATGTCCCGCCCATGAATCACCCCTTCAACAAAATTCTTAAAGCAAGCACACTTGCTTCGTTCGTTCGCAGCCTTGGCACGTTCAGTGAATTTGACCTTAGCACTTGCAATATCTTCTTCTATTTCTGCAATCCGGGCGACTCCATCATCCCTCTCTTTCCTAAGAGTTTCCATCTCAGCTTCTTTCATGGCAAGTGTTTTGGTCAAACGAGTAACTTCATCCAGAGCGTCGTTAAGTTCACGCGTCCGTCAGGCACCCCTGTTCTGCCGGTAACGTTCCATAGCCACAGTCTGAAGAGCTCGAATGTAGCACGCATCATCGATATCATCAGTGTTGGTCTTCTCCAGGGTCATCCAGTCTGCCTCCTTCTCGACCAAGTGATCCAGTCGGCCAAGTACCTGTTCGTAAATCCCAGCAATCCGTGGGGTTTGCATATGTTCGGCCATAATCAAACGGTCTCCGGGATTGAGGCCGCTGGTAAACACGTCATCGGAAAAGTTGATATACTTGGTAAAATCGTCAAAAAGGCTGGGCGAAGAATCACCGACGTTGTGAGCAATCTCCGTACGAGCCCTTTTGTTGCTCTTCTGCGATCCGGACTCTGCAAACAAGCTCGACAAACCTCCCTCATCAGGTTCGCCTGAAACAGAAAAGAAAAATTAACAAAATGGAGTATGAGTTACCAGAGGAGACGAGATGCGGATGAATAGATTTCCAAGTCTCAGTCATTAAACTAGAATAATCAATGGGACTCGCACAGACAGTTAGAAGGCGGGAGTACACGTCATGTTCCTTCGGAGAAAGCTCCCCTACGGAAAGGCTCCCAGCGTTAAAGGAGGAGGTGTTTACCCATCTGGAAGGGATCCCTAACAATCCTACTGAGTTGGTCTTTACAAAGAAATAACGATTTTTCCACCGGTGCGAACGATCGGGGTAGGAATCGAGAAGTTTACACCTTATTCTAGAGGAGACCAGTAGCCGTGCGGAATTAAGTCGGGAGATAGAGAAAAACAGGCGAAAAACACGTTCGTAAGGCTCAAGGTGCAGTTCACGACACAAGCACTCAAACGAAATGACACGATCAAAGCTAGAAGGAGAAAGCTGGAAAATAGCGACACAGGTATATGAAAGAAAAGACAAAAGAAAAGGAGAGGCGGGGAACCGAAGCCCTAGGTCTTCGAAGCCCGAGTAAGGGGTGGTATAACCATCGGGAGGCGAAGAGGCAGGAGCATTGTCGGGGACCTCAAGGTGAGCTATCGCCACAGAAGGGGCGATCACCTGAAAGTGACGACGGGCCTGCCGCCTACTAAGAACAGAAGGGGGATCTTCAGAAGGAGTTAAAGAATTACCGTCAAATTGGGGTATATCGTCTACGAAGGAATTAGGATTGTCCATAGGAGAAGACGCGACGATCAGCGGGAGAGAAGCCCTAGCCCTGGTAAGTAAATGAGTGGAGGTAAGTGAAGATGAGAGTGAAAGTCGATTTTATAGAAGAATGTTGGCGGGAAATTAAAAAATTTTCTCGAAAGGAAAAATTCCATACTCCAGGGCCGGATGAACCGCACGGAAGGATGGGTACGTTTCGGCCCATGTGTCATGACCAGTTCGGATACTTAAAGGAGGTAGAGCAAAAGAGCCGTAAGGTAGGCACCTGAAGTGGACAACCATATAAAAAAAGAGAGGAAAGAAACTAACTATAGTCCTGCCGGAAGCAAGCGTTACGAGACCCTAGGGAAAAATGGTAGGGGGTATACCTGCTCAAATGGCCCATACGGGGAATAGAAGTAGGGAACCAGGTGGCCATAGGATCCGGGGGAAGTAATGGCACGGTCAAAGTTTGAAAGGAGTTGCCAGACCCCTGATCAACAAGTAGTTACATTCCGCAATATAATAATAAAAAAGAAACTGCTTAGAGAAAAAGAAACTGTATTTTAATAAGAGGAAAAGTAAATTACATCAGTACGTGAAAACAAAAGCACAAACGAGTTGGCAGGAATCACAAGGAGAACTGTAGGGGAACAAGGAAGACATTCAAATACATTAAAAAAAGGTACGAGCAGGCCCCCCCGTAAGGAGAACATCAAAGATGCCCGTTAGGGCGGCCCGCGGGAAAGGAAATGGCGTAGGTCACTCGAAGGAAGACCAGGGCGTCCGGTACGTTGTCCGCGTCCCCGACGTTGGCGAGCAGCAGGTACGATAGAACCCCCAGTCGAAGACAGCTCAGTGGCGGCAGTTGCAGGAGCCCCATTGGGGGGGAGCAGTTACGGGAAGCGCACCAGGGACATCAGCAGGGACAGGGAGCCCCGGCGGAGCACCAGTGACAGGAAGTCGGTTACCGGGAGCAATTGCCGTTGCCGGAATGACGATGCCGGTTCCGTTGGAAACTCGCCCGAGAGCGCGAACGCGTTGCTGGACTTCCGAAATCAGATGAGACAGGCGAGGATTACCAGCAGCAAACTCCTGAGCATCACAAACACGTTGAAGGAGATCATCTGGCCAGACAGTCCGCTGACGCGCCAACTCGCATCCCAGCTCCTCCAGCAGATCATCAAGAGAAGACATGATAAATAAGGAGGAATAAATAAAACGAAAGAAAAAACCCTATTTATAGGAGGAGGGGGGAGTACTGATGGTACCCATAATCCATCAGCCCAGGCCCACGCAAGAGTCCAGAAGCAAGGCCCAGTGAAGTGAACAAAGGAGGAAGATCCAGGCCGCCCCAAGGGTATTCGCGCGACTGGGCCGGTCCGACCGGACGGATCCGTCGGCCCAGACAGTTAGCTTTCCAAGGGTTGCATCCCAAGCATGTCGGGTCCTTTAGGTCGGGTCTTAGTACAGAGTCCGGTGGGAAATTGTATAATTACCCCTAGGGGTGAAGTGTAAAAGGTGGGAGAAACAGTTGTTACTATAACGATAATATACGATCAGTCACCATTCCTTAGGGAAACGATCAAAACCCTTTTTAGTTTAAAACACTTAGGAATTTTAAAAACAAATTTATAAATATGTTTATGGAAAGAATCAGATTATTTTTAATATTGTTAGGATTATATAATTATGATGTATGATTATCCAAGTAATGAAATGTAATGCAACAGTTTATATGTGATGATATCTAAAAATAAAAGACTATACATATATGCTGGAGATGATGAAGACGATGAACAGATTGGATGAATGATCTTCAGATGAACAGATGACTTGATCAGATGAATCGGAGAGAGTTGAACAGATTGTTTGACCTCAAATTCCATAAGATAGATTACTTGAAGAAAATTCCAGAAGACAAATTAGAATTGTGAGACTGATTCAGAGTGAATTAATTGATGGTGAAAACCTTAGTGTTTGTCTTGGATTGGTTCTGATTTATAGGGGTTTTAGTCCAACGGCAATATTAGTTTAAATAGTCGTTGTATAATTAATGTTGGATTTAAAGTAATTGATGGATTAGGAAATATATTGGACTTGGTTGAAGTTCTTAGTTACTATAGGGTTTAAAGCTCATTTTTCTAATATAATTCTAATAAATATAAACTTCTCTTATTTTTAATATTTTAAAGATTTAAGTTTTAAATATATTATAATTTATATTATCTTTATATTTTTTTGTGATTTCAAAAAAAAAACTTTATATTTTTATATTATTAAAATATAATATAAGGATTTATTTATAAATAATCTTCGAGTGTCAATTAAATAAAGGGGTTTATTTAAAAATACCTTACCTGATCTGCTCGGGTAAAATAAAGTCAAAAACTCTTGATTGGGTAAAATATAAAATATAGTTCGCATTAGACAAAAATTATTGTTTGGGTAAAATAAAGTCAAAACTATTAATCGGGTAAGAAAATCTCAACCATATCTTACCCGATGTTATCGGATTCGGGTATTCCATGCCTAGACTATTTGCATATTCTGCATTTGCTAAACTTTATAATTCAATAATAATAAATTATAAAGTTGGATTTCGACTTCCTAATGGCTAATCCCTATTGCTTATTGGCAAATTATTAACTTTATGAAGGAGTTATGAGAAGGATTTATGCGAGAAGAATTTATGAGAAGAATTTATGGAGTTATGAAAAGGAATTATGTGAGAAGGATTTATGTGAAAAGAATTTATGAGAAGAATTTAAGAAGGATTTATGAAGGATTTATGAGAATGATTTATGAAAAGGATTTATGAAGGATTTATGAGAAGGATTTATGAGGGATTTATGAAGGATTTATGAGAAGGATTTATGAGGGATTTATGAAGGATTTATGAAGGAATTATGAGAAAGATTTATGTGAGAAAGATTTATATGAAAAGAATTTATGAGAAGGATTTAAGAAAGATTTATGAAGGAGTTATGAGAAGGATTTATGTGAGAAGAATTTATGAGAAGAATTTATGAGAAGAATTTATGAAGGAGTTATGAAAAGGATTTATGTGAGAAGGATTTATGTGAAAAGAATTTATGAGAAGAATTTAAGAAGGATTTATGAAGGATTTATGAGAATGATTTATGAAAAGGATTTATGAAGGATTTATGAGGGATTTATGAAGGATTTATGGAGTTATGAGAAGGATTTATGTGAAAATAATTTATGAGAAGAATTTAAGAAGGATTTATGAGAATGATTTATGAAAAGGATTTATGAGAAGGATTTATTAGTGATTTATGAAAAGGATTTATGAGAAGGATTTATTAGGGATTTATGAAGGAATTATGAGAAAGATTTATATGAAAAGAATTTATGAGAAGGATTTAAGAAGGATTTATGAAGGATTTATGAGAAAGATTTATGGAAAGGATTTATGAAGGATTATGAGAAGGATTCATGAGGGATTTATGAAGGATTAGACCGAGAGGCCAGCGAGATCAATCCTTTATCACGGGGTATATGGGCTTCTAAGATCCCTAAGGTTAAGAATTTCCTTTGACGGATTAGGTCGTGGAAATTAACCAACACTCAATATATAGACTCATAATTAGAAGACTACAGTCAGGCGGGTTATGCTACCTCTGTAGAAAATAAGCTAAATCAATCAATCATACCTTACCCGATGAGTAAAATATAAAATACAGTTCAGATTAGACAAAAATTATTAATTAGGTAAAATAAAGTCAAAAATATTAATCGGGTAAGAAAATCTCAACCATATCTTACCTGATGTTATCGGATTCGGGTATTCCATGCCTAGACTATATGCATATTCTGCATTTGCTAAACTTTATAATTCAATAATAATAAATTATAAAGTTGGATTTCGACTTCCTAATGGCTAATCCCTATTGCTTATTGGCAAATTATTAACTTTATGAAGGATTTATGAAGGAGTTATGAGAAGGATTTATGTGAGAAGAATTTATGAGAAGAATTTATGAAAGAGTTATGAAAAGGATTTATGTGAGAAGGATTTATGTGAAAAGAAATTATGAGAAGAATTTAAGAAGTATTTATGAAGGATTTATGAGAATGATTTAGGAAAAGGATTTATGAAGGATTTATGAGAAGGATTTATGAGGGATTTAAGAAGGATTTATGGAGTTATAAGAAGGATTTATGAAAGATTAATGAGAATGATTTATGAAAAGGATTTATGAAGGACTTATGAGAAGGATTGATGAGGGATTTATGAAGGATTTATGAAGGAATTATGAGAAAGATTTATGTGAGAATGATTTATGTGAAAAGAATTTACGAGAAGGATTTAAGAAAGATTTATGAAGGATTTATGAGAAAGATTTATGGAACTGATTTATTAAGGATTTATGAGAAGGATTTATGAGGGATTTATGAAGGATTTATGAAGGAATTATGAGAAAGATTTATGTGAAAAGAATTTATGAGAAGGATTTATGAAGGATTTATGAGAAAGATTTATGGAAAGGATTTATGAAGGATTTATGAAGGATTTATGAGAAGGATTCATGAGGGATTTATGAAGGATTAGATCGAGAGACCAGCGAGATCAATCCTTTATCACGGGGTATATGGGCTTCTAAGATCCCTAAGGTTAAGAATTTTCTTTGACGGATTAGGTGGTGGAAATTAACCAAAACTCAATATATAGACTCATAATTAGAAGACTACAGTCAGACGGGTTATGCTACCTCTGTAGAAAATAAGCTGAATCAATCAATCATACCTCACCCGATGAGTAAAATATAAAATACAGTTCGGATTAGACAAAAATAATTAATTGGGTAAAATAAAGTCAAAATTATTAATCGGGTAAGAAAATCTCAACCATATCTTACCCGATGTTGTCGGATTCGGGAATTCCATGCCTAGACTATTTGCATATTCTGCATTTGCTAAACTTTATAATTCAATAATAATAAATTATAAAGTTTGATTTCGACTTCCTAATGGCTAATCCCTATTGCCTATTGGCAAATTATTAACTTTATGAAGGATTTATGAAGAAGTTATGATAAGGATTTATGTGAGAAAAATTTACGAAGGAGTTATGAGAAGGATTTATGTGAGAAGGATTTATGTGAAAAGAATTTATGAGAAGAATTTAAGAAGGATTTATGAAGGATTTATGAAAAGGATTTATGGAGGGATTTATGAGAAGGATTTATGAGGGATTTATGAAGGATTTATGGAGTTATGAGATGGATTTATGTGAGAAGAATTTATGTGAAAAGAATTTAAGGGAAGAATTTAAGAAGGATTTACGAGAAAAATTTATGGAAAGAATTTATGATGGATTTACGAGAATGATTAATGAGGGATTTATGAAGGATTTATGAAGGAATTATGAGATGGATTTATGTGAGAAAGATTTATGTAAGAAGAATTTAAGAAGGATTTACGAGAAGGATTTACGGAAAGGATTTATGAAGGATTTATGAGAAGGATTTATGAAGTATTAGACCGACAAGCCAGCGAGATCGATCCTTTATCACGAGGTATATAGGCTTCTAAGATCCCTAAGGTTAAGAATTTCCTTTGACGGATTTGGTGGTGGAAATTAACCAACACTCAATATATAGACTCATAATTAGAAGACTACAGCTAGACGGGTTATGCTACCTTTGTAGAAAAGAAGCTGAATCAATCAATCATACCTTACCCGATGAGTAAAATATAAAATAAATTCGGATTAGACAAAAATTATTAATTGGGTAAAATAAAGTCAAAACTACTAATCGGGTAAGAAAATCTCAACCATATCTTACCCGATGTTATCGGATTCGGGTATTCCATGCCGTGACTATTTGCATATTCTGCATTTGCTAAACTTTATAATTCAATAATAATAAATTATAAAGTTGGATTTCGACTTCCTAATGGCTAATCCCTATTGCCTATTGGCAAATTATTAACTTTATGAAGGATTTATGAAGAAGTTATGATAAGGATTTATGTGAGAAGAATTTGTGAGAAAAATTTATGAAGGAGTTATGAAGAAGATTTATGAAAAGGATTTACGAGAAGGATTTACGTGAGAAGAATTTATGAGAAGAATTTAAGAAGGATTTATAAAGGATTTATGAAGGATTTATGAGAATGATTTATGAGAAGGATTTATGAAGGATTTATGAGAAGGATTTATGAGGGATTTATGAAGGAGTTATGAGAAGGATTTATGTGAGAAGGATTTATGTGAGAAGAATTTATGAGGAGAATTTAAGAATGATTTATGAGAAAGATTTATGGAAAGGATTTATGAAGGATTTATGAGAAGGATTTATGAGGGTTTTATGAAGGATTAGACCGAGAGGCCAGCGAGATCGATCCTTTATCACGGGGTATATGGGCTTTTAAGATCCCTAAGGTTAAGATTTTCCTTTGACGGATGTGGTGGTGGAAATTAACCAACACTCAATATATAAACTCATAATTAGAAGACTACAACCAGACGGGTTATGCTACCTCTGTAAAAAAGAAGCCTAATCAATCAATCATACCTTACCTGATGAGTAAAATATAAAATATAGTTCGGATAAAACAAAATTTATTAATTGGGTAAAATAAAGTCAAAATTATTAATCGGGTAAGAAAATCTCAACCATATCTTACCCGATGAAGAGTATTCCATGCCTAGACTATTTACATATTCTGCATTTGCTAATCTTTATAATTCAATAATAATAAATTATAAAGTTGGATTTCCTAGACCGTGACTTCCTAATGGCCAATCCCAATTGCCTATTGGAAAATTATTAACTTTGTGAAAGATTTATGAAGGAATTATGAGAAGGATTTATGTGAGAAGAATTTATGAGAAGAATTTATAAAGGAGTTATGAAAAGAATTTATGAGAAGAATTTAAGAAGGATTTATGAAGGATTTATGAGAATGATTTATGAGAAGGATTTATGAAAAGGATTTATGAGGGATTTATGAAGGATTTATGAAGGAGTTATGACAAGGATTTATGTGAGAAAGATTTATGTGAGAAGAATTTATGAGGAGAATTTAAGAAGGATTTATGAGAAAGATTTATGGAAAGGATTTATGAAGGATTTATGAGAAGGATTTATGAGGGTTTTATGAAGGATTAGACCGAGAGGCCAGCGAGATCGATCCTTTATCACGGGGTATATGGGCTTTTAAGATCCCTAAGGTTAAGATTTTCCTTTGACGGATGTGGTGGTGGAAATTAACCAACACTCAATATATAAACTCATAATTAGAAGACTACAACCAGACGGGTTATGCTACCTCTGTAAAAAAGAAGCCTAATCAATCAATCATACCTTACCTGATGAGTAAAATATAAAATATAGTTCGGAGAAAACAAAATTTATTAATTGGGTAAAATAAAGTCAAAACTATTAATCGGGTAAGAAAATCTCAACCATATCTTACCCGATGAAGAGTATTCCATGCCTAGACTATTTGCATATTCTGCATTTGCTAATCTTTATAATTCAATAATAATAAATTATAAAGTTGGATTTCCTAGACCGTGACTTCCTAATGGCCAATCCCAATTGCCTATTGGAAAATTATTAACTTTGTGAAAGATTTATGAAGGAATTATGAGAAGGATTTATGTGAGAAGAATTTATGAGAAGAATTTATAAAGGAGTTATGAAAAGAATTTATGAGAAGAATTTAAGAAGGATTTATGAAGGATTTATGAGAATGATTTATGAGAAGGATTTATGAAAAGGATTTATGAGGGATTTATGAAGGAGTTATGACAAGGATTTATGTGAGAAAGATTTATGTGAGAAGAATTTATGAGGAGAATTTAAGAAGGATTTATGAGAAAGATTTATGGAAAGGATTTATGAAGGATTTATGAGAAGGATTTATGAAGGATTAGACCGAGAAGCCAGCGAGATCGATCCTTTATCACGGGATATATGGGCTTCTAAGATCCCTAAGGTTAAAAATTTCCTTTGACGGATGAGGTGGTGGAAATTAACCAACACTCAATATATAGACTCATAATTAGAAGATCACAGCCGGACGGGTTATGTTACCTCTGTAGAAATTAGCTGGATCAATCAATCATACCTTACCCGATGAGTAAAATATAAATTACAGTTCGGATAAAACAAAAATTATTAATTGGGTAAAATAAAGTCAAAACTATTAATCGGGTAAGAAAATTTCAACCATATCTTACCCGATGTTATCGGATTCGGGTATTCCATGCCTAGACTATTTGCATATTCTGCATTTGCTAAACTTTATAATTCAATAATAATAAATTATAAAGTTGGATTTCGACTTCCTAATGGCTAATCCCTATTGCCTATTGGCAAATTATTAACTTTATGAAGGATTTATGATGGAGTTATGAGAAGGATTTATTGTAGAAGAATTTATGAGAAGAATTTATGAAGGAGTTATGAGAAGGAGTTATGTGAGAAGGATTTATGTGAAAAGAATTTATGAGAAGAATTTAAAAAAGATTTATGAATGATTTATGAGAATGATTTAGGAAAAGGATTTATGAAGGATTTATGAGAAGGATTTATGAGGGATTTATGAAAAGGATTTATGAGAAGGATTTATGAGGGATTTATGAAGGATTTATGAAGGAATTATGAGAAAGATTTATGTGAGAAAGATTTATGTGAAAAGAATTTATGAGAAGGATTTAAGAAGGATTTATGAGAAAGATTTATGGAAAGGATTTATGAAGGATTTATGAGAAAGATTTATGGAAAGGATTTATGAAGGATTTATGAGAAGGATTCATGAGGGATTTATGAAGGATTAGACCGAGAGGCCAGCGAGATCGATCCTTTATCACGGGGTATATGGGCTTCTAAGATCCCTAAGGTTAAGAATTTCCTTTGACGGATTAGGTTGTGGAAATTAACCAACGCTCAATATATAGACTCATAATTAGAAGACTACAGTCAGGCGGATTATATATGCTACCTCTGTAGAAAATATGCTGAATCAATCAATCATACCTAACCCGATTAGTAAAATATAAAATATAGTTCGGATTAGACAAAAATTAATAATTGGGTAAAATAAAGTCAAAACTATTAATCGGGTAAGAAAATCTCAACCATATCTTACCCGATGTTATCGGATTCGGGAATTCCATGCCTAGACTATTTGCATATTCTGCATTTGCTAAACTTTATAATTCAATAATAATAAATTATAAAGTTGGATTTCGACTTCCTAATGGCTAATCCCTATTGCTTATTGGCAAATTATTAACTTTATGAAGGAGTTATGAGAAGGATTTATGCGAGAAGAATTTATGAGAAGAATTTATGGAGTTATGAAAAGGAATTATGTGAGAAGGATTTATGTGAAAAGAATTTATGAGAAGAATTTAAGAAGGATTTATGAAGGATTTATGAGAAGGATTTATGAGGGATTTATGAAGGATTTATGAAGGAATTATGAGAAAGATTTATGTGAGAAAGATTTATGTGAAAAGAATTTATGAGAAGGATTTAAGAAGGATTTATGAATGATTTATGAGAATGATTTATGGAAAGGATTTATGAAGAATTTATGAGAAGGATTCATGAGGGATTTATGAAGGATTAGACCGAGAGGCCAGCGAGATCGATCCTTTGTTACGTGGTATATGGGATTCTAAGATCCCTAAGGTTAAGAATTTTCTTTGACGGATTAGGTTGTGGAAATTATCCAAAACTCAATATATAGACTCATAATTAGAAGACTACAGTCAGGCGGGTTATGCTACCTCTGTAGAAAATAAGCTGAATCAATCAATCATATCTTACCCGATGAGTAAAATATAAAATACAGTTCGGATTAGACAAAAATGATTAATTAGGTAAAATAAAGTCAAAACTATTAATCGGGTAAGAAAATCTCAACCATATCTTACCCGATGTTATCGGATTCGGGTATTCCATGCGTAGATTATTTGCATATTCTGCATTTGCTAAACTTTATAATTCAATAATAATAAATTATAATGTTGGATTTCGACTTCCTAATGGCTAATCTTTTTTTTTTTTTTTTTTTTAAAAAGGCGATTTTGATTAAATAGAAAATTAAGAGATTACAAACCAATTAACTAAACAACTAAAAGTAGATAAGATGTATGGAATAGATGTAGCGTGCTAGTCCTCGACTTGAAGGTCAAAAACCAATAGCGAGGTTTCCTCCTATCTTCTGGTAGTTGTATCTGTCGCTCGTCGGAAGTGGAAAACTGTTGCTCGCGAAATGATCTCACTCGTGGTCACTGGGAGGCGTGGAGCCGAGGTCTCACTCGAGGTCATTCGATCAAGTTAAAAAAGAGGTTAGGGAGGAGATTTGATCTAGAGGCTAGGCGTGGAGTGCAGCTGATCTGGGGTGACCTCGCTCGCTCCCCATTTCTCGCTCTCGCATGTTCGCTCTCTTCCAATCCCTCTTTCTCGGTCGATCACCGTCAGGGCTCGCTCGCGGTCAGTGACCGGACTTCAACTCGCGCATTGGCATGGCTCGCTCTCGCTCGCTGGTACCGGCCTTCAACTCTCGGTCGAATCGCCGACCGGGCTCGCTCGACTCGCTCGCGCTGACATGCCTTCGCTCGCGGTCAGGCAACCTTCCATTCGATTTGCGATCAGACGAATGCTTCTATTTCGCGCGATTCACTCGCTGATTGCGTTAGCTCGCTCGTTCGCTGGAGGGCAAACGAGCGAACTTCTCTTCGCTAGGGATTTGTCTGCATGGGGGAAAATCGCCCGTGAGAGTTGCAAATCCCTATTGCCTATTGGCAAATTATTAACTTTATGAAGGATTTATAAAGAAGTTATGATAAGGATTTATGTGAGAAGAATTTGTGTGAAATATTTATGAAGGAGTTATGAGAAGGATTTATGAGAAGGATTTATGTGAGAAGGATTTATGTGAGAAGAATTTATGAGAAGAATTTAAGAAGGATTTATAAAGGATTTATGAAGGATTTATGATAAGGATTTATGAAAGATTTATGAGAAGGATTTATGAGAAGGATTTATGAAGGATTTATGAGAAGGATTTATGAGGGATTTATGAAGGATTTATGAAGGAGTTATGAGAAAGATTTAT
>LFYR01000585.1:828626-888504 GCA_001185155.1 Zostera marina | reverse complement strand
CATACCTTACCCGATGAGTAAAATATAAAATACAGTTCAGATTAGACAAAAATTATTAATTAGGTAAAATAAAGTCAAAAATATTAATCGGGTAAGAAAATCTCAACCATATCTTACCCGATGTTATCGGATTCGGGTATTCCATGCCGTGACTATTTGCATATTCTGCATTTGCTAAACTTTATAATTCAATAATAATAAATTATAAAGTTGGATTTCGACTTCCTAATGGCTAATCCCTATTGCCTATTGGCAAATTATTAACTTTATGAAGGATTTATGAAGAAGTTATGATAAGGATTTATGTGAGAAGAATTTGTGAGAAAAATTTATGAAGGAGTTATGAAGAAGATTTATGAAAAGGATTTACGAGAAGGATTTACGTGAGAAGAATTTATGAGAAGAATTTAAGAAGGATTTATAAAGGATTTATGAAGGATTTATGAGAATGATTTATGAGAAGGATTTATGAAGGATTTATGAGAAGGATTTATGAGGGATTTATGAAGGAGTTATGAGAAGGATTTATGTGAGAAGGATTTATGAGAAAAGAATTTATGAGAAGAATTTAAGAAGGATTTATGAAAGATTTATGAGAATGATTTATGAAAAGGATTTATGAAGGATTTATGAGAAGGATTTATGAGGGATTTATGAAGGATTTATGAAGGAATTATGAGAAAGATTTATGTGAGAAAGATTTATGTGAAAAGAATTTATGAGAAGGATTTAAGAAGGATTTATGAATGATTTATGAGAATGATTTATGGAAAGGATTTATGAAGAATTTATGAGAAGGATTCATGAGGGATTTATGAAGGATTAGACCGAGAGGCCAGCGAGATCGATCCTTTGTTACGTGGTATATGGGATTCTAAGATCCCTAAGGTTAAGAATTTTCTTTGACGGATTAGGTTGTGGAAATTATCCAAAACTCAATATATAGACTCATAATTAGAAGACTACAGTCAGGCGGGTTATGCTACCTCTGTAGAAAATAAGCTGAATCAATCAATCATACCTAACCCGATTAGTAAAATATAAAATATAGTTCGGATTAGACAAAAATTAATAATTGGGTAAAATAAAGTCAAAACTATTAATCGGGTAAGAAAATCTCAACCATATCTTACCCGATGTTATCGGATTCGGGAATTCCATGCCTAGACTATTTGCATATTCTGCATTTGCTAAACTTTATAATTCAATAATAATAAATTATAAAGTTGGATTTCGACTTCCTAATGGCTAATCCCTATTGCTTATTGGCAAATTATTAACTTTATGAAGGAGTTATGAGAAGGATTTATGCGAGAAGAATTTATGAGAAGAATTTATGGAGTTATGAAAAGGAATTATGTGAGAAGGATTTAGATGAATAGGATTTATGAGAAGAATTTAAGAAGGATTTATGAAGGATTTATGAGAATGATTTATGAAAAGGATTTATGAAGGATTTATGAGAAGGATTTATGAGGGATTTATGAAGGATTTATGGAGTTATGAGAAGGATTTATGTTAGAAGGATTTATGTGAAAAGAATTTATGACAAGAATTTAAGAAGGATTTATGAAACATTTATGAGAATGATTTATGAAAAGGATTTATGAAGGATTTATGAGAAGGATTTATGAGGGATTTATGAAGGATTTATGAAGGAATTATGAGAAAGATTTATGTGAGAAAGATTTATATGAAAAGAATTTATGAGAAGGATTTAAGAAAGATTTATGAAGGAGTTATGAGAAGGATTTATGTGAGAAGAATTTATGAGAAGAATTTATGAAGGAGTTATGAAAAGGATTTATGTGAGAAGGATTTATGTGAAAAGAATTTATGAGAAGAATTTAAGAAGGATTTATGAAGGATTTATGAGAATGATTTATGAGAAAGATTTATGAAAAGGATTTATGAGGGATTTATGAAGGATTTATGAAGGAGTTATGACAAGGATTTATGTGAGAAAGATTTATGTGAGAAGAATTTATGAGGAGAATTTAAGAATGATTTATGAGAAAGATTTATGGAAAGGATTTATGAAGGATTTATGAGAAGGATTTATGAGGGTTTTATGAAGGATTAGACCGAGAGGCCAGCGAGATCGATCCTTTATCACGGGGTATATGGGCTTTTAAGATCCCTAAGGTTAAGATTTTCCTTTGACGGATGTGGTGGTGGAAATTAACCAACACTCAATATATAAACTCATAATTAGAAGACTACAACCAGACGGGTTATGCTACCTCTGTAAAAAAGAAGCCTAATCAATCGATCATACCTTACCTGATGAGTAAAATATAAAATATAGTTCGGATAAAACAAAATTTATTAATTGGGTGAAATAAAGTCAAAACTATTAATCGGGTAAGAAAATCTCAACCATATCTTACCCGATGAAGAGTATTCCATGCCTAGACTATTTGCATATTCCGCATTTGCTAATCTTTATAATTCAATAATAATAAATTATAAAGTTGGATTTCCTAGACCGTGACTTCCTAATGGCTAATCCCAATTGCCTATTGGAAAATTATTAACTTTGTGAAAGATTTATGAAGGAATTATGAGAAGGATTTATGTGAGAAGAATTTATGAGAAGAATTTATAAAGGAGTTATGAAAAGAATTTATGAGAAGAATTTAAGAAGGATTTATGAAGGATTTATGAGAATGATTTATGAGAAAGATTTATGAAAAGGATTTATGAGGGATTTATGAAGGATTTATGAAGGAGTTATGACAAGGATTTATGTGAGAAAGATTTATGTGAGAAGAATTTATGAGGAGAATTTAAGAATGATTTATGAGAAAGATTTATGGAAAGGATTTATGAAGGATTTATGAGAAGGATTTATGAGGGTTTTATGAAGGATTAGACCGAGAGGCCAGCGAGATCGATCCTTTATCACGGGGTATATGGGCTTTTAAGATCCCTAAGGTTAAGATTTTCCTTTGACGGATGTGGTGGTGGAAATTAACCAACACTCAATATATAAACTCATAATTAGAAGACTACAACCAGACGGGTTATGCTACCTCTGTAAAAAAGAAGCCTAATCAATCAATCATACCTTACCTGATGAGTAAAATATAAAATATAGTTCGGACAAAACAAAATTTATTAATTGGGTAAAATAAAGTCAAAACTATTAATCGGGTAAGAAAATCTCAACCATATCTTACCCGATGAAGAGTATTCCATGCCTAGACTATTTGCATATTCCGCATTTGCTAATCTTTATAATTCAATAATAATAAATTATAAAGTTGGATTTCCTAGACCGTGACTTCCTAATGGCTAATCCCAATTGCCTATTGGAAAATTATTAACTTTGTGAAAGATTTATGAAGGAATTATGAGAAGGATTTATGTGAGAAGAATTTATGAGAAGAATTTATAAAGGAGTTATGAAAAGAATTTATGAAAAGAATTTAAAAAGGATTTATGAAGGATTTATGAGAATGATTTATGAGAAGGATTTATGAGAAGGATTTATGAGGGATTTATGAAGGATTTATGAATGAGTTATTACAAGGATTTATGTGAGAAAGATTTATGTGAGAAGAATTTATGAGAAGAATTTAAGAAGGATTTATGAGAAAGATTTATGGAAAGGATTTATGAAGGATTTATGAGAAGGATTTATGAGGGTTTTATGAAGGATTAGACCGAGAGGCCAGCGAGATCGATCCTTTATCACGGGGTATATAGGCTTTTAAGATCCCTAAGGTTAAGATTTTCCTTTGACGGATGTGGTGGTGGAAATTAACCAACACTCAATATATAAACTCATAATTAGAAGACTACAACCAGACGGGTTATGCTACCTCTGTAAAAAAGAAGCCTAATCAATCAATCATACCTTACCTGATGAGTAAAATATAAAATATAGTTCGGACAAAACAAAATTTATTAATTGGGTAAAATAAAGTCAAAACTATTAATCGGGTAAGAAAATCTCAACCATATCTTACCCGATGAAGAGTATTCCATGCCTAGACTATTTGCATATTCCGCATTTGCTAATCTTTATAATTCAATAATAATAAATTATAAAGTTGGATTTCCTAGACCGTGACTTCCTAATGGCCAATCCCAATTGCCTATTGGAAAATTATTAACTTTGTGAAAGATTTATGAAGGAATTATGAGAAGGATTTATGTGAGAAGAATTTATGAGAAGAATTTATAAAGGAGTTATGAAAAGAATTTATGAGAAGAATTTAAGAAGGATTTATGAAGGATTTATGAGAATGATTTATGAGAAGGATTTATGAAAAGGATTTATGAGGGATTTATGAAGGATTTATGAAGGAGTTATGACAAGGATTTATGTGAGAAAGATTTATGTGAGAAGAATTTATGAGGAGAATTTAAGAAGGATTTATGAGAAAGATTTATGGAAAGGATTTATGAAGGATTTATGAGAAGGATTTATGAAGGATTAGACCGAGAAGCCAGCGAGATCGATCCTTTATCACGGGGTATATGGGCTTTTAAGATCCCTAAGGTTAAGATTTTCCTTTGACGGATGAGGTGGTGGAAATTAACCAACACTCAATATATAGACTCATAATTAGAAGATCACAGCCGGATGGGTTATGTTATCTCTGTAGAAATTAGCTGAATCAATCAATCATACCTTACCCGATGAGTAAAATTTAAAATATAGTTCGGATAAAACAAAATTTATTAATTGGGTGAAATAAAGTCAAAACTATTAATCGGGTAAGAAAATCTCAACCATATCTTACCCGATGAAGAGTATTCCATGCCTAGACTAATTGCATATTCTGCATTTGCTAATCTTTATAATTCAATAATAATAAATTATAAAGTTGGATTTCCTAGACCGTGACTTCCTAATGGCTAATCCCAATTGCCTATTGGAAAATTATTAACTTTGTGAAAGATTTATGAAGGAATTATGAGAAGGATTTATGTGAGAAGAATTTATGAGAAGAATTTATAAAGGAGTTATGAAAAGAATTTATGAGAAGAATTTAAGAAGGATTTATGAAGGATTTATGAGAATGATTTATGAGAAGGATTTATGAAAAGGATTTATGAGGGATTTATGAAGGATTTATGAAGGAGTTATGACAAGGATTTATGTGAGAAAGATTTATGTGAGAAGAATTTATGAGGAGAATTTAAGAAGGATTTATGAGAAAGATTTATGGAAAGGATTTATGAAGGATTTATGAGAAGGATTTATGAGGGTTTTATGAAGGATTAGACCGAGAGGCCAGCGAGATCGATCCTTTATCACGGGGTATATGGGCTTTTAAGATCCCTAAGGTTAAGATTTTCCTTTGACGGATGTGGTGGTGGAAATTAACCAACACTCAATATATAAACTCATAATTAGAAGACTACAACCAGACGGGTTATGCTACCTCTGTAAAAAAGAAGCCTAATCAATCAATCATACCTTACCTGATGAGTAAAATATAAAATATAGTTCGGAGAAAACAAAATTTATTAATTGGGTAAAATAAAGTCAAAACTATTAATCGGGTAAGAAAATCTCAACCATATCTTACCCGATGAAGAGTATTCCATGCCTAGACTATTTGCATATTCTGCATTTGCTAATCTTTATAATTCAATAATAATAAATTATAAAGTTGGATCGACTTCCTAATGGCTAATCCCTATTGCCTATTGGCAAATTATTAACTTTATGAAGGATTTATGAAGGAGTTATGAGAAGGATTTATGTGAGAAGAATTTGTGAGAAAAATTTATGAAGGAGTTATTAGAAGGATATATGTGAAAAGAATTTATGAGAAGAATTTAAGAAGGATTTATGAGAATGATTTATGAAAAGGATTTATGAAGGATTTATAAGAAGGATTTATGAGGGATTTATGAAGGAGTTATGAGAAGGATTTATGTGAGAAAGATTTATGTGAGAAGAATTTATGGAAGAATTTAAGAAGGATTTATGAAGGATTTATGAGAAAGATTTATGGAAAGGATTTATGAAGGATTTATGAGAAGGATTTATGAGAAGGATTTATGAGAAGGATTTATGAGGGATTTATGAAGGTTAGACCGAGAGTTCAGCGAGATCGATCCTTTATCACGGGGTATATGGGCTTCTAAGGTTAAGAATTTCCTTTGACGGATGAGGTAGTGGAAATTAACCAACACTCAATATATAGACTCATAATTAGAAGACTACAGCCGGACGGGTTATGCTACATTTGTAGAAAAGAAGCTGAATCAATCAATCATACCTTTCCCGATGAGTAAAATATAAAATATAGTTCGGATTAGACAAAAATTACTAATTGGGTAAAATAAAGTCTAAACTATTAATCGGGTAAGGAAATCTCAACAATACCTTACCTATGTTATCGGAGCATTCCATACTTAGATTCTATTTTCATATTTTGCATTTGCTAAACTTTATAATCAATAATAATAAATTATAAAGTTGGATTTCCTAGGCAGTGACTTCCTAATGGGTAATCCCTATTGCCTATTGAAAAATTATTAACTTTGTGAAGGAGTTATGAAGGAGTTATTAGAAGGATTTATGAAGGAGTTATTAGAAGAATTTATGAGAAGAATTTATAAAGGATTTATGAGAAGGATTTATGATGGATTTATAAAGGATTAGACCGAAAGGCCAGCGAGATCGATCCTTTATCACGGGGTATATGGGTTCTAAGATCCCTAAGGTTAAGAATTTTCTTTGGCGGATGAGGTGGTCTAAATTAACCAACACTCAATATATAGACTCATAATTAGGAGACTACAGCCGGACGGGTTCTGCTACCTCTGTAGGAAAAACGCTGAATCAATCAATCATATTTTCTACTCATGCTGTTACACCAATACCAAAAATATAATCGGAAACTGTCTATTAGCTTTTAGAAGGATTAATTCGACAAATTAGCTGCATCGACTTCAGTTCTATGAGTTGGGGGAATTCATTCGACGCTTTTATCAGTAGCTAGTTGGAGCATATGTAAGGAGTGCAATTAATACAAAAAAAACTATTGACATTCATCTAAGTGAAGGTGTGATTATAAAACAGATCATCTGAACTACAGAATGGGGATTCAAAAACACTTATAAATTTTAAAAACATAAATATGTTTATGGAAATAATCAGATTATTTTTAATATAAACTTCTCTTATTTTTAATATTTCATGTTTTATTTTTGATAAATTGATCTTTATTTAGGGGTGGGCGTGGGTCGGGTCCGGGTTTAGGTTGATATTTTCGGTCATGAAACTCGATGCGAACGACCCGAACCCAAGTAATTTTTACCCGATTTTTTTGGGTCGGGTTAGGGTTTGACCCGAACTAAACCCGACTCACCCGAAACCCGAAGAAATTTATAAAAAATCATTAAAATATAAATAATTAATATAATTTCATATAAAACACTTTATAAAAAAAAAATCAATGTAATAATTATAAATTTCTAATCTTTTATAAACTTTAATTAGTTAATTTCATATCTTAAAATTTCAATTTTAATTTCGTTTCTCTCTCCTCTTCTACTTTCATTTTCCCTTTTCGTCGTCGCTGGCCCTCTCCTCACCGTCACCGGCCCTCTAATCACCATCTCCGGACCTCTCCTCGCTGTCATCGAACCTCTGCTCACCGTCGTCGGACCTCTCCTCACCGTTGTCGGATCTCTCCATATTCACAAACCCTCTCCATCTTCACAAACCATTTAAACAACAGGGTTTTTATGCAAAATATTCAATCAATTTATTAAACCCGAACCCGGACCCGAAGCCAACATCAAAACCAGGTTCGGGTCCGGGTTTAATATTTTTAACCTTCTCTGGTTTTGACCCGAACCCGATTTGAAAACTCGGGTCCGGGTCGGTGTCTAGGCAAACCCGAGGAAAGCCCGACCCATGCCCAATCCTATTTTTATTTATAGACTAATTTTTTTATATCTAATTGAGACTAAATAAAATGTACATGTATTATTTATGTTTTTTCTATATTTTAAAGGTTTAGGTTTTAAATATTTAGTTTTATGTATATTATAATTTATATTATCTTTATATTTTTTCTGATTTAAAAAAACTTTATAATATTTATATTATTAAAATATAATATAGGGGTTTATTTATAAATAACCTTTGGATATAAAGGGGTTTATTTATAAATACCTCACCCGATTTGATCGGGTAAATATCAGACAAAAACTCTTGATTGAGTAAAATATAAAATCTAGTTCGGATTACACAAAAATTATTAATTAGGAAAAGTCAAAACTATTATTCGAGGAGGAAAATCTCAACCATATCTTATCGGATTTGGGTATTCCATCACTAGATTCTATTTGTATTTGCTAAACTTTATAATTCAATAATAATAAATTATAAATTTGGATTTCCTAGACCATGACTCCCTAATGTCAAATCCCTATCGCCTTTTCGCAAATTCCCTAAGGAAATAAATTATTTTTTAATGAAATTCGATAATTTTTAATCCCATATAGGAAAAACTGCAAAATTAGATCATAGCTATAAATTTCATTTAAACATAAACTTTCACTTCCAGGTATATTTTCTGGCACAGTTGTGATTTAAGGATATTTCCAGGTATATGAAGGTGATTGACTTGTAGTTGTGTTTGGTCCAGAGTCCAGAAACACTTTGAGAACAACGTTATTTGTTGGCGTCAACAAATTATTTCTTAACAGGCTTTGGGATAAAGAAAAGTCTTTGCTGAGAAAATGTATGAGGAAGGTGTTGTATTATTGTTTCACACCTCTCTTGAAGTTGTTGAGTCTTCCTAATAAGAAAGATTTAATTAATTCCATATTCAAATGTGATTGCGCGTTCTTCTCATTGTTGTTTGATAATGGGTCTTACACTTACAGCTCTTACACAATCACCTTCATATTCCAAAAAATCAATTTTTCTTCTTCTGTTTATTAGTTTCATTCCCGCCCAGAATTCATTTCTGTGTGTTCCAGTCGTCACGCCATTTTGATTCCCACCTCCGATAGTTCTGGTCATATTTTTTAAATATTTAATAATATATCTTACTCCTAGATTTTGATGATTTCCCGTTCCGTCGTTCCGTTCCGACCATTTAATAATATATCTCACCGGAAAACTTGCCGATGAGTTATAAATTAATAATATTTAATAAATTAATACAACATCTTCGGTCTTCCTACTCGAGACACGATGTTCATCGGAACACCTGCCGACTTATTTTCTCCTGTTCTTTCTGGGAAACCTGCCGACTTATAAAGTTGCCTCCTGTTCCTGTTGTTCCATCGTGTCGCAAATGGGCATACTTCTTGTTTCCGGCAAGAAAATAACGGGCAACCCGCAAAATCCGATAATGAGTCCAAAAACACCGAAGGACCAGAAATCCCCATCGGATTTCCCAACTGCAACCATTATCGGCGAAAACACCCCTCCCAAAAACTGCGCCTGTCTCATCATCGCCACGGCGGAGTTTCTCACGCAAGTAGGAAACAGCTCGAGCGTGTATATCAGCATCAAATTGAACGCGGTGATGATACCGAAGAATGCCGACACCTCGATGGCAATCTGTACTGATGTGTTATGAACGAACACGCATGCAAGGCTGGCAGCTCCGGTTGTCGTCGTTATCAGAAGCATGGTGGTTTTCCGTTTGATTTGGTCCACGTACAATATGGTTAGAATCAACGATGGGAATTCTGATATGGCGTTTAACGTGATGATTAGGTTTAGGTCAACGTCTAAGTTACCGACGGCGAGTGGTAATCCGTAGTAGAGAAATCCGACGCCAAATCCTACTGTAATCACTCCGGCCATCCGTCGTAAGGCCCATCTTGATTTAAACAGTAACTTCAGCGCGGAATAGAGATTCGTTCCTGCATCATTGTTACAGTCGTCAACTTTAGGATCAGAATCGTTAAGTTCGTCGAAGAAAGAGGTGGCGATCTCAACAGAATAGTTCCCATTAGACGAAGATCCCATGCTATTCAGTATTCTGATAGCTTCTTCCCGACGGCCACGAACAAGAAGCCAGCGAGGAGACTCGTACGTGTAGAAGGAAATAACGATGGAGTAGAAAAACGACGGTAACGACGTCCAGATGTAAAGTGCTCTCCATGGAGCTTGAGTGGCGTACGAAATCGCCGGAAGAGATAAAAAGCCGAAAGTGAAAAAAGAGAAACCTATAACTCCGACCCGTCCTCTCCATCTACTTCCGACGATCTCCGTAGCCAGAACCAAAGCGCTGGTGCCAATAGTAGCCCGAGCTATGCCAGTCAGGAACCTGAGAAACGAGTAGACCAACACATTAGGAGAGAACGCAGTGAGAAGACCGATGGACGACATAACAAAAGTGGCGAAACAAAGCATCTTCTTCCGGCCGAGAGTGGTGTCTCCGAGAGACGCAAGCAGAAATCCACCAACAATACAACCGGCGAAGAAAGCCGATGCTGGGAATCCAACCACGCTAATGACAGCACCATAGCAATCCAAATCCCAATCGGAAACCGTCGACACATCTGACGGTTCATCCCAAGACCACGATCGACGAGGGATATCACAGAAGGTCTTAGCTGAAGAACACTGACTATCATAATCCATTGTGGTGGTGTTTATGCAGTGCCAATTCGGACTTCTATCAGCAAAAACGCTTATGAACGTCTGTTGTGCATCGAACATCCATGCCAGCGAGACGACCAACGCCTGAATGAACTGCGACGGACCAAGGCTATCCATCCACCGGTCGATTACATCGCCGTCGGATTTCAGACGAGGTGAATGGTCTCCCATCCGATCGAAACAGAAGTGGATTAATTCGTTATAATAACTACCACTCCCACTCCCACTACCACTACCACTATAAGTCTACAACCACCACGTCTATTATTTATGATTAAGACTAATTAAGCTTGATTAACAGTCGATTCGTTCTTAAATGATTAACAATAAATAAAGTTACTGATGGTTCAGGAATCCGGATATTTATTATAATATAATAGATAATATATTATATAAGTATATATATTGGATCTTTCTATTTGTTGAAAGATACTTACTTATCAAAAATAAATTAAACATGTAAAAATATTAAGGAATGACGATGGATTTGAAATAACACAAGATACCGACAATCTTGTAGGGTTGGACTTTGACAAGAACCCATATATAGAAGATGCTTGCCATATTCCTTTTAGATGTCCGACGCCCAATCTGGTAATGGATCCGGATCTGAGCAAAACCTATGTAGAAAGTGATGATACCCCTGATCCATCGAACCAGGGCCGCCCCAAAAGCAGGACAACATGCTCAAGCAGCCCAACAAAGGAAGCAAGGTGAGACTCGGACGGGCCGGATTTAACCTGGACGGGTTGGTGTCAACCCAAGTAAGTCGGGTTTACCCGTAGACTGAAATAGATACAACTCGATAAAGGCCCAGCCCATTAGGAAAATGTATAAATACCCCTAGGGGTCGACTGGAACAAGGGAGAGAGATCATTGTACAAACTTGATACTATATTATCAGAAAGGGAAAACAATTGATCAATTCTTCTTTTCTTTTAATTCTCCAGTAAGAACTTTCACTTTGATTTCTTTTGCGATTTCCTTTTCGATGCTTGCTCATTCTGTTGAATTCAATTGTGTAATTTCTTTTATGTTCATTTAATTTTTCCAAGCGTATCAATTCCAATTTCAGGCCATCCGCATTTGTTAATCATCATCATGTTTCTGTTCTGCATAGATTAGATTCGATAGTTAGTAAATTACTGTATGCACCGAACTGGATTGCGGCAAACTGAAGTGCGACGAGGATGAACGACGAACGACGAACGGAGTCGTCAATAAGAGAGTGCCGGCGAAGACGTAGGAAATAGTCTGTTAAGAAGAAACAGAATTTGAGATCGAAATCCTCCAATCGATAAATAGACGGAATTCACCGGGAAGGTCGAGAGAACTTACCGAGAGATAAACTGAAGTTATGAAAAATAGATAACTTTTATTCATCTATGTGCCATCTTATTTATACTTTTTTTTCTATTTTTTTTAAAGGCAATTTAGATAAAATAAGATAAAGAGATTATAAGTTACAATAAAAAAACGATTAAGTAATTAAGCAACTAAGAGTAGATAGGATGTATAGAATGAATATGACATGCATGCTAATCCTCGGCTTGTAGGTTAGTAACCAATAGCAAGGCTTCCTCCCATTTTCTGCTAGCTGTATGAGGAATCTGGTGTTCGTGGAAAGAAGTTGATCTGTCGTTCGCAGTCAAAGACGTAGAACCACGACCGCTCATGCGCTCGCTCGTGGACACTCCGGTGCTCGCTCTTCTGTCAGACGCTCGCGGAGAACCCATGCCACCAGACTCGCTCGCGGAGAACCCAAAGTGATCGTTCGCGGAGACCCCGCTCGCTCGCATAAACCCAAGGCGCTCGCTCGCTGCTTGTCTTAAAGAACCCATGACGCTTGTTTCGCTCAGAGCAATACGGTGCTCGCTCCTCTGTCAAACGAACCACACGCGGAGAACCCAAAAACGCTAGCACACGGAGAGCCCAAAAACGCTAGCACGCAGAGAACCCAAAAACACTAACACGCGGAGAACCCAAAACGTCGCATGCGGAGGACCCACCAGATTTGTTCGCTCGTGGACAGATTTTCCCTCTCTCGGTCAGACTCCTTCACTTCGCGCATTCGTTGTCGGAAACATCTCTTGTTTGCTCGCTCATTCGCTCAGGGCGAACGAGCGAGCACCACCTCGCTCTCTGTTCGTGTTTGCAAGAAATAGCGTGAAGACGACTCTTGCGTGAGAGTGAAGAAGACGAAAGATCAACGGCGGTGAGAAAAATCCCAATAAGTGGAGGACAGCAGCGAGATAAACCCTAGCGGCGAGTCACTATATTAATAATATTTCAAATGACTATTATACTTTCTTTTTCATGATGATGACTAACCATTGGAGAAGGTAGACAGACTGTCCTTTATTATTACAATAACTGCATCTTATTTATAATCTCATAATCTCATAACTACTCTATGAGTCCATGATGATGACAAACCGTTGGAGAAAGTTGGAGATATTACTTTATTATTAACATAACTGTCATCTTATTTATAATCTCATAACTCCTCCATGATGATGACAACTGTTGGAGAAAGTTGGTGACGCTGTTATTGAAACGGTTATGCTCTATCAATGATAGAGCTATTAATGACGTTGCATAATAAATAGTAATGTGTATTTCATCGTATATGAATAAATTTTAATCATCTTATTCATTTTATCAATTTTTTTTTAAAGACGATTTAGATAAAATAAGATAAAGAGATTACAAGTTACAATAAAAAAGCGATTAAGTAAGCAACTAAGAGTAGATATAATGTATGGAATGAATATGACATGCTAATCCTCGGCTTGTAGGTCAGTAACCAATAGCAATGTTTCCTCCCATCTTCTGTTAGCTGTATGAGGAATCTGGTGTTCGTGGAAAGAAGTCGATCTGTCGCTCGCAGTCAAAGACGCAGAACCACGGCCGCTCATGCGCTCGCTTGCGGACACTCCGGTGTTCGCTCTTCTGTCAGACGCTCGCGGAGAACCTACCAGACTCGATCGCTCGCGGAGAACCCAAGGTGTTCGCTCACGGAGACCCCGCTCGTTCACTGTTTGTCCTAGAGAACTCATGACGCTTGCTTCGCTCAGAACAAGACGGTGCTCGTTCCTCTGTCAAACAAACCGCACGCGGAGAACCCAAAATTTTATCAATTTCAATCTGTAGTTAATTCAATATTGTTTCTTTTCTACAATATATAAGTTTCAATTCAATTATGTTCTTGAATGTATAAGTTTTTGAATAATGAATCGATACAATTATTGATTTAGTGTTTCATGTGTTGTCTATTTGGAAACAATCATAACTTTACAATTATAACTTCAACATTTTTTCTTTGATTAAAATTTAAAACTCTATATTTATATCATAATCCTTGTAATTCATATGGATACGTACTATATCGGGTAAAGTTATAATTATCCTATTTCAATGTTAAATTGTTAATGTTGCAATTTGGAATTAAATTTATTTTTAATTTTAGATATTTTTCAAATTTTGTGGAACCTAATTATAATAAAAATAATTTTATAGATTGTTTTGCAAAATATTTTTCAGATAATCTGATTCGGATATATATCTGAATTCAGATATTTCAACTACATTCGCATTATCCGTATATTAATTAATGGGTAAATAAAGAAAAATTGTGTAAATACTAAATAGTGAATGAGGGTATTTCATGTACAAAACCAGTTCTTCTGGGTTTGTAAGGAAATTACCCAAATCTCTTTTAATTTAAACATTTAAGAGTTGTACTAGTCGAGCTTGACGGAGGAGAAAAGGTAATGGACGAACCAGAAGGAAGAGAGAAAGCCGACTGTGCCGGTGGCGAATAAGACTGCTAGAGCCATCAAAAGGGAGTAACCGAGGTAGAGAGTGGCGGAAACAGGACCACTGAGGCTTTTGAGATCGAAAACGAGGTAGTTGATAGAGTAGAGGAAGATATAAACGGCAACAGATCCGGAGGCGAAGAACGATTTCCACCACCATCGGAAATCCTCCACGCAGAGGTGCATGTACGTCATCACCAGAGACACCTCGGCACAGACTATGACCAGAAGAAACATGACGACGAAAAGGAAACCAAAGACGTAGTACACGCGTCCCATCCATATGCTTGACATTATGTAGAACAGCTCGATGAAAAGTGTACCGAAAGGAAGGCTTCCGGAACCCAGAAGCAGAGCCCATGACGGGAATCTCTGGGGAGGGATTTCACGGGGGATTTGGTTGGATCTCACTGGGTATTCCACGTGTTTAGCCTTGGCACCAAGGTAACCGCCGATGAGTGTTAAGGGTACTGAGATGCAGAACCAGAGAAGTAAGAGAACTATGAAGAGAGAGATTGGAATAGCTCCGGTGCTGTGGCTTCCCCAGAGGAGGAAGTTGAGGGTTGTCAGGATTAGAAAAGCTATACCAGGGAAGAAACATGCTACTCTCCATGATACTGACATCCAACCGGTCTGGTCGCCTGATTTCATCGTCTTCCAAAGCCTCACTGCGACGTACCCAGCTAGAATTCCGAGGAACAGGTAGAAGAAGATCATGCCGGAGATGAGGGTTCCTCGAGATGCTGGAGACATGAATCCAAGTGCGGAGAAGAAGATGGTGACGATTGACATTCCGAGTATCTGAACTCCGTCGCCTACTATTGCACACAGAAGTAATGGGTTTGTGGGAATCCTGAATACATCACCTACCACCAGTTTCCACCCGGAGAGCTCCTCGTTCATCTGAGTCTGCAACTCTTTATCATACTCCTCGTATCGAGTGAGATCTCGCCGGACTGTGCGTAGGAAGATAATCAGAACAATCCCGGCGAGAAATGCAACCACCATTAAAGAATTGAGAATTGAGAACCAATGAATCTTTGATGCTTCCATTTTCAAATAAGCGTCCCACCTAGAAGGCCATTTGATATCACTCTCTTCGAACACCACCTCATAACTGAATGCAAAAGTCTGATTCTCTTTAACCGCCATGGAAACCGTCGCCGGATCACAGACGATTTTCGTCGGATACTTGTTATACATTTTTAGATCCTTAACGATCTCCGTATCATGCTGGAAACTACACGGAACAACCTCGAATCCAACAACAGTATACCCCGGTTCCACATCCTCGGTTTCAGAATCGGCGGTGGTTGGAAACAACTCGGCTGTATCGCCGGTGTTCATAACATTGACGACGTTTGGCTCTTGATACTTATGCACCAACACTATGAATTTGAGATGATTGAAGACGTAATAAGCACCATCAACCTTGACGCCGACGGGATATCCGGTCCACCGTAATAAATACTCCCCTTTCCTCGTATACCGAATGGCCGGTAAGTTGTCGAGGATCAAATTAACCTGGTACATATCATCGATCCTCTTCTTCAGTAACTCAAAATCAGGTTTGGTGAGGTTTCGAGTACGGCAGAGAACGACGTCGGTCTGATTTGAGTTCATTTTGAATCGATAAGGCGAGTTCTCTATGCGGTCCCCCATGAGAAGCTCCCCGAGATTCTCAGCGCTGTCTTTGATTCCTTCACTGGGATGGCAGAAAGGGAGACTGTAGTAGGTGAAAGGCATCTCAGTCTCGATGGAGGTGAGGGAGTTGACTTTAACCGATAGAATATCTCCGACGAGGTACTTATGGGAGTAACTTCCCGGAAGGTAAAAAGCATCGGCGATGGCGAATGAGATGACGGAGATGATCAGAAATGATCGGAATCTACAGTACGATTCCATCTGTAGATAGTAGCTCGTAGACCAGACCTGATCGGAAAAGACAGATTTAGGGATTTGCAGGTCAGCGGTCAGATTTGAGATTTATAGAAGAATCGAAGAAGATGGGTGGATGACACTGTGACAGGATCTGGAGGGAAAAAATATTAGACGTGCTGAGGTCCGAGGAGGACCCACCCACCATGGTTGTTGACGTGGTATTTTATTTTCGGATTTATTAACCAACGAAGATCAGACGGTATTTATTAATTAATCGGAGTCTATTGACCGTTGGATTAATTATTCAGTTCGATTCGAACAGGGTGGTATCGTGGGAATAAAATAGGGATAGAAACGGTCATTTTCAGTTGTTGCCAATTATTTATAGTTTATATCATGATTTGCCATATCAGTCCAAATAAACTAGTCACAGACGTGAATTTGTCACCTTGAGGTCTAATACTGGCGACCGCAATGACCGGTGACGATTCTATACTGACCTGTCGGATCTCTTTTTAAACTGAGGACTTTCGTGTCATTTTCGGAGACTTCGGGAGACGTATAAATTATTATATTATATCAGGAGAATCATAAAAATGAAAACTTTTTTTGCATTTTGCATTTTGATACTTATATTTAGATCTAAATAGTGATTTATATAGTTTATTATTTAGACATTTCAATTTGATTTTCACAAAGTTCTCAAATATCAGGTTCTCACTAGAATCGTTCTCATTATATATAATTCAAGAAATATCAAATGAGTTTTTATTTTATTTTTAAATTAGACAACCTTTCTGGGCCTGGCCTATTGAGCCACGTAAGCTTATTGGATTGGGCCAATCCTGATAGTTTCGGTCTATTGGGCCGGGGAATCATCAAGAATGACAAGGTCTACATTTTTCTGTATTTGCATTTTTGTACAAGTGTGACAATGTGCTTCGCATTTTATGTGAATGCCGTGCAAGTTTTTTTTCATAAGAGTATATAAAGTAACAAAATTTTAAAACAATATAGGATTAGTTGTTAAATATAAGTACATAATTACTTTTACATTAATAACATATCTACTAATGTACATTAACTGTATGTTTTTTGCTTCAAAAAAAAAAATTAACTGTATGTTTAACGAAATTACCATCTTGTACTTAACAGAATTAATTAATTGATCAAGAAAATTGAAATTTGAAAGGAAAAACAAGCAAATGAAATGATTCAATTTGATCCCAAACCTCTAGACTTAGGTAGCTTTACAGCAGTCAGCGGATTGACAATCCCTTGACCATCTTTACCCAATCCAGTTCCTGGAACAAAACCCATCTTAGACATCATCTTTGATCCAAACCCCTTGGTATGATTTTCAAATTCGCCAATGGGTTCCTTGTCCATTTTTCGACTCCGATGTTTGGAAACTGAAGATGCAGAAGAGTGTGTGTTATGATGCCAAACTGGTTTCACAGACATTTTGCTACGCTCTTCCAACGGATGAGTGTTGATTTGCAGATCCTTTTTTACCTTCACATCAGATTCAGATGTCTCTGTAAATTGAACACCTAGTCCAAGCGACTTTGGCCTTTTTATAGCTTCTATTGGTTCAGCAATTCCTTGTCCATCTTTTCCCAATCCAACACCTTCAAATCCCATTTTAGCCAACATCTTTGAACCAAATCCTTTGGTATGCATCTCAAAAGCACCCACTATTGGTGAACTCTTCTCAGCATAATTCTCAGAGAGATTGGTTTTTAATGGAGTATTGTCAGCAAATATTTCTGTACTGATTTCATAAGGTGGATTGACAGACATCACTTCTTTCGTATCAACTTTCATTACGCCACAAGGAATAAATGAAACAGGTTGAGTAGCATAACTGAGCTTTCTCTTTTCACTCTCCTTGGTGTTCCTACAACTGGTTGATCTTTTCATTGACCTGCTCGGAGCAGTCATGTGAGCTTGCCTAAGTTTGGTTTTGCCTTTTGATTTGGCAGATAAAGACTTTCCCAGTATACGATCTACAGAAAAATCGGTGCATTCATCACCTATTGTTCCTAACAACTGAAACACAAGGCAGCATTGCTCAGAATTTGAAAATTTATCCTTGATGCTCAATACAAACATTGGAAGAAAAGTTAACAAATTTCACATTAGTGAATGATGATGGCACTGGAATCAGACTGAACAAGATATGGGTTTGTATTCAAAGCAGAGTGAAAACAAAAACTAAAAAAATAAGATTAAAAAAAATATATGATCAAGTACGCACGACAGAATATAAATCCACAATCCTACAATAATTATTTTTAACTAGAAAAAAAACCCTACATAATACATTATTTACTCAAATGGACGACCCATCTAAAATCCCACATTGAAATAAATTATTATTTTTATTTAAAAACAATAAAACCCAGTGGATCAACAGTTAAATCATTCAAGTCAAAACCCAAAATTGGGATTTGACCTCTGGCCTGGACTTTAGAGAACTGAATCCAGTTCGTTTTTTCAAAAATACCCAAAAGTAGGATCACATATGACATACCACACAAACCAAAAACAATAATACTTTTTTCTTTGTGATGAGGGAGTCCCACAATAATCCAGGGCACTCAACTCACCATTATCCAACCCCTAGAATCCTAGATAGGACCCCTAATAATCCTTTTAGAGTCCTAGGTTTAAGGCTGCAGGGCCTACGTGCCCCCCAGCTGACCACAGTTTGGGCCTACTAAGGCCAGCATCGCGCAGGTGAGTCCGGGGCTCCGGGCCAATCGCCCGTGCCCCGCTGACCCAAGACTACTCAGTGTGATTGGACCTCTTGTGTGGGCTCGCCGTTATTGGACCAGATGTGGCCCAGGTCCAAAACCAGGGGTTCATCTCTTTTAAAACGAACAAAATCAATCTGATATATTACCTTCTCCAAATTAATTTTATCTATCGAAGATGGTAGGCAAGTATTTCCCGTCCTCATCACAGTCACGAACCTGAAGATGGCAGATATGTCAGATCAAAATTCAACTGATTGGCATGTATTCACTTCCATAATTAAGGTACTTAGACTTAAGTATTCTATGATACTATAAATTGAGGTGAGATATAAAAGATAAAAATATACTAAAGGAAAAAAAATGGTGGTTTGTCCCTTATAAAACATAAAAAAATCTCATAATAAGCTATCTAGTTCAGGTACTTAGGATAATAAAATCCAATATTCCAATCATAAATAATTCACAACAAACATTCAACTTCAGACTTCAGATATTCATAAAAAAATCCTAATCTACAAAGCCCACAATCATATGCTAAGTGTAACTAGTTACACCAAAGCACGGTATACCATATACCCACGCTATGAGATAAGTGAGAAACAGGGGTTTAGCCGCTATAATGCCAAGCACTAATTTATTTATAAATATGTAAAATATCAAAAGAGGTTTTAATCAATTTTAATTAAAGAAAAGTTATGTTTTGGACTTTTAATCTAACTGTATTTTAGAATTCGGACTAATAATCAATTGTCAAAGTATCAAACAAATTTTGGACCAATAACATTACACATTTCGTCATGTATATATTATCAAATATATGTGTATGCATATTAAAATAAATCATACATGACAAATACCTCTTTTTGCCAAACCTCTGGCAAACATTTCGTAGATGATAAATTGACGCAAGACGCCGTACCTGTTGTGAAAGATTCAAATGAGGATCATTAAGTCACATATTAGATCGCCCCCTAAAATTACGTCTGGATAGTATCTCCAATTTCCTAGGACAGGAATAAACCATGAAAGCAGAATACTAAGAAAACACGATAATAATTAAATGATTTAAAAATATGAGTTATATTCTTGTTATTTTTGAAATGTTTACTAGTTCATTCTGTCAAGTGGAGAGTGGAGACCAAAATGAATATGTTTATATGGCAATGAGAAAACAAGGCTTTTGTTATGTACTTATGGTAAACATAAACTGAAGATATCATGGTAATAGGATGGATAATTCAAGGATTCCTATCACTGAATAGCCTAGAAAGATATGGCTGTCATTTCTTTTCAAACCTACAAAGAAGTCTTTTTTATAATAGTGGATACCTTTCTACAAGGAATAAAAGTGTGTCTACCTTTGAGTGATACACCAGAGCCACAATAATTATCACCGAGTAAACATAAAGTAGAAGAGTACACAGTAGATTCGAACCCTAGACCTTGGAAATCCTAGACTTTTATGGCTATTTTGATCAAAGGTAAAATTCCATTACATAATGAAGTGAGCCTAGAGCTAATCCTCATGTACATACAGAAAAATCATTTACATTTTTATTTAAAAGGTTATAACAAACTTTTCTAAAATGTCAAGGATTGACAACAATCAACATCATAGTAGAATACATAAAAGTTTGTTGTTTCTAGTACTTAAATCGAGCAAGGATCTTAATAGTGAAGAAAGAAAAATGTCAACTGTAATTAATCACTATTAAATCAAAATTAGTAAGTAGAGTGACTGAGTGAGTAATTTCAATGTTTCATTAATGTTGCCAGAATGTAAATATATACAACCATATTAATTAATTTTCTATTCTTGAATAGTTCTTCCAACTGGAACAAATCACCAAATGAAATGAGTCGTCATTAAAAAATTCCCATAAAGATTTTTGACTTTTTTCAGCTTTCTTTTTCCCCAATGAGGCAATATTACTAGATTTTTTCTGCTTACCGAAAATTTCCATACACTTTCCATTTTATAATTTACTAATTTTTGTATTACGTTATCTTTGGTCTATTACTTTGATTTTCCAACAATGGTCTACAATATACTGATTAGTGATTACCTGACTGCAATCATAGGAATGCATAGGCTGGAATGAAAATATATCGGTTCCATCAAGGACTAACTGGTTTAATTTCTGCAAAGTAAATTCCACAATTGCATATCTTTCAAAATGTGTATGGTACTTACTACTTAGAATGATATAGAATGTGAGATTAATATTAAAAAATACCAGATTTATCTGTTCAAGATCTACACCACGATTCAACATACGATCTCGACGCTTTAAATAAATTTTTTCTTTACGTTGCTTCTTCTTTCCACCTGGAAAATATTTGATATATGACAGTAATGACACATACATGAAAAAGTACATAAGCCCTAAAACATTAGATATATCATAGGTGAGAAATTCAGAAATAGCCATTCCAGTTTACAATATCAACAACTTGCAAGCCTGAATTTAATTTGCAGGGGGGTAAAACGGTAATGTGGGTGATTATAAAAAGGACTAGCATAGAAAAGAAGAAAAAACCAAAATGGTTTTGTACTATAACTCTATCCAAACATCACATGAAAAGTAAACATAATCTCAAAAACCAAAAACTAAGATATAAATTAATAGAGTCCATACTTCACTACCTCGAATTTCCTTGTATTTCTTGCTCTTGCGAGCGTCATTTGGCCATGACCGAGATAGTTGGCTGTGGAACTTTTTCTTTTTACTTATAAACCCTCTAGTATCTTTCTCTAACACCATATCTTCCAAAGCCGCTGATCTATAATTCTCGATCAGATCACCAATCTTCTTGGCCTTCATTTTTCTATTATTTCCATGTTTCTTCTCCTCCATTCCATATTGCTCCGATGCATTCAGCAAAGTTACCCTTCCTAACTTCCCTGATATCCCATCAATACTGTCATCATCGTCATCGGAAGATAAATCCAAATCCAAATTCTTCTCCAAATCATCACCCTTAAATAAATTATCAACACCCCCAATTGCCTCCAAGTAATCTTCCATCACTTCCTCATCAATTTCTGAATCATCACCCAGATCATCATCAGAAGACAATTCTTCAGATTCACTATCTGAAGAAGAATATATTTCAGCTGAATCGCATGAATCTTCATCCTTTTCATCTGTGATTTCTTCACTGTCATCTTCAGGTGATGATATGTCGACAGTATACAATTTTATGCCCCCAATAGAGAGAAAACCTTCATTCCTTTTCTTACCTTTCTTCCTTCTTGATCGAGAAGAAGCCTCCCCGACTTCTTCCGTCTCATTATTCTCCTCTACTTCTTCCGTCTCGTCTTCCACCATCGCCAAAACAAAATCCTCTTCTCCTTCACTGCCATCGTCACTCACCTTTTTATCATCATGGAATCCTAATCCTAAGTGGCGACCTCCGACAACAGACGAATCATAATCACACGAAGGTATCTCATAAGATGGTGTCTGATTCACAGATGCAACAACCTGAGAAGTCTCACCGGAATCCCCCAAATCATTCTTCGAATCAACTTGTTGTTGTTCGGGATAAGAGTAGGCGAACGAGGCATGAGTACATCCAGATCCTTCGTTACCTGAAGCAATACCACTCTCTCTCCTTCTCCCTCTCCCTCCTCGCGAATTCCCCTTCTTTCCTAAACAAAAACAAAACGAAATCCGATTTTCTTCATCTCATCCAACGAAAAAACAGCCGTTGCCATTTTGAAATCACAACAGAGGGGAGGTAGAAGAGAACCTGAGATGTGATGCGTAGACGATGCAGGGGAAAAGGACGGACGGTTCCAATCATCGAGAAGATCACCTCCAACAAATACACTCCGACTCTGACCACCGCCCCTTCGGTAGAAGGAAGATCTTTTTCCGCCTCCCATTTTAGCGGCTATCTGCTCGACTGGTGATAATTGGGGAATTTGGTCAATTTTTTTCAGTTGGAAATCGAGAGGTGTAGAGAAACTGGAGAGAGATCGGAGTTTTGTGGTATACGTTAACGCCTTTAGTCTCCTGCGTGTCCACCACACAACACAGTCACTACTTTGAGGAACTTATAACTCAAAAATAATGAGATTACCTCAACTGATTACATTAACTATTAAGATTTTTATGGTCTAAGATTCTGTCGTTGTGTACTTTTTTATTAGATTTGTCCAATGATATATTATATAGCTCTTATATATCATTTTGAAGTAAACATTTTTAGTTATAGTTAATTATTGTCGATGTTATTATTGAAGCGGGATTCCTTGAATTTTATAACCCAGTGATGGTACCCCTGGTCCATCAGACCAGACCCATCCCAAAAGCAGGACAACAGGCCCACAACAACCCAACAAAGGAAACCAGATGAGACTCGGGCGAGCCCGATTTAGCCCGGAACGGGTCATTATCAACCCAAGCAAGTCGGGTCTACCCGTGGGCTGAAACAGGTATAGCCCAATTAGGGCTCAGCCCATTAGAAAAGTGTATAAATACCCCTAGGGGGCGACTGAAGAGAGGGAGAGATTATTGTATATACTTGTCACTGCAGTCTTGATACTACATCATCACCTAGTGATCTTCTCAGGATCACCTCAGTTGTCGGATTTCTCACACTTCTAGATAAAACTGATTATAGATAAATGGTAAACCGTGACTTATAGTACATCCTTAGGGTTATGAGACATTCATGGACTGTACTAGTCCCTGAACTTGATTGTGATACAATCCAATTCTGGGGTGGGGGTATCATCACCCAGTATTTTTAGACACATGTATATATATAGACTTATAGAGTAATTATCATGTGTACCGATGTAAAAATACGTCAAAATATGTTAAATTAATCATGTTCATTAAATCGACTTTGCGTCGTACATGTGTTAGTGTTTTATACAATACATTATTTTATGTCGTACATGTGTTAGTGTCTTATGCAATACGTCATTTTAGTCATTGGATTAAATACTAATAGTTACGATTTGATGACACACGATGACACATTCAAGGTACGGCGCATGATCGAGGTGCGCCCCCATATATAATACCCAAATGCATGATTTTCTTGAGAGGTTATGTTAGTATATATGGGGGAGGGGCACAAGATTAGCTCAATATATATCAACCGATTACAATAACTATTAAGGTTCAGAGTTCGAGTCTCGCTGTGTACATTTTTACTACGATTTATATATCGGATGATATATTAATTATATGACTCTGGTATATCATTCGAAGATAGACATATTTACATATTGTTGTAGCTAGAGGATACCCTAGCTTCCTCCATTATAAAAAAAATGTAGTAAGGCTGAAAGAGGGGAAGAATCAAGTCCAATTTGGTACGGTAACGTGCGCTTTTCCACCAACGACTTCTAGATAATCTTCTATCACTCATTTTTAATAATTAGACGACATGGTTTGATCGATTCCCATGCATTGCCCAATGCTGGTTCATGTTTCACCCTTACCCCACCCTAGCCTTACAAAGTAAAATTGACTCACTGTTCTCATGAACTATTAAGTTTTTTGAAGTTCAGAGTTCGAATCTTACTTTGTATATTTTCACTTAAATTTGTCTGATGATATATTATGTGACTCTGATATATCATCCAGAGAATATATCATCCAGAGGTTGACATTCCTACATATGTAAATAGATACTTTTATCTAATACGCGCTCAGATAAAGATCATTTATCTAATATGCCCTATCAATTTCCTCGATCTGATCGATATATATCTATACATATATTTTCTTTTTCAATGATATATATATAGTTGCAACCTGAAAGTGTTGATAGTTTCTTTCTCGATCCTTCATAATATACTAGAGTCACATAATATATCATGAAAAATTTAATGAAAATGCACGAATAACATATAAGGAGATTCGAACTCTGAAACCATAAACATTAAAAGTTAATAATCACAGTTGAGTTATTCTCAAAGTTATAGGTTTTTATTATGAGATTCTGATCTTGTTGTATTCTATGTAATCCTCCAATCTACAAACATAATTCCAATTTACAGAAGACATTTATTTGCATCACATGCATGCAGTGGTACAACAACAATTATACTGGAGAAGATCACAATCACAATCACTTGTTCCATCCATCACCTGTTCTTATCAAATATCAATAAATCCTACTAACCAATGCTTCAAGTTTCGTATCTTCTGGACTGACTGGTTAGGATTTGGAAAAAGAAGAAGAAAGGAAAGAATGATCGATACACATCCATAGACACCTTCAAATCTTACATCATCATCAACAACATCTATCGATCTATTATCACACTCCTCCTGCTGCAACTTCTCTTTACACACATCTGATCATATCTGGAACTAAACTGAAAATATTCTGAACAGTCCAGAGTATTTCTCTCCGGACAAACTGTCATGTCCGGTATTTGCAGATCAATTTTGACGTCACACTTGTGATTATATCTCCATTCTTTAATTTATTGGCCATGCATGGATGGATGGATGGAGGAGCCATGGAGGAATTGATTGAAGAACAAGCTATGGAAGCATTGAACTAACAAAAAAAACCTTGCATTATATTTATCATAATCTTACACCAAAATACTTAATTAACAACACAGACAGACAGACAAAAGATAGAACGTAACATTCAGGAAGTGAAGAGATTGGCAAGGGAAGTTACAACATAGGTTTTCGTTGTTTTCTTCTTCACTGACCGCCGGCCAGTTATCTTTGTCGTTGTTGCGCAGCTTTTCCGCTTCTTCCGTGGATGGGATGAAGATTTGGTACCGGCATCGGAAGAAGAAGAGCAAGAAGAAGAAGAATTATAAGGAGAGGATACCGGAACAGGTAAGTAAGAAGGAGGAGCTGGGAAATTGGTTCTTGCTTTTGAACCACGGAGACTCCTCGCTGCAGCATCGTAGGCTCTTGCTGCGTCTTCTGCAGTGTCGAATGTTCCCAACCAATGCCTACACCTTCCGATTCTATCTCTTATCTCCGCCGACCATCTTCCCCACGGCCTTTTCCTCACGCCTCTATACGACGTTCCAGCGCTGGCGGAGACAACTTTACCACCCCCACCCCCACCCCCACCATCATCATCTTCGGAATGAGGAGGAGGAGGAAGAGGAAGAGAGTTATTTTGGGGTCCAAAGAGCACGTAGTAGCCAACAACAGCAGCTATCCCGTCGAGCTGAGGAGGAGGGTTGTTGGTTTCCATGGTTTAGGGTTTAATGATCGGAGAGGGGAGGAGGAGGGTCTTTATAGAGAATACGAAAAGGTGACGATATCTGAAATAAGATAACCATTCCTGATTCCTGTCAGGCTTGGTGCAGTTTTCTTTATTTATGTACTTTTCAGTTTTCACTGTACATTGAAATTAAACCCTAAAACCATATGAGGGTGACGACTGACGGGGAGAAATGACAGCACACACAGACACACTCCGGTCGCGTATTTTACGGGGAAATTGGGTTTCATGAGGACTCTAAAGAAGATTATAGAGTCTAAATATAGAAAAAAAATCACACTTTTATCCATTGGAAAAATACAGATCCCAGATTCACTCAAGCAAATTAAGCCCTAGCTAGCTTATAATAGCTTCTACTACTTTGATTACTGGCTACTTTTCCGCACTCATTGCAATTATGTATATTACTGACAGAAAAGGAAGGACTGTTCAAAGCTTCGAACAGTGAATACTACCACCACCTCAATCATGCAAATCGCAAAGGATAGAACCATAGGGAGAGGGAAGAATTTAGGTTGGTGAATTACTAAGGTGCAATTTATAGAATGTTTTGTTTTTGGTTTTTCGTTTTCATAAATAAGGTCTGCTGAAAATTGAAATGATTTCTTCTTCTTACAAATGATCAAATGACTAAATTGATGATAATTCCCAACTTTCAAATTTCATCTCTCAAATTACAAATAGAAAAATCTAGCTCTGTCATTTCATCATCTTTCAACACTGAATTATTTGATACAAGAACCGTTTCTCACCTTGCTCAAACAGCCCGCAACAAAACTAACTGTATTCATTACAATTCTATACTGGAAAAAATTCTTTAAAAAAGAAAGTAAAATGATGAATTAAAGAATCGCAAGCATTTTAATATTTTCTGGAATACTTTAGCTTTAATCTTGTAAATGGTACATCGAATTTATTTTCGAATTCGATTTATCTATTCGGATTTTCAGATTCCAGATATCATATTATCCAGCCAGATTTGAATATCTACAATATCCGTTAAAAAATTCGAATTCGGTTTGATAATTTCGTAAATATATACTAATAATATTATTAATAATTGTTATTTATAAACTTAATTAACTTATATTATTATTTAAGATTTTTAGGTGATTAATTGATTATTAAATAACTTTATTAAAGATGATTTTATACTTTTATAATTTTATTTTAAGGTTTCCTAAGTTTTTTTTATAAAAAGTTATCCGAATTTTTCGGATATCTAAAAATTTATCCGAATTCGGATTCAAATTTTCCTATCCAGACATTATTCAAACGAATTCAGATACCAGGATAAAATTTAGATTTGTCCGATATACAAGGTTATTTGCAGAAAATAAATAATAATATTTGTAAACAGTATTAAAAAAAAGTAAACTAAGATATGAATTGAAAAATTTAAGTAAATTATTATCCTAATTTGTTGTTGAATTTAAACGCAGAATTCCATCCATTCACTTTTTACACTTCTTTTTGGAACTATTTACCCTTCTTTCTTTCTATCTTTCGATTTTGATGTTGATGAATTAACTTCTATAGTCAACATTAAACGGTTAAGCTGTTAACAGAGAAAATAAAAAAATAATTAAGACGCCAGTTTCAAAAGAAATCAAAGTCACTGTTTTTAAAAGAAATACAATATGCAGAACACATGACTGCTATACCTCTTCTTGCAATTGTGATATTTTTTTAGCAATTGCTGCATCCCCCCTGAAAATGAATCCAACAAGAATATGGTGTTAAGTTCTGGCAATCCAAATTACGTATAAGACTGTCGATCAACTCTGAGTCGTCGACATTCGATATGCAATATCCATGGATTGGTAAATGATTAATAAAACTAATTTTTGCAAATATACAAGTTTGAAACAAGCTAACTTCATTAATTTGGGAAAATGGAAGGGTAACAATAAGAAAAGAGGTCGAATTAACGAATTGCTAAATAAAGATACACCATACCTTCTACTAGTTTCAGATTCCGAAATCTTTTTCATCAACATATCATTGTTCTTGACAAGGCTGTCATGTATCTTTACAAATAGCAACAAACCACATCACAAAGACAAAAATAATGCAGAAAATTGCTAAAGTGGCATGCTAATCAGTTAAAATAATGGCATATAACAATTTTTACGACTTACATCAATAGCAAATTTTTTCTCTTTAATACATTTATTAAGCTTCGTCTTCATTTTCCGTAGTTTAGGAGTTTCAACCTTCGCAATAGCTTCTGCTACTTCCCTTTCAGTCTCCGCATTAATCTCACATAAAATCGATTCATAATACTAGGAAAAAAAAATTACACGTAATATGTAATATGAATTTTAAATAACATTAGTACATTATGCAACTTATTAGTAATTCTGTAGTAGTGTGGTACATGATGTATATCAATGCCTAAAACATTCACAAAACTCACAAAATTTTAAGATAATAGGAGAGATGCAAATCATTTCTTTGGTTCTGTAGTTAGATTTTTTTCTTGGTATCAAAATGTGTAGGACTGTAGGCAAAAGTTAAATAAATATAAAAAAGAAAAACAACGTACTTCTCTTTTGCTTTCGAGTTGGGATGTGAGGAGGGTATTATGTTCGTCAATTATCTGAGGATTATGGAAAAAGATATATCATATAGACATGATTTGCAAAACCAAAGATATAAAAAATAACAAACCAGAGAGAATAATATTACTAGCTCAAGTTACTGGAATCTCCAAAAAAAATTACCTGCTCAAGTTTACTATTTAAGAGAACATCACTATCAACAGCATCTGTATTACATTGGCAACTTCCACAATTGTCATCTCCTTGGGCACAATGAGAATTTAGTTCAACTAGCTTCCCATCAGTTTTTGATTGAATTAAACGGTGTACATAATTATCCCCAGCATAATCCCAAACCTTCTTAGTTTCTAGCTCCATTGAATAGCAGTGCTGTGTATCTTTCCAGTGTTTGATAGCATGACCTTCTTGATACCTTTTATGAAATGGAAGGTATTATAAAAAAAATCTTAGTTCATGAATGACTAGCAACAGCAATTTCCATCACACTTACCTTCCACAACCGACAAAACCACAAATAACACACATCCAGAGATTTTCAGATATTTGACATTCGGAACAGGTAGTTTTTTCAGGTTTCTGCTGACAGTATCTACATACCTAAAATATAGATTAAAGATAAGCAAAATATATATATATATTTTTTTTTTTTGAAGCAATTAAATTTCATTAGAATAAGGCTAATGCCAAGTTTACAAAAATAGAGTATAGAAATAAAAATAGAAGTAAAAAGAAATGAGCAAAAAGCTTATTGACCCTCTCCCATTAGCTATGTAGTCTAGTTATATAGTGACTAGATACGCTGCCTCAGGAGGTTGGTCTCCCATACTTCCATCATAGATGTCTCCAAATGGTGACAACAGCTCTTCTTGTAATACACTGAATCAAAGGAGAGACTGATGTCTTTAATGACCTCCTTAAGGACTATCTCAGGAGGCCTACTAATGTGTTGTCTATATCTTTTATTTCTTTCCGTCCATATATGCCACGACAAACACCCAATAGCATTCCATATTAGCCCTCAAGGGGGAGAGTGGCGCGTAATCTTTTGTGCTGCCTCCGTCAGATCCCCCAATCTAATATCTGAACTAGATTGGGTGGGAACTGGAATATTCATTATTTTCCAGAAAGCGAGATCTAGGTGTTCCGCCAACGGAATTAAGAGAGATCTGGAATAAAAACAGTTAAAGAAAAGATGACTCCTAGTTTCATCTTTCAGATTGCATAACAAGCAAACAGGAAAATATTTTTTTCTTCTCAAACTATAAGATGATATCATTCAAATGATATAGCATAAATATAATTATATAACTGATCTCAGAATAAAAATGTGAATTTGTCAATTAAATCATGGTGGGTGACATAAATTCCAAAAGACCATCTATTCATTCATATTTACATAATTAGCTTTATTTATACGAAAATATCATTTGTCCAAATTGAATCCAAATAACAGGAAAATTGCATTCCACTAATAAAAATGAAGAGAGTGTAGTTTGACAACCAATTTTCATTATCTTTTCTGTTTGAACGTAATTTAAAAACAAGGTAGTTTAAAATCCATTGGTTCACCAAATTTAATGAACGCAGTTAATTTATTCTATTGACAAGTAAAAAAAGACAATTTTATTTTTACATTAAAGCACATAAAAAAAAAGAAACCAGAGAATGATCGAAATCATCGAACATAAGGTTAAGAGAATTACGATCAACATACAGGACAAGAAGAATCAGCCCATTTTGATATGCATGAAGAGTGAAAAGAATGGTTGCATATTGTTGTGAGAATTCCACCGGTATCTTGGTCTAATCTTTCTACACAAATAAAAGATATAGTTATAGTTGGCTAGGTGCAATCTTACAGGTAAAATCATGAAAAAAAATCGTGTATGAGCCAGATAAAAAAACCCATTAACCACCTGATGGTGTGGGTGCGAAGTAAATAGTCTCTCCTCTCACCCACACACTATCACTCGGGTAAAGCCTTCCTCAATCTCCTTCTTTCTATTACAAGTGTAACAATACAAGTGGTCCAAAAGTCTTTCCCTCCAACAGTCTTGAAGGTATCTATAATTAAACTATCCCACGAGTCAGACCTCCTGACTCGTGGGCCCTAGGCTCACGGGCCTGTGGACCTGTGCGATTCCTGGCCCAGTGGTTGGGCCATGGTACCAACAATACTCCCCCCTTCGAGATGTGGAGTTATGCTATCACAATTCCTACTGGCGTCCTTAGAACACCTTATTTGCTTCGAGATGTTGTGCCGGTCCTGTGACGTCATTCTTTCCCTGCGGACCTTCTGCGTTTGGTACCACCTGATGGTTATAACCACCGATGATAATAGGGTGCAGATCTTTGCTCACTCTGAGTCTGGGCTTGTGAGCGTTATTCGAGGAGCATGACACCCGTCCCCTCGTTATTTATTCAGTTGAGCCACCCCCCCCAAAAAAAAATTGCTTCTCCACCGGCCGACGTGCCGAAGACCGATGGGCTGAAGGTTGACGAGACGAAAACGGGCACCTTGGATAACCAGGCTTTGTCCGAAGGGCTTGATGGAAACTACTTCCACTCTCTGCTGGACCAAGCCCTTGTGGAGGGAAAGTTTCCCGGGGGTACCGTGGTCATGGACAAGGTTCTGGACGTTCCTTGGCTCACCGAAATCCTTTAGGAAGTGGACGCTTCCCTAGAGCCTTGGATTGCGAGGGAGCTTGTGTCCTCGGATTGTTTTGCCCACGACCTCCTCGAGTTCGATCGTGGCATGTACCATCGTTCCCTTCAGGTTGTTTCTTAACAAAAGATTCGGATGTTGCACGGGCTGGACCAAGCGGAGAAATTGAATAAAATTCGCGACCTCACAGGCTCGCCGGAGCAGACTCCCTACCTCACCAGAGTTCCCATTTACCTTACCGGAGCAGCCTATTTTTCAAGGGAAGCGACAGAGAAGTATGTCAAGGGAAGCGACAACAGAGGTTTGGAGGCAGTTTAGAGATAAGGAAGCAGAGCGTGAAAGATTGAGGAACACAACAGATCAAGGTTGGAGAAGGAAGGAAGTTGATACACGCGATTACAGAGGATTCAGAAGAGGGGAGAGGAGAGCCGGAGGTAGGGACTTCCTTACTGAAAGAGAGGTGTTCTGGAGGCAATTTTACGAGAAGCATAAAAATTCTGCCAGAACAAATCAAAGGGGAGGTGGACTTGCGAGCAGCTTTAAGAATCAGATCAGACTCGGATATATTGATAAATGGAAATTGTCCAATCCGGAGTTGGGTGATCTCAGAGGATTAGAACAGGTCGCCCCAGGTGACATTTCTCGGCCAGATGTGACCATTCTTAGGGCAGCACAGATCGAACCCCCAAAATATAGGGAAAAATTACAACTCACTATCAAAATCATTGGAGACACTCCTAGCTTCAAAAGTTTAGCGAATTTTGCTAAATTCAAATGGAATGTAGAGGGACCGATTCAAATAGTAAAGTTCAAATAATCAACATTCACAATATCTTTCAGAGAGATCTCGGATTACCTTAAATGTTGTGACAGAAAATGTGATCAACTATTCTTATCAGTAAGGAACTACCGGGAAAGGTGTATGTTGAAGCTTATGATATGATTCCACAATGGGCAATTATAGAAGGTCTAACAGCCGGTATGTACTCTAAGGAGGCGATGAATATAATAGCAAGTACTCTGGGGAAGCCTCTCCATGGTGAATACTTTGAGACGTACAAGTATCGAAACTCTTTGAGGATATGTTTCATGGCTGATACAAGCTTTAAATATCAGACGTCAATCAAAGTTGAGATCGAGGAGGAAGGATGTAGGAGAATTGTATGGCTAAAGGTTCATTACAGATCCAAACCAAAAAGATGCACCAAGTGTGGTCTATTTGGCCACCACTTATCTAGCTGTCGCCCTGGATTTCACAACGAGAACGAGTCAGAGCAGAACAAGGATCAAGAATCAGGGTACAACATGAATGGAAGCTCCATAGGAAGCCAACCAGTTAAATAACCATCGGCGACGCTCAACCTTGGAGATATTGGAGACGCCGGAAGTCAGACAAAGACCGTCGAGAACCACACCCCACAACACATCGTTGAAGTTGCAGTACCAAATCAGTACCAGCTGGAACAACTCACCAACACTTTGAAGTTACCAGACTTGTCAGTGCAGCAGGACCTGGCGGCTATTGGCTCAGGGGCAGGTAAGTCTCTAGTGGTTACTTCTAGGGCAGATGCTTCGGCTTCTTTGCATGTGTGGACTCAGAGCAATCCTCACACACATTTAATTCCCTCTGCTGACAATACCCCCCCACAGAACTGTATACATGCTTTAGAGGAAATTCCTCTAATAAATAATCTTCCTTGGGATTATAACCTTACCCAACCGATAAACCCGTTTACTACCCCCAACGCCTTAAAGGACAGTCTGGTTAACCAAACGAACTACTTGAATCATAAGGATCAATCTGCTAACCGAAATCACAATGTCCATAAGAGTCCCCCAAACAACAGTCTGCCTTGTTCCAACTTTTGGAATCTACTAATGCACAAAAGCTCGGGGGACCTTGATGACGAAGTCTCCCCAACCTACATGAGTATTAGGGTAGCGGACGAAGAGCAGGTCTCTCTCCACAGTTGGGAGGACATAGTTGCCTCTGAAAAAGCAATATCTGAGGGTGAGGATATAATTCAGAACAAAGGGAAAACAGTAGAATCCCCCACCCAAAATACTCCAATGGACCGGGAGCCCAAGAAGAATATTACAGCCCAAACTGCTATAGACAGACCTAAGGTAATATTTAACGGTGAACTAAATGTAGGAAGAAGAGGTAGACCTAAGAAAAATGGGACCCAAGATCCAACTAAAGGCTTAAATCAAAAGAATTACACAACTAATAAGGGGAAGAGGATAGACTTCCCACCTGTAGTATTTAGAACCGTGTCCAACAAACTCCTAATGATCAGGGCGGTTACCCCCAAAAATCCAGCCCTAAGTAGAGAAGCTAGGATAAGGAAGAGAAGGTTGTACATGGGATATGCCTCCTCCTCGAATGCTTCATCGAGCAAAAAATCTTCCCCAATTGCAGAGGTGGCAAAGGCCACCTGGGCAATTAACTAGATTAAGCCATCCCATCACCGCCAGGTCATTAGTCCCAAACAATGGCGCTAATGACCTGGAATGTTAGAGGGCTTAACTCCCCTCTAATCCAGAATGAAGTAAAAAATGTGATGCTTAAAAAGAACTTAGACATAGTAGCGTTATTAGAAACTAGAGTTAAAACCAAACAATTCCAAACAGTAAGAGACAATTTTTCGGAGGAGTGGGAGGTAATTTCAAACAACATCCCACATGACCCATAATATTCAGATTCAATCTGGCTTTTATGGAAAAAAGACCATTGGAAGGTGGTGCCAATCTTGTTGGATAGGCAAATACTTCATGCTAAGGTATACATTGAGGGTGGATTGGTGTTCTTTATCTCAGTAGTATATGCAAACAACACAAGAGAAGGTAGGAGACCGCCGTGGAACACAATTAAGGACATCCAACCTAATATCATCTCTCACCCATGGTTAGTGCTGGGTGATTTCAATGAAATAAAAACCCCAGAGGAAAGGAGAGGACCAGGGGCCGGGGTTTATACTCATGGAGGGCCTGCTGAATTCATTGAAGCTACCGACCTAGCAGAGTTAATCGAGGTCCCCTCAATAGGGGGAATTTACATGGAATAATAAGCAGGTAGGGGATAGGTTTGTACAATCCAGACTGGACAGAGCATTCTCGAATCAAGATTGAATTTCGCTCTTTCCAGAGATAAGGGTAGAGTTTTGGAATGGCTCGCATAGTGACCATGCTGCAATGCTCATCTCAATTGTGCAAATGGCACAGAAACCAAAGCCTTTCAGATTGTTCGATTCATGGTTGAAGGAGCAAGAGTTCCTTGACTTAGCCAGGAGAGGACTAGCTAAACCAATCTACAGCAATGGACTATATTGCCTACAACAGAAATTAAAAGAGGTCAAATTACTCACAAAGGAATGGGCAGCGGCCAAGGGTAGCGATGCAAAACAGATCACAACCACCAGGGAGGAACTCGATTCCCTGATGAAGCAACTAAACACAAGTCCAATAGCCCCTTCTATCCAAGAAGAGGTCAAAAAGAAGCAGGAGGACTTAGTCAATAAACTCAAAATAAAGGAGGCTAACCAAAAACAGAGGAGCAAGGTCAGCTGGCTTAGATTAGGAGACTCAAACACTAAGTTCTTTAGTCTTGTTACAAAGATAAGGAAGGCAAAGAACTCAACTCTGAAATTAATAAATGGAGAGGGTAGGGTAGTTATCTCAAGAGCCCAATTAGAAAAAAGGAGTATGGATTACTTTAAGGATATTTACAAGAGTTCTCCCTTCCCAGATATACCATCTCCTGTTATTTTCCCTAGGATTGTATCTCAAGATATGAACATATGGTTGACTCAACAACCCACAAAAGAGGAAGTTAAATCCACCTTGTTCGCATTTCAAATGGGGAAATCCCCAAGACCTGATGGTTTCACAGTGAGTTTCTTCAAAGCTCTCTGGCCGGAACTAAAGCAAACAATCCTAACTTGTGTCAGCCAGTTCTTCAACAGCAAACCCATATTGAAGTCGGTTAATCACACATTTATCACACTTATCCCAAAAAAACCCACAGCTACCGAACTATCAGACTTCAAGCCAATCTCTTGTGTCAACTTAATTTACAAACTGCTCACCAAAATCCTGGCTGACAGAATCTCCAAGGTCTCCTCTGAGTTAATATCTCCTCACCAAACAACTTTCATAGCAGGAAGAAACATCTCAGATAACACCATCTTGACAGACGAGATGGTACATGGCTTCGAGAGAATTAGAACTCCCAAAAGATGTTGTCTAAGTATCGATCTCAAAAAGGCTTTCGATACAGTGAAATGGCAAGCAATCACACACACCCTCGACGCAATGGGATTCAGCCCTTTGTTGTGCAAATTGGTACACAACTGTATATCCACAGCCTCCTTCTCGGTACTGGTTGAGGGATCCCCCACCCCCCCTTCACTAATTTTAGAGGAATCAGGCAGGGGGACACATTGTCTCTTATCTTATTCGACCTGGTAATGGATAATCTTAGCAGACTAATAGAGAAAGAGATCAAAGATAAGAGGATGGATACTTATATCGTGAATGGAGTGGTTTCCATCTCGCACCTCATATATGCAGATGATGTGTTGATCTTCTCAAAGGCAAATCCCAAGTCTCTAGAAACAATCAAGAAAATACTAGAGACGTTTTCCAAATTCTCAGGCCTCGAGATTAATCAGGAGAAGAGTTCAATAACCTACTCAAAAGTATGCATGAATGATCATTATCTGCATAACATTCTCAACTTCCCAACTAAATCCCTCCCTATCAACTATCATGGTCTTCCTATTACCGAAAGAAAAAAAATCTCACGCGACATGTTGGAAGCTGATAAATCCAATAGAAAAAATGTTAGCCAGATGGAAAGGGAGATGTCTGTCTTATGCAGGAAGAACCCAATTAGTGAATTGGGTCTTACAAGGTAAGTTTCAATACTGCCATGCACAATTATTAAAAAGATTCAGAGCCTAACTTACAACTTCATCTGGGACGGGAGAAGAGGGAGTAGTTGGGAAAAAATGGCACTCCCAAAGAGCGAAGGCGGAATAGGGGTCAGAGATTTCTTTACAACTAATGCTTCAGCATTGGTTAAAAGAACAGAGAGGATGTGGAGTCCTAATAACTCCATACTAGCAGACTGGATAAAAATTAGATACATCAAAGGAAGAAACATTGGGGAAATAGAGTGTAGGTCTACTCTGGACTCTCACATGTGGAAAACAATACTAGCTAATAAGGAAACAATAGGGAAATGTATAAACTGCCTGAGTAACTATAGGGTCACACAAATTGCCCCCTCCAAGCACTCAGAAACATTAAGGCCTAGAGGCATCTTACAAGAGATAAATTTAGGGATTTGGGCCAAAAAGCCTCCCAAATTCTCCACTTTAACTAGACTAACACTTTAACTAGACTGCAAAGCTGGGGACTCAACATAAATACGTCCTGCCCATTATGTGGAAATGAGGAAGAAACATTACAACACCTATACTTTAACTACCATTACACTAGATCCCTATTGTTAGAATCCACTAGCTACCTTAACAATGCTGTTTGGACACTTAGTGGGCAAAATCCCCCATCTCCCGCAATAGACATCAGGATAGGGGATATTATGGAAACAATACAAAAAATCACTCACAAGTCCAGTTGCTGGGGGGGTACACTGGACTATGCTAGGGGATATTTACGAAAATGCTACTCTCTTAAAGTGAAAAAGCTCTTCCGGAAAATAGGAAGCGCTTTGCACTTTTTAGAACTATGATTTATACTATTCCACGAGTCGGACCTCTTGACTCATGGGCCTCTGGACGCACGGGCCCTGAGCCCGTGGACCTGTGCGGTTCCTGGCCCAATGGTGAGTCATGGTACGAACACCACCGTATACAAATTATAAATCCTCACATAAAGAATTAAAGATAAGAGTACATAATAAATGCAATCAAGTTAAGATAGAATCAACAGGTACTATAAGGTAGAATTATTGGATCGGCAAAAATAGTTTTATGCTTTTAATAAGGAAGCATGCACTAATAATATTATTCAAGTTGACGGTATTAGAACAGGAGAAGAAATCATAAAAATACATGCTTTGGAAGAATGAGTTTAAACATGTAAGCATCCAGATAGAGACCAGACATTAAAAACTTGTTAAACCAAGCTGAATTGTTCATCAAATAAAAATGCCTAAAGACAATCACTTACTGATTTTGGTTGCAAATGCTAAAGCAAGCAGATATCACACAATAATTTTCTCAAAGAAACCAGTATTAAACTCACCCAGACAAACTGCACAAGTCGCTGGTTCCATAGATTTTGTAATCGACGTCCTTGAATGCTCAATTGATACAGTATACCACACGTCAGCCGTGAAAAGTACACGACAGATCTTTTCCTGAATTGAACGAAATCAAAACATGGAGTAAAGAAAGAAAAGAATACTTAAGATTTTATATTAAAATATATAACAAATCTACTGACTTATAATTCGACAATTACAAGATGAAATTTGGATGGGAGAAGTATTTTCAATTCCTCATATCATTGTATTTATAGATTATACATAGTTACATACACTTGAAGAGGGGAGTATAACAGATTTGAGATTCTGTTATAACTCCAACTAATTACTTTCTATCTGAATTAGTAGTAAGGCCAAAGATTAAGTTTAATTACAACAATATACTAAACGGGTCAAGTTTAAAAAGTGCCATTTTAAGCACGCTATAGTGACGAAGTTCCCTTGGAAGGGCACTTTTCGAATCGCTCTTTTTATTGGGTAATCAGTGCAACCGGATCTGGATCTAGCCAATTACCAAAGTGAAATAAAATAATAAATGATAATCTTTTATTTATTTTTTATCCTTCCCCCCAACAAACTACTTCAGTGATTCAGTCTACTCTCCCAAACAATAACTCCTATTACCAAGACCCCCTACCTCTCCTATCACTGAGTGCCGACCAACCCCCCAGTTGGAATCCACCACCGACGACCAACCTTCTAATTATTGACAAATTTTTTGCCGGAATCCTATTAATATTCTCTGCCACCCTCCGCCAGGTATTATTTCAGGTATGCTTGGCCAGAATACTGATGTTTGTCGGATCCATGTTTGTTTGAGGAAGAACGTAGGATAATATTTTCTATTGAAATTTCAATGTTTTTTTCAAAATAAATAAATGAAAATTCCACTGGATCTCTAAGCATACTAAAGATCCTAAAGTGCTAAAGCACTAGCCTAAAATGCTTAGCACTTGAACCTTTTTTAACCCTTACAACAGATAATGAGAAGGAAAGGGAAAAAAGATGATAACAACTAGCAAAATATCTCCTTAGTGCTACTGTATTGATGAGTAATTCGACGAGTCATGCACTAATATTTGTAACATAGCTATGCACTCATACTAAGAGGATTGTTTTAGTTAATTGAGTTAACGTAAGTCAATAAAACTAAGAAGTATGATCCGTGGATGTATGCTTAATAAGAGATACCTCCATATAAGAGAATTTCTTTCTATAGAAATGCCTGTAGAAATCATCGGTGGAGTTCTGATCTTTGAACGTCAGAAGAACACTATAACTATCCTCGACCAGATCATTCCTGCCACAATCAATAACTGATGTTAATAAAGAAGAAAATAAAAAATCGATTTAATTTCACCCCCCGTAAAATCACAAAGATCTCACATTCTTACCTAACAATTCTCATGTCAAGAATGTTCTCGATAAAAGAACCGCAGAACATGCAGAAATCCGCGTAGGTCATGTGATTCGGAACCTCCAGCACGCAAAGCAATGGCTTCCTCCACTCCTGAAAACCAAATCCCTTAAATTGCATACCTACGACAAATAATAACGCGTGCGCACGATAGAGAGAAACAGAGGAAAAGGGAGAGGGAAAGGGGGAGGAGTCTACTGGAATTTTCGGCAGGGATGAAATTGTATCTTCGGGGACGAGGTTCATCAGGCCTCTGGTTTCTTCGATCGTAGGGTTCCCGGCGGAGAAGGGAACGGCCGTGTACGGTGTTGATGAGGTGCTCGTTTCTCCTGAATCAGTTAAGGATGGAGACCGGAGACGATCCTCATCTACGGTGGTGTTACTGGTAAAAGTGAAAGACGACATGGTTGCCCAATTCCAGAGCTTTCAAATTTCAATCCAAATTTTAATTCAATTTTCAGACTTATAACTTATATAACAATGTTTTTTTTTTAAATAGGTTGTCGTCCAAAATCCAAATGCTTTAAAATAGCGGGTTGATACTTAACCCGATTTGCCCGTCTTAGTTTTTTTTTTGAAGCAAACCCGTCTTAGTTACTACGCTCCAAAAATTTGGAATGAAGCGGGTCGACAACAGATACATATTCGTGATTTTTATCAATTGAAGTACTGAATTTATGTTATTCAAAATATTAAGGATTTATTTGTAAAATAGTCAAAATACCAAGTTTTAAATAATTTTTTTAATGTAGAATTGTAGAACTGCAGAAGTATAAAAGGGAAAAAAGAGACAGCCGTGCAGTGCGGGACAGCGCAGGAGTGTGGAAGCATAAGCGGCGTTATTGGCACACCATTCTTCTCCAAATCTGTCAGTTCCTTTTTTGTTCTTCGATATTGCGTCTCTGGAATATTGGGTATTTCAAAATTGAGAATCCGTCGAGGTTTTGGAGGAAGACGTGATGCTGCTCTACTACGAAAATTACTGCTTTCTCACTCTCTTGAAAATATTGTTCTTGATATCGATCTTTTCTGTCTTTTCTGGTGCTTCCGATCTTCCGAACAACACTGCTGGTACTAATACTCTCTGATCTTTCTTGTTTCTCATGTTTAAGTGAAATGTATTTTTGTCGATTCAACCATGGAACCATAAAATTCAAACCCTAAAGAACTCTTTTTGAACATTGTTTGCTTCTGTATTTTTTTTCTTATTTGTAAGATGGTGATTTAATTTAATTTAATTTATGTAAATAGTATAGAAGAATTTGATCAATAAATTCATATATGTTTTTTTTAAGTTATAGGTCACGACACCAATGCCAGATTACATATACTAAGGAAAACTGATGTTGCCGAGGTAGAAGTTTCTCTGGCTGATGAGACCCTGAGAGGCAATGGTTCTTTCATATTGGCAGCAAACAGAACATACAGGAGAGACCCATTGGATGACAACAAATATTATGAGGGTGGTTGGGATATCCGTGATGAGCATTACTGGGCGGTGAGTATCGAATCTCAGACTTAACATCATTGAATTGATATTAAACTTTAACATAATTCTTATTCATTTGTTTTTATGCAGTCAGTTGGTTTTAGTGCTGCTCCATTGTTCATCTTGGCTGTTGTATGGTTCCTTGGCTTTCTACTTGTTTTGATGTTTCTTTGCTTCCATTACTTCTGCTGTGGACACAGGAAGTATTCCTATTCCCGTATTGCATATGCATGTTCCCTGGCTTGCCTCATCTTGTTCACTGTCGCTGCGATCATAGGCTGCGTCATTTTGTACACTGGACAGGGTAAATTCTATAAAAGTACAAAGACAACTTTGGATTTCGTTGTTGAGAAAGCTAATGTTACTGTTGAAACACTTGGGAATTTCTCCGATAGTTTGTCGGCAGCTAAACAAGTCCGTGTGAAGCAATTTTTTTTATCAACACAGGACCAAGATAAGATAGATGCAATTGAAATAAAACTCAACCAATCAGCTAACTATCTTTCTGCTCGTACCCAGAAAAATTCAAAAGATATTAATCGTATACTGGATCTCGTGTAAGAAAGATATTTTTTTTCCTATCTCTATTGCGATCTATTTTGTCTATAATTTAATGTTTTATACAGGAGATATTTACTGATCGTAATTGCGGCTGTGATGTTGCTTCTGACTTTTCTTGGATTCTGTCAGTCTTTATTTTTTAATATACTTTACATCTTATAAACATCTTTCATCCTAAACATCCTCTAAATCTGTTTATCACTTTCTACAGTATTTTCTTTATTTGGATGGAAAACCCTTGTCTATTTGTATGTTTCAAATAACTTGACTTCCTTACATAGTTACATTTCCCATCTACTTTCTAATTAAACCTTATTATGAATGTCTTACAGTCTAGTACTTATTGGATGGATACTTGTCACAGCTACTTTCATCTTGAGTGGTGTATTCCTTATTTTGCACAAGTAAGATTATACATAAATCATATTAGCTATTAATCTGAAATTTGCATAATTTAGTTATTACATATAAATGCATTTGAGTACATATTTTGTCTTTATCATTCTTATTTTTTAGGGTATTTGTTTGCTTATGTTATAAAATACAATGGCAACAGCATTTTTAATAAAAAAATTTGGAAATTTGCCTTTCCTTTATTATAGTGCTACCGGAGATACTTGTCTTGCTATGGATGATTGGGTGAAAAATCCACACGCTCGAACTACATTGGATAGCATACTTCCATGTGTAGATGTCGCCACTGCCGAAGAATCAGCAAATCAAAGCAGGAGAATCACACTGGATTTAGTGAATGGTATCAATCAAGTAATCACCGAAATCGCCAACAAAAACTTTCCACCTGGTTTTTCTAGTATAGTATCCTACAACCAATCTGGTTCGCCAATTCCCACTCTTTGCAGCCCTTGGTCTGCCTCTGATCTATCTGATACCAGAAACCAGTGTACACCTGGACAAGTCAACTTCGACAACGCATCAAAGGTAAAGAACTCAAATAAATAACTCACTAACCAAATAAAGCACATTGCTCTATATTTATAATCTTCATATTTTTTACAGGTATGGGAGAGCTTTGTATGTCAGGATTATTCTGGTCAACAAGGATCTGAGATGTGCAAATCCGTAGGCCGTTTAACCCCATTTGTTTATAGCCAGTTAAGAGCTGCCATCACAGTGAGCTCTGGGATCCATAACTACAGCCCATTTCTGATCAGGCTTGAGGATTGCAGTTTCGCAAGAGAGACTTTCTCTAAGATCAGTTCTGAGAATTGCCCAGATCTTAAAAAGTTCAGCAAATGGGTTTACCTTGGGTTGACAATGGTATCAGCAGCGGTGATGTTGTCGCTCATCTTTTGGGTTATATATGCTCGGGAAAGACGCCACCGTGGGTATAGCAAACAGTTTATGACTCGTTCGCATGCCCCTGTTTCTGGTCGAGATAAAACTCCTTAACTTGGATTGAATGCATTGTTTCAGGTTTAAACTCGACCTATGTAATTAAAAGTTTGCTTGTTATACTACTCATTTTATCTACTCTTAAACTACTATTCTAGATTATGTGATAGAATTGAAAGTTTGGAATTGATGAGAGATTGAGGGATTCTGGTTGAAGAAGCCTTTGTTTTAATCATGTTTTCTTGCTAAGCCATAGATGGGTTAGAAAGAATGCAAGTTAATGGTCAGTTGTAACTTCGACAGGCCATGGTGACACAATACTCACATACATACCATCAAATAAACTTTCGAATTTAATCGATGATATATTCGATTTTATTTTATACATTTTTTGATGTGTATATATATCAGAAAAATTTAGACTTTCAATAAATAACCTAAACAGAAAAAAATGTAAAATATTTGCCTCCGAATTTGTTTTTTTGTCCAATGCTTGTGTCCGCTATCTCGTTGATTTTTCGAGACGGGTCTGGGAAAAAATGTAAAATACAAAGACATTCTGCCCGTTAACGACCCGACTCGGAGACCCGGTCTGAATCGTCAAATCGTAACGATTTATAAATTCTGTGTGTTTTCCCGCGATGACGAGATAGATCGGATCATTTTAGCGGTTACTGAAGAATATATGGTCATTTGCCATTTGGGGGTTGTCATGTGTACGGAGAGAGTGACGTGGACCTGGAAATGGAGGTTGGAGAACGAGACACGCTCCCTTACCATCTTCTATCATCTCTTTTTGAGGGTTTCTTCTGTCACTGTCGCCATGGGATCCCACTTTGAAATCGCAACGTTGTTGATATTAGGGATATTTTGTGGTTCGAGAAAGATAACGTTGTTTATTTTTATTTTGTGGGAATGAAAATGAATGAACTTGAACTTGTGTTTTTCTATCCAAACTGGTGAGCTGTATTCAGCTGAAACAACAACTTATCCACCACAGAAGGCAGACCGGAAGATACACAAACTGAGGAAAAATAAGGTATTTTTGATTTTCTAAGTCGATCAATTTCTGGAGAATTAACAAAAAATAAGAGTTTTAACGCATGACTGTTGCTGGTGCGGTTGGATTTACGGTACCGTGCTCGTATTTTAATATTTAATAATTTTATCAGCTACTGTTTTTTTTTGAAGTAGTTTGTTTTCCTTTGATTCCAAAATGATACCAGCATGTTACTTGACTGGTAAAGAGTTTCTGGCTTATTGCAGAGTTATTATTATTATTATTTTTTATGAATCATGCGGTTATTTTACATGTTTTATAATCTCAATTTAGTGAAATTCCTCTAAATCCTAAAGCATTGTTTTATTGAATAAAAATCTGATGTTTCTACTATTTTACACTGGAATGCCATGCTAGAAGATTCATACTTGAACAGGGCAACACGCTCAGATTTAAAAAGAAAACAAATAAACATGAACAATCTCATCCTACTATTCTAGTCATACCGATGACCATAGAGACAGAAAACTAGCAAAAATAACTGAGATAATTAGGGATAAAAGCCACAGAGACAATCTAGCAGAGGGAATATGGTCAAACAAACCCACAAAATTCTCCATACTCCTATGGAGAATAAAATGGGGACATATCATAGTTCAAAAAAGCAAAAAGCGCTTCCACTTTTCAGAAAGAGCTTTTTCGCTTTGGGAGCTTTTAGCGCGTTTTAAAACGTTAGGGTATTTTAGTAATATCCTGTAAAAATACATATAATCCTATATAAATACATATAAAACCAATAGAAAATTAAAAATATCTTATATAAGTGATCGCGTCCCTCTCGAAAGGTCACTGATCTCCTCTCTTCCAAGTATAATAACCAGTATATTACAAGTATTCTCTCCCCTTTTTACATTTCACCCCTAGGGGTATTTATACAATTTCCTACCGGACTCTGGATCCTACACTTTCGGACTAAGATCCGGTCTAAAGGACCCGACGTCCTTGGGGCGCAACCTTTGGGGAGGTAACCGTTCGGGCTGACGGGTCCACCCGGTCGGCCTGGTCGGGCGAGCGCCCGTGAGGCAACTTGGATCTTCCTCTTTTGTTCACTTCGCTGGGCCTTGCTTCTGGACTCCTTCGTGGGTCTGGGCTGATGGATTGGGGGTACCATCAATAAGTATAAAATCACATGTAATAGAACATTAAAGATTTAATTCATACAACTAAAATTAAGTTGGATTTAATCGTAGTTGGATTTAATTTTTAATTTAAAGTTAGAATAAAGGGGTAGAAGTGGTAGAATAGGCAAAAGAAGTATATCTGTTGATTTTTTAATTAAAGAACAGGTGTAATTGGGTAATTGGGCGGATCTTTACCCGAACCCGTCTGATTACCCGCTCTAAAAAAGCGCTGGAAAAAGAGCTCCTCCAAGAGAGCTTTGGAGCTTTAACGCGCTTTAAGCGCTCTTAAAGTGGCGCTTTCAAAACTATGGGACATATAAACACTTTCACCAGACTAAATGGATGGGGCATGCTAAACCAAGCCACATGCCTATTATGCAACACCGAAAATGAAACGAGAAGTCACCTATTTTTCAACTGCACTTACACTAGAGCCATCCTATTACCCCTAATAGAAAAACTAGACAACATATTCTGGAAAATCATGAACCTACCAACACCCACAACCACACAATCCCCAGACATTAGGCAAAGAGACCTAACTGAGGTATGTCAAAAGCTAACACGCCACTCTCCAATTTGGGGTTTATTATGGAACACGATTGGAGCCTTAAGTTGGCACATATGGGCAGAAAGAAACAGAAGATGACAACAATATTTACTCAGACTACCAGAAACGGTACTCAACGAGGTAATAAATGACACAAGCTTTTCCTTCAATCCTGAGGGCTTCAAGAAGAGCTGCTGTCACCCATTGGGGCATAGCACGATACAAATATGGGAGACCAATCTCCAGAGGCAGATAACCTAGTACCCAACACTAGGCAGTATGGTTGTGTGGAAAGTGTCAAATGAGTCTTGTACTCTTTGCCATATTCTATTTGTTTATGTTTTTTTATGCTTATGCTTATCCCCAATGTAATCAGGGCAATGTCCTTCATTATGATTAATGAAAATATTTAACTGCTTCAAAAAAAAAAACCCCGATGACCATCATAGAAGCATTCAATTATTTTATGATTTTTAACAAGATCGACAAAGTTTTTTGAGATTTTCATTTTTTTTTGCAAAGGTTCTATATTAATTTTTGGAGGGTAGTATTTGCAAAGATTTGGCTACATCAGAGTTCTATATTAATCTTACTTATTATTCACAACCGCACACCAGAATTACAAGAATGTTCAGGCCTACTATAACAAAACTATTTTAACCATTATTATTCTAAGGGATGATGGATCTCTCTGTGGGATAAGTTGATAACTATTTTCATGTTATTTAATTTTTATTAAGTATTAATTCATGATGACACAAATTTTGTTGAAATATTCTTTTGTAGAATGAAATGCCCCAGTTAGATTCTACCAGATAAATCAAGAAAAGAACTTGCAAAAGAGTGGTTGACATTCCCAATCATGTTTTGAGGAACCAAGGAAGGAAGCTGCGGTTTGTAGGAACTAGGATAAGAATTAATAAAATGACGGGAAAACGAAAGAACGCTCCAAGTAGACTTTCCAACCAGGCTATTGGAGATGTTAATACTGTTCAAAGAGATGCAGAGCAGGGTCTTGCCAACTCCAAAATTGGGGAAAGTAGCAGCAGTAATGTAACTTCTGACATAAGATCATCCAGGGAAAAAAGTAAATTAACACAGGAAAAATCTGCAAAATTCAGGGCATCAAGTGGAAAGAATTTGGACTCGGTATCAGATTTTACTCATGTTTCTCAAGAGGGCATAGAACTTTTGTCTACCTTACAACAAACTTTTGTTGTTTCGGATGCCACAAAACCTGATTTCCCTATTACTTATGCAAGTGCTGGATTTTTTAGTATGACTGGATATGCCCCAGATGAAGTTATTGGAAGAAACTGGTAAGGGTTGTACATCATTAATATCTCATAATATTCTATTGATGATATGTTCTGACAGTTCTGTTAGCATTACATATAAATAGACACTATATTAGACATTAGTCTCATATATAAATATTCTATTATTTAATCATGTATTCATGTTAGTTTTCTCATTTATTTGAGAATTTTTTCAGCCATTTTTTTTTAAAGCAATTACATTTCAATTTTTTTAGGCATTAAATTATGAAAAAATATCACCTGTGTTAAACTTTATTTCTCATCAATTATTTGACATTAATGACAAGGGCCGATTTAGTCATGTATTCGGTGATTCCAGTCACATTTTCATATAATTCACACTTTCACCATAATTTTATTTCTTATGTCAAGAAAATAATAAAAATCCATTCATGTGCCAAGTTCAAGGAAATGTATTCTAACAAGCAGATACGCATGTAACCTTATTTTTTTTACAATTTTTTTTTATGTTGCAGTCGTTTTCTTCAGGGACCAGACACAGATCAAATAGAACTTTCTAAGATTAGAGAATCAGTCAAAACGGGAAAGAGCTATTGTGGCAGACTTTTGAATTACAGGAAAAATGGGAGTCGATTCTGGAATCTTCTTACTATCACATCAGTTTTTGATGATAGGGGGGAGATTATAAAATTTATAGGGTATGTTTTCTACTTCTCTAACACATTTTTTTTGCAAACAGTAAAGATTTTCAGTAATATGGGTAGTAAGAAGTTATGGACTCCAACCCCCTATATCTTAGCAGATTGGGTTAAAATTAGGTACATTAAGGGTAGAAGCATAGGAGAAATAGAAAGTAGACCTACACTGGACTCCCATATGTGGAAAACTATTTTAGCCAACAAATCTTTCAAATTGCAACTGACAAACATTCAGAGACACTTAGACCCAAAGGCATCGTCCAAGAGATAAACTCCGGAATCTGGTCTAAAATGCCCCCAAATTCTCCATGTTTCTGTGCAGAATAAAGGTCAAGAGCCTCAGCACCCTTACTAGACTACAAAGATGGGGCATCAACCTTGAAACAATATGCCCCCTATGTGGACAGGAGGAAGAGACATTACAACATCTCTTCTTTAACTGTCAATATAGTAGAGACCTACTGCTAAAATCCACCAGTTGACTTAACAACGCTATTTGGAAAATGAGGGGTCAGAGCCCCCCACACCCACAATAGATATTAGAATAGGAGACATAATGGAAGCAATCCAAAAATTTATATACAAAGCCAGTTGTTGAGGCATAAACTGTCTATTACTAGCATCCCTTTCCCGGCACCTATGGTGTGAAAAGAATAGGAGATTAAAACAACATGCACTAAGACCTCCAGAAATTATCATCAGAGAAATCTTAAGGGATGTGAGCATTGCACATGGAGCCACATCTTTTAAAAAGCACTATCTATCACAGATTGAAATTCAGGCCATATGTTTTTGGGAGTCCAACCTCTCGAGGCATCAGTCCTTGGCTAACTAGTCATGGTCATAGCTGTGTAAGAGAGTGACAATGTCTTTATAATTTTGTATTTACATTTCTCTACATGTGCAACCTCGGGCACTGCCCAAACCTAATTTTCAGAAATGAAAGTTTTAATTCATCAAAAAAGAAAAACGTTCTCTTTTGCTTAATAGGGACCTTCCTTTTTTCTTAGTACAGACACTTTTATTATTTGTATTAGTTCTCTTTCCTTGGATCTTGATTTCCCTTCAATTAACTATTACCATACTATTTACAGTCTTATTTCTTACAGAATGCAGGTTGAGGTTAGCAAATATACAGAAGGTTTAAATGACAAAGCATTGCGACCTAATGCTTTGCCTCTGTCTTTGATAAGATATGATGGTGAGTAAACCTATTTGTATGATCAAAACATATTTATCTCATATTATAAGAATAACATCCAATAATTATGTATCAGTTCGGCAAAAGGATAATGCCAAGTCTTCCATTACGGAGGTTGTACACATTGTGAAGAATTCATGCCTCGATATTCAAACCACTAGTCAAAACTCAACTGATTCTGCTATAAAAGATAACGCAGACAATGATAACCCAAAAGCACATGGAAAAGATAATCTTATTGGTGTTCGAAGTCCATCCAAAATTGTAGGTGGTACATCTGATCATAACAAGAATTCGAGAAAATCTCTTCGTGGACCAGGAAGGTCACTCCTAGGGTAGGTGTTAATTTATAGTTAGTGGATTTGCTTGTCTTTGAATATGCAGAGCAGATAAATATCAGTTACATAACTTCCTTGTCTCTATTAAATCATTAACATAGCATTTTTTTTCAAACGGTAAATTTTTCCTCGATATAGTAAATCTTTCCGAAAATTTCTCATTTTTGTCTTCAAGCTCAGATGAAAAGTGAGAAAATAAATAGTTATTTCCGAAATTAAGTGTTGTGCTTTTTTTTTTTTATAGTTTTTTACTCTCATTTTTTCTTTTACATCTTGATGTGGGGAGGTATACCATTTTTTCTGAGGTAAGATTGTAATTTACAGATTTAAAGATACTACTTCAAACATGGAATCCACAATTGAGAATGAGATTTTATTGAAGATGGAAGATACACACAAAGAAAGTTGGGAGGATCTTGAGAGAGAAAAAGATATACGTCAAGCAATAGATTTAGCCACTACATTGGAGCGTATCGAGAAGAATTTTGTAATAACAGATGTTCGGCTTCCTGATAATCCAATAGTGAGTTTCAATATTGAAATACATTTTATTATTGTTGTTGAAATAATGCACAGATCTATGTAAAATACTGATAAATTTTAACTAAAATCTAAAGATATTTGCATCCGATAGCTTCCTTGAGTTGACAGAGTACACACGGGAAGAAATCTTGGGAAGAAATTGCCGGTGACATACTTTTCAGACCACATTTTTGCATTTTTTTTCACAATATTATCATGAGTAGAACGCTTAATAATATAGGAGGATTATGTTATTGTTCTAGCTTTCTTCAAGGTCCAGAAACAGACCCAACAACTGTTTCAAAGATAAGAGATGCTGTTAGAGACCAGAAAGAAGTAACTGTACAATTAATCAATTACACAAAGAGTGGTATGATCTCTTTTCCTTACATTCATGTATTTTGTTATTCCAGGTAAATTCTATTGCATTGAAAGTTGGAATACATTTGTCTAGAAAATAAGTTAAAATATTTTAGACCGTGAATTCAGGTACATCTCCCCCTCCCCCAAATGTATCTGACACTCATCTGTTCAAGATGACCTATAAATGCAAATAATTTCTGATTGGTTAGCCCCAAAAGAAATTATCCAACCTGGAGTGCTAGGAAATGCCTCAACTTCAGGAAGATAAGGCTTCTATCTCCCTCACAGACGTCTTTTACTTGCACTTGTCCCGATCAAAGATCAACTTGAGTCTTGATATCCTCTAATGTATATTTGTATACAACTAGACAACCCCTAGTTTCATCCATTTTCTTGATGTCTGCCTAAAATATATCCAGTTTTCATTTACTACTAAAAATCTCACAATCTTTTCATTGAGTTTCATTTTGGTCATTATGGTTATTTTATGCACATCTTCACTTTATTTGATGTAATTTTCAGGGAGGAAGTTTTGGAATTTATTTCACCTTCAACCTATGCATGATCAAAAGGTAAACATCAATCACCATCATCTATTTAATGTAGATTCGTCATCTCTCTGTGAGGGTTTCTGATGTGAGTTTGTGGCAATATTTGATTAGGGCGAACTTCAATACTTCATTGGTGTGCAATTAGATGGAAGTGGTTTTGTAGAGCCTATTCTAAATCGTCTTCCTGAGAAAGTTGAAATTCAGAGCTCAAAAATGGTAATTTATTTTATTTTTAGTATACTAGTATAAATATTCACTTTACACATATGGAAGGAGAGGTGTAACCGAGTTCATGAGGAACCCTCATTGGACTCGAGAATAATTTTTGAGCTAGCTTGGGAAGATCTGAAAGATGTATTCAGTATGGCTAAGTACAAGGATAAACAGTTGAGGACAATGGAGTAATAGTGATATAGGCTCTCTATCCGTAGAGGACCCCAATCATCTTAATTAGGCCTTATGACCCATCTTATGGAAGGCCACTACCAATGAGATGGGTATTTAAAGGAATAATAGTGGACAAGAGAGGTTAGGTTATTTTCATGAATTAAAGTACTTTCTTTCTCTAAAGTTACTGTTCCAATGCTTCTTCTCCTTTTTTTTAGATTTTTTTATTTATTTTCTTCATCTTCTTCTGGCGGATTCCAACATCTGTGAAATGCTTCCTGCAGATTAGCATCACACTTCACCCTATTGTAGAGCTACTCTACACTAAATAGCGTCCGAGAGAAATTTATTATCTAGTTGTTAGCTGTTACCTGTAAACTAGATGTGCACATAAGGATGACAATAAATGTAAAAAAACACGACATGATTTTTTACACGATACGAACACGAAACGTTCATAATAGTGTCGGTTTAGTGTTGAAATTTTAGACAAGATTAATAATAATGTCGGTTTAGTGTTTGCCTATTTAAACATGACATGACACGATATCACAAAATGTAAAAAGATACGACACAATAACACGAAAGTATTATATATAAATATAAATATAGAATAGATAGAATTTAAGTTATACCTATATGTTTTAATTTTAAAAATATAGGGGGTTATAGAAATGTACTAAATCTTCTTAAAAATATTACATAATTTATAATAAATTAACAATATTGTATTAAAAAAGAACATTATTGAAATATATCATTTTTTTTTTAAGCAATTAAATTTCATTAAAAAAATAAGGCTAATGCCCAGTTTACAAAAATAGAGTATAAAAATAGAAACAGAAGTAAAAAAAAATGAGCAAGAAGCTCATTGACTCTCTCCCATTAGCTATGTAGTCTAGTTATACAGTAACTAGATACGCTGCCTCATGAGGTTGGTCTCCCATACTTCCATCGTAGATGTCTCCAAAGGGTGACAATAGCTCTTCTTGTAATACTCTGAATCAAAGGAGAGACTGATGTCTTTAATGACCTCCTTAAGGACTATCTCAGGAGGCCTACTAACGTGTTGTCTATATCTTTTATTTTTTTCCGTCCATATATGCCATGACAAGCACCCAATAGCATTCCATAGTAGCCCCCAAGGGGGAGAGTGGTGCGTAATTTTTTGCGCAGCCTCCGTCAGATCCCCCAATCTAATATCTGGACTGGATTGGGTGGGAACTGGAATAATCATTATTTTCCAGAAGGCGAGATTCAGGTGCTCAGCCAATGGAATTAAGAGAGATCTGGAATAGAAATAGTTGAAGAAAAGATGACTCCTAGTTTCATCTTCCAGATTGCATAACAAGTAAGCAGAAGGTACTTGTACTTTCCAGCTTTTTAACTTCTTGAACATGTTATTTTATATTAAATGTAATTTATTTATTGGGTTATTTAAACTATCAGTTTAAAGATGTAATTTTTAGGTTATTGGGACCCACATCGAAAATAGATATTTTATTTAATTGTATTGATAAAATATAATCCCATATCGAAAAATATCCAAATTTGGGTTTGAAGCTGGTTTATAAATACAAGAGAGTATTGATATTTTAAAATTATGTTTGAGGTAATTCAAAAAAATTTAATAGTCTATTGTTAATCTTTTAAATGACTTTTAGTGTATAAAGAATTTCATAAATGGCTTTTGTAAATAAATAATTTTTAAAAGAATTTTTTCTTTTCGTGTTATCGTGTTGATACGAACACGGTTGTGTCATGTTCGTATTTATAAAATTGGATATGATTCATGTTCGTGTCTACTGTCTACATAAAATAAGTCACGTCTTACCGTGTTCGTGTTGTATCGTCTTGACACGAATTGCCACCCCTATGTGCACACAGTACAGATGTAGTTTAAGAATAGGAGGTAGTTTTCTATTTTTCTATTTTTCATACACGATAACCTCTTCTATTCCCCCATTTAATATAAAATTTACCTTTTGTAAAAAAATATTAGTATAAATAATAAATGTGCATTATCAAATATGATAAAGATTCACATATGTCATCATATGAATAATGCAAAATTTCACAGAAAAATCAATCAGGTGTAAATAGTCAAACAAGAATGTAGCTTGCAAGTCTTTCTTGTTTCTATAAGATTTATTTTTCCAGACAAGGAATGATAAGAATAATAATGAATAGGATATAAATTATTTCTTAATTCTTATCTTAATTTTTGAGGTGCTGAGGCAATGATTACATGGGTGCCTTGTTTCCTAGAAGGCCCATGCACTGCAAGTCAGATAGTACAAATGACTCAAATTCTATAACTTAAACAATATATAATCTAAATTCCAACATAGTACATAAAATCATTTTTTCAAAAATATTCTAACATAGCATATCAAGAAATTCTTATTCACTTTTTACAGAAAAGAGTTCTTGTTATTCTTACCCATCATATATCTTGATTAATCATTAAAGATTAGTTATTCATTAAAATATATCTTGTTATTTAAGTTTCTTCAATGAAAATTTAACTATGTGCTGTTTTGTTTAGGTTAAAGATACTGCAGAGGATATCGATGAAGCTGTCAGGGTGCTTCCGGATGCCAACTTGGTAAAACTTTCTTGATACTCTAAAATATAAATTCCAGTTTTGGGAATTTTTTTAACACGGGAAATCAGAAATTCCTCCTTCAATAAATTAACCATCAGCCAATGTGAAAGGATAAAACTCCTTAATGCTTAATCCACGAGTGATATAATAAAGTTCATCTAATATATCTCGGGAATGATGGATAAATTCGAAGCAAATGAGAACACAATAAGATTTGATCCTCGGACCTAGCATGGAACTTCTGTTTTGTATTGATGTGTTCCAGAATTATTTTGCCAGAAATTGAGGTTCATTGAAGGAGATTAAAGCAAGATTTTTCACGGAGCCTGATGACCTTGTGGCATATCTACACACAATCTAAGCTGCACTTTTTTTCATGTATTTTAATATATTTTGATTATTTTCAAGGAATTTCTGTTAAGACTTAGGAGTTATAAGTGTCACTGAAATTATATATGTAGATCGTTTTCTTATTACAGTTTACCTTTAATGATGATGTAACTTCATACTTTTTTGACAATAGTAAATTTTTCATTTTTCATATAATAAAAAAACTGATATAAGTAGTTTATCACTATATAGCTATACTTTTGTACTAGTATTATACATATCATGTGTTTTGCTACTATTTTCCTAAGTGATACTGAGGTTGTCTTGCCAAGGGATAAGTGATAAAGCCTCCCTATAACTCAGCTTAGCTTTAAATTTACCAGGGTTGAACATCACTCTGGTATCACTTTGGATCCTTGATAATGGCCCAATGATTCTTCTTCCCAACATGTATCCTGTTACATCTTTCTTTCTAGATATGCCGTGCTGCAATCTGGAACATTAGCCAATGCATTGCCCAACATGCATTATGTGTTGTAAACACAGATTCAATGAGTCAAAATATTCCTAAGAAATTGTGAATATTTGCCGGGATCATGTTTCTCATTCTCTCAACACAATCGCTCCATATGTGTTTCGAATACGAATACCCAAAAAACAAGTGCTCCTGATCTTCATCTGCGCTGTTACCAAGGTTTAAAAACCGGTTAACCGGTTCTGGCTGACCGTTTTTTCGGTTAGGCCGGTTAACCGGCCGGTGGGGGTATTTTCGTAATTTTTTTCTTCATAAATTCACTAAGGCTAAAAATATATTTTTATGCCAAAAATTTATACATTGGTCCATGAAAAGAGCTATATTATTTTTAATAAAAACTCCTCCCACTCTTAAGACTTTATATTTGTTTTAGACAAAATGAATATTTATTTATAGACCAACCTTCTTTGTGTTTTTTAAATTCTATCGATGTGGGACTAAAAATGTGTAGTTAAAAATATTATAAAATATTCTTTGTACTTTTTATGAATGTGAGACTAAATAAAGTGTATATGCATGTATTATTACTTTGTACACTTTATAGTAATACATGCATGTACACTTTATAATAATACATGCATGTACACTTTATTTAGTCCCACATTCATAAAAAGTACAAAAAATATTTTATAATATTTTTAACTACACTTTTTTAGTCCCACATCGATAGAATTCAAAAAACACAAAAAAGTTTGGTCTATAAATAAAGATTCATTTTGTCTAAAACAAATATGAAGTCTTAAGAATGAGAAGAGCTTTTATTAAAAATAATATAGCTCTTTTCATGGACCAATGTATAAATTTTTGGCCTTAAAATAAATTTTTGGTTTTAAAAAATGGGTCGGGTACGGGTTAGACCCGATCCGTAGACCCACAAACCCGCTCCAACTAACCGGCTACTGGTTTTGGATTTTTTACCGGTCAGCCGGTTAACCGTCGGTTTTTAAACCTTGGCTGTTACAAAGGATGCATATTTTGTCAATACCAGAGTCTCTTTCATTTATATGGATTTTAGTTGGTAGCTTGTTCCACCTATTTCTCCATCCACACAAGGAGAATTTATTCATTCCATTAGCCCATAAACCATCTGCATATCTAGCAGGAAGATTTCTGTCTCTGATTTTTTTCCCAAGCTGAAGCAAAAGATGGTTTGAAATCCCTCCACTGGCAGCCTGGATTATGATCTAGCTTACTGCACCGATAGATAGATACTTTGCAATCCAAAAGTTTCTTCCAGATATGTGAATTCTCACTCCAGAGTGTCTCTGGACCATGTCCCAACTCCCAACTCGTAGTTGCCAAATATCTCTTCTTCATCCATTTTGACCAAATGGATTAATCTTCTTTCATTATTCTCCAAAATCTTCTAACTTTGGATGCTTCACAACAATCCTCAATACGTCTTAGCCCGATGAGTAGCTATTTCATAATTTATATTTTTTATCATAATTTTCTATTTTATAGAATTAATTGTATCTACCCTTGCAATTGATAGAGACCAGAAGGTCTGTGGGAAATCCATTCACAGCCTGTCATTCCAAGGCCCCACAAAAAGAACAATGCTTCCTGGACTGCAATACAAAAGGTTTTTATTCTTGAAATTTAATCTGGTATATTTAATTATTGATCTGTATTCACATGTTATGTGTACAACGTACAACAAAATTGTTAAAGCTATAACCTCATTTATGCCTCTTACATCAAATATGTTTTCTGCCAGCTACAATCATTTTCATATGCACATCCTCGTGGTGTGTTTGTTTTTTACAAAAAATTATCAGGAAAAAATACAATTAGGGTCATAGAATTAGGGTTTTGATCGAAAGTCATGGTTCGACTTCGGTCGGTTATATCTCGACCTTGGAATTAAATTTTGATTTTTTTTTGAAGCATTAAATTTCATTAAAAAAATAAGGCTAATGCCCAGTTTACAAAAATAGAGTATAGAAATAGAAACAGAAGTAAAAAAAAATGAGCAAGAAGTTCATTGACTCTCTCCCATTAGCTATGTAGTCTAGTTATATAGTAACTAGATACGCTGCCTCAGGAAGTTGGTCTCCCATACTTCCATCACAGATGTCTCCAAAGGGTGACAACAGCTCTTCTTGTAATACACTGAATCAAAGGAGAGACTGATGTCTTTAATGACCTTCTTAAAGACTACCTCAGGAGGTCTACTAATGTGTTGTCTATATCTTTTATTTCTTTCCGTCCATATATGCCACGACAAGCACCCAATAACATTCCATATTAGCCCCCAAGGGGGAGAGTGACTCGTAATCTTTTGTGTTGCCTCCGTCAGATCCCCCAATCTAATATCTGGACTGGATTGGGTGGGAACTGGAATATTTATTATTTTCCAGAAAGCGAAATCCAGGTGTTCCGCCAACGGAATTAAGAGAGATCTGGAATAAGAACAGTTGAAGAATATATGAATTTTAGTTTCATCTTCTAGATTGCATAATAGGCAAGCAGGAGGTACTTGTACTCTCCAACTTCTCAACTTCCTAAACGTGTTTAGGTGATCCCATTTCACCCTCCACAAGAGAATAGAGAATTTTGTCGGCATCTTCGACCAAATTCTCTCAGCTAATATGTCTTTATGCTTTCTATCTCTAATACTTTCCACCATTCCCCCCAACTTGCTTATCGGAGTACCAGATCTCCACACAATCGTACTATTGGCCTTACAATCCAAACATTTACCCACTAGGTTTTTTTCTGAGATAAAAGCTTTCCAAAAATACGAATCCACAGTAGACCTGATTTGTATATTATTAATATACCTATCTTGGATCCATTTTACCAGAATAGAGTCACTCTTATCCTAGTACTTTGAAGCTCTTTTAATATTGGTTTCAGTAGTGATAATAGGTAGGTCTCTAACCCCTAGACCCCCTTCCGCCTTGGGAAGGACCATTTGGGCCCACGGGATCCCTTTCCTTAATTTTGAAATTTTGACCTCTACGCCAATGTCCAACATTTTTTTCCAATAGTAATTTTGATTTTTTATTGATTATAGTAGTTAAATACATGATGAATGACTATATAACTCAAGCTTTTTCATGTGACCATGCGCTCCAGCGCATGTAGGCGTTTGCCTTCATGCGCTGGAGCGGGTTAGGCGGATCCGGGTGCAATAGTCCATTTAAGGCCCATTTAAATGACTTAAGTCATTTAAATAAGAGGGTGAGGGTTTTAAAAACCCTAATTCCTCTTTTCTTTCTTGTTTCTTCCCCTTTTCTTCCCTTCCCTCCCACCTTTGAACCCTAAACCCTAGATTTTCAGATCATCTTCCCAAACATTTTAAATTTTAGACTAATAGTCTATTACTTTGTATTACTAATTTCAGGTAATTACAGGCTATCAGAAACTTAATGTATATATTTTTTAAAATATTTATGAAATTAAAGGATTTTTTGGCAAATATGTATAAGTTCAGGGTAGTTTTTGCAAAATTACCCATATTTTCAGGCGAGCGCCTAGGCGTCGCCTAGGGAGCCTAGACGGCCATGCGGTCATGGCCATCGCATGACTGCATGAACGCTTGAAAAAGCTTGATATAACTACGCTTCTATGATTATACTATATTATACAAATACTACTATTTAGGGAAGATTGAGGATATCTTGCCAAGGAATAAGTGGCAGACCTTCCCTATGGCTCATCCTTGCCTTGAATTTGCTACAATTGAAGATAATTCTGGCATCACTTTGGATCTTGTCCCTGATGATGGGCCAATGGATCTTTTTTCCTTCATGTATTCTATTACATCTTTCTCTCCAGATGTACCACGTTGCAATTTGAAACATTAACCAATGTAGTGCCCAACAAGCATTTTATTAGGAATCATTGTTTCAATGGCTTGAAAAATTCCTAGAAAGTGGTGACTATCCACTGAGATCATGTTTCCCATCTTTTCCAAACAGTCATTCCATGTGTTGAGAATAGGCATACTAAAAAAAAAAGTGATCTTGATCTACTCTTTTACAAAACACACACTTTTTGTCTATACGTTGCCCAACAAACATTGCTTTTATTTCTCTGTATGTGACATCTTCTCTCCTCGATGTCACATTCTGAATTAGTGCCTCATAATCATCACCTAATCCAGCAAGTACCAGTAGCACTAGATCTGAATCTTCCATCATTTTTCCAGTTACAGAAAGTCCTTCTAGTAAATGATTATCTCAGAAATATATTCAATAAATGACTTACCTCCCTTTTTTAAATTCTGTAATTTCTGTTGAATACTCAGCACCTGAGATTGGGAGGATGAAACAAATTCCTCTTGTAGAATTTCCCAACATTCAGCAGTTGTTTCACAATGTGAAACCTTTGTTACCACAGATGCCGTGAGTAACGATAGTATCCAACCTAAGATCAGTTGATCTTGTTGGACTGCCACTGGCGAATCCAATGCAACCTTGCCGTCGAGGTAGGGTGATAGTCCATTTCCTCTTAGCGCGCTAAGGAATTGCATTCTCCAGAAAAAATAATTGCCACGATCCAATGCCCACTGTTTTAAGTGATTTGATGTTGATGACTTTCGTCGGAGTCTCAATTGTCACCTTGATAGTTGGCTCCACATCCTTCGGAAATTTTGGCATGATTGAGCTACAGCGGAACAAATCAATCAAGTCGACTGCAAGGATGGATCAAACGAGTGTTCTCCCAATCGATCAGAATTCTGATCGATCTAACAACCTTCCCTGGATCAAAAGCCAGCGACTGATACTATATGAATGTTATGAACAGAGTGAGATTTGAGAAATGGGGGAGATCAAATGTCGATCCCTCCTAAAATGTTATTAATTATCTTATATACACTTTAGGGGGATTGAGATCTTGAGATCTAACAAAATCGTGCGAACTTATCTGTTAGATCTAAATCATAAAAGTTTCTAGAGTTATTAGTTAACTATACAATATTAACTAATTATACAAATACCATCTAATTATAATATCACTAATAAGTTTGAGAGCTAAAGTAAGCCGTATTTCTATCTCCTAGTGTCAACCATTGAATCCTATTTTTTGTCTCCATAGGGATTCCTCAGCTTGAAACAAATTGATTAGTTCCCCACCAATTCTATTTTGGAGATATTATAATCATCTTCTATAAACTCTTTTTCAGCCTTTGTGATGTAGGCCTTGAACAGTTCTTAGAAATTAAGATTAACGGATTGTAGAAAATCCGTCCAGACTGGTGTCAAAGAATTCAGAAACAGTATTGATCGATTAGGGTTTATGCTCCTTTGAGAATCGATCGAAAAACTTGAGAGATTATCCCAATCAAGGATAATCGATAACTGTAATTAGGAAAGAATTGTAGAATCTAGGGAAATAAAGAGAAATAAAGAAAGAAATAAAGAAAGAAATAAAGAAAGAAAGAAATAAATAAAAGAAAGAAAAGAAATAACGTTGAGAATCACCTTGGGTAAAATAAAACTCAACTGACTCCTCCTTTGGGGTCCACTCATATTTATACTCTCATGGTTTAAGAGTGGAAAGTCTACCATGAGAGTCCAAGCCATTTTATTGGGCTTGGTCCAAGGCTCGATTAGAATCGAGCCTATTATTAATGCAAGCACTTATAAGGGCTGCATCAGGCGACCCCTCTTGGAATACAATTGTCCTCAATTGGTTGTCTTCCTCTGCAGGTGGATAATATCTTCTTAAATCTGCCACATTGA
>LFYR01000585.1:661341-824203 GCA_001185155.1 Zostera marina | reverse complement strand
GGTAGAAAAATACGGATTGAACAACGGATTGAACAATCGCGAAATGTACTTGACCACAAACTTGCAAATCACAAATCAGACTCGCAAATCAAACTCGCAAATCAGACTCGCAAATCAGAAATCAGACTCGCAAATCCGTCCAGAGCAGTAATCCGTTCACAAATTCGCAAATCAAACTCGCGATTCAGAGCAGTAATCAAACTCGCAACTCGCAAATCACAAATCCGTTCTTGGCCAGCTGCAGATCGCAAATCTCTCCCAGCTCTGATACCACTTGATGTAGGCCTTGAACAGTTCTTAGAAATTAAGATTAACGGATTGTAGAAAATCCGTCCAGACTGGTGTCAAAGAATTCAGAAACAGTATTGATCGATTAGGCTCCTTTGAGAATCGATCGAAAAACTTGAGAGATTATCCCAATCAAGGATAATCGATAACTGTAATTAGGAAAGAATTGTAGAATCTAGGGAAATAAAGAGAAATAAAGAAAGAAATAAAGAAAGAAAATAAAGAAAGAAAGAAATAAATAAATAAAAGAAAGAAAAGAAATAACGTTGAGAATCACCTTGGGTAAAATAAAACTCAACTAACTCCTCCTTTGGGGTCCACTCATATTTATACTCTCATGGTTTAAGAGTGGAAAGTCTACCATGAGAGTCCAAGCCATTTTATTGGGCTTGGTCCAAGGCTCGATTAGAATCGAGCCTATTATTAATGCAAGCACTTATAAGGGCTGCATCACTTTGCCAAATTATTTTGTGCAACTTCAATTCTCTTCTTGAATAATCCTTTTGCATTAGATCATACCCTTAGACTCCGTTTAACTTTTTTTAGTTTGCATGCTAGAATATACAAAGGTGTACTCGAGAATTCAGAATTCCAGCTTCCTGAACTATTGAACTACTACTTTATAACCAGATTGTGTTGGCAGTAAAAGTAAACTGCTATCACCAGATCTGATTGATTACACAGTGATCTTAATCTTCAGATGTGAAACGATGCAATGCTGAATTGCTCACTCTCTCTGATCTAGATATGTATCTAGATCAATACTCACACGATAGTAATTTGGAGAGAAAAGGAAGAACACAAGATTTTATAGTGGTTCTACCCAATATTGGTGTACGTCCACTCTATATGGTGTATATTGATGGTGTCTAACCTATTATATGCAAAATATGTTTTGAGTCTCTACATTAAGATATATACAGTGTTATTATCTTGGGCTGGTTCAAGATAATGACTCCATTAATGGGTACCAATTAAACCAAACAGTTTCCACACTCCTTATATCTCCCAAGTGACTTAAATCTCAACAGATTGTTCACACCAATAATTGCAAAAGCGGAAAGGTAACGATCCCATTTCCTTCACAGATATCTCCATTAGAAGTGAGGTATGATCGCTAGTGTGCCTTTATTTAAATGTTCCAGTTTGAGATCTGGCAGTAGAGTAAGGAACTTGGAATTAGTGAAGGCTCTATCTAGTTTGGCTTTCACATGAGCAAGATCTCTTCTTTTGTTGGACCAAGAGAAGATATCACCACCTCACCACCCCGACCTACTCCACCGCTACATGGACTGCACTCCTTTCAAACCTTGCCCTTTACTCTCCTCCTCTTCTGACCTTTTTTTTAAGCATCCCCTCCTGACCTTGCCGAGACTCTCATTCTTTATGGATGCCATCCTCTCTCTAGATTGTCTCTACTTCTTCCCAAATGCCGCTGCATTTTCGGGAAACGATGGGTATTTCCCACCGACTCTCTCCGATTCTAGGTGGTTTGGAAATCCGGTTGCAAGAGCTTCTCCTGCATCCACGTCGTTGAATTCGACATGAAGGCTGAATCGAACAATTCTTACGTTTATCCAGCCAAAACAACTTAGATCTAAGCATTGTCAGTTGGATAAAATCCCCGGAACAGGTCCGATACGATTACTATTTGCATGTCTACCCCATAGTTCTGTAAAGGATTTAATGGAAAAATAATTAATCATATTTAACTCACTAATGAACAACAAAAAGACAATTACAAGATTATAATAAACTAGAGGGTATTTATGTCCATAAAAAAATTAGAAGTAAAAAAAATGGGTATACATGACACCAAACATTTTTTTCTGGGTACTCATATGCATTTCAGAGAATATGGGTTTTTTTGTGCACCGAACCTAAGTTATGAGTATTTTTTATAATTCCCCTTCTAATTATGCAATACCTTATATATTTTTAATAATGTATTTGCCATTTTATATCTCATTATTTTGTCCTTAGAAACGTGTCAATGTAAGTTATTTTGAAATTTTGACAATAAAATAGTTTTTTATAATTTATAGTAATTCATTATTTATTGTTTTTTTATATTTATAGGTTATTATACGTGAGAAGGTTATCACTTTGAGTAATTTCAAGCCTATAAAACCTTTGGGTTGTGGAGATACCGGAAGGTATTAAAAATTCTATTTTAATAAGATAATACATTATTTGTATTAAGGTTGCAAATGAGCCTGATTTTCAGGCTCGAGCTTGTTCGTTTGGTAAACGAGTCGGACCGGGCTCGGGCAGCTTGATAATTTTTTTTAAATATAAAATTTTAAAAATAAATTATAAATGGTTAGATAAAAATAAACATTCAAATACAAATCAATTTTTTTTGAATACAAATCAAATACCTAAACAAACATAATGTATTTAAAAAAAAATTAACCATACAAAATGAATTCAAATACTAAAAGTATCAAACATTAAAAAAAATCATTTATTCATCTTTGTCTTCGAACACTATAGATTTGGGGTGAGGAGTGAGGTAAATACGTTTTGGGATTTGGGTTTATATGATATGATCTAATCTAATATTATAATATTACTTTAAATTTAATGGGCTTTCGAGCCAGGCCGAGTCGGGTCTAACGGGCCCAGACTAAATTTCCATCCCTAGTTTGTATTGTAAATTGTAATAAGATAATTATCTGTTTTTTTGATAAAGGTGAAATTTGATTAGATAATAAAGTGGGTCCTTCCTAGAAGTACAAATATATACAAACATAGAAATAAAAAGGGGGAAATATTATCGTCCTTAACATTGTGGAATTACTAATGTAATGCCATTGACTCCTAGTAATAATTGCCCTAAGTTGTGATGATTTGAATTTGCGGGAAATCAGTGTTGGGTGGGTTGAAGTCCACCTCAAAACAGAGTTCACATCTCTTAGGATTGCCTTGTTGATTTCATCCTGTGATATAGACTCCTTCACGCTTTATATCCTGTTCTTCTCTTGCTACAAGTGTCAAGAGGTGGCTTAAAGTAGTGTTCGTAAGAGCCTCCAGTAGTTGGAATTTTTCTTGACCTTCTCAATTGCCTCCATAATGTCTCCAATTTTGATGTCTTCACCAGGGAGGATATTAGAGATTCTCCATAGGATATGATCTTTGAGAGAACCTATCTTGAAAAACTAGAGTTGAAGAAAACATGGCCTGTGGTTTCCAATACATCACCAAAGAATATACAATAATCAGGAGTAACAATGGTACCATTAATCTAGTAAGTGAAAATTCCAGCTAAAATCCAATTGACTAATTGGATCCTACCACCATAGTTTATGCACCCTCTCTCCAGAGGTTGTGTTAACTTGTGACATTGTTTTCACCAAAAAAAAACTTGTGGCATTTCCCAAAACACTGTTGTAATAAGATAATTAGGTGTTTCAATCAATGTTTTCTATGTAGGTTTGCGGTGTCCAGGTCTGTATGACCGTATAACAGTATAGGCGGTTTTATGCAATTTTTTTCCATGTACATATTTTATTATTATATAATCTGATATGACCAAACATATTTTTTTTATTGTCAAGTATATTATATAAGATGCCTTACTACTTTGGTTTTATCTTTAGTCTTCATCAATTAACTAAATGTAAGGTCAAATACATAAGGTTCAAATTGATCAAAACACAAAACAAGAGTTTTGTCATTGATAATCTTTTCAATTGTCTTAAGATGTAGGTTTGGCCATTTGGTTGGGTCTTCCTCTTTCTCACTTGCCAGATCATTCATTGCCCAGAAGATTGACTGATTGATCAGGTCCTCACAAGTCACAATATTTCTCGTCGAAAGTCATTAACTCTGAATATAAGCATATCTGTCTCAAATATCATTGACAAAACAAAATAAACAATGCCTGTCTCAATCTTAAAAACCGTTAGAAGATTGAAGATCCAGTGGTTAACCGGCTGACCGGTAGATTAGTGCTAACCGATGACCGGTTAGTGGTATTTAGGTCGGATCCAACCCGAATACCTGATCCGTTTTAAAATTTTAAAGGTTTAAAGGCTAAAAGACTACAATTTCTTGAAAACTATTATTTTATTATCTAGAAAACTAAAACTTCATTTCTATTACAAGTTTACTACTATGTTTGAATTTGAATTTCTATTACTACTATGTTTGGATTTCTGTCACTACTATGTTTGAATTTCTATTACTATTTTCTTTGAATTTGATATCTATTAGACTATTACTGTTATAATTTAAAGTTTAAATAGGGTTTTTTATATAGATTGGATATATACTATATTTATCTTCAAAATTACAAAATTACCAGAATACCCCTACCGGTGGTTAACCGACCTAACCGGATAACCGGTTTTTAAATCTTGATCTCAACTATCAAATACTGAACGTAATTACCTGGAAGAAGATGCAATGTTCACCAGAGGTAAATAACATTAGGGTGCCGTTGATCAGAAATTGCAAATCGGTAGAGAGATTTGTTTATCCGACTTTAAAAAAATCTAAAATAGAGTATTCTATTTGAGCGGATAAGACAGATCCTGACCCGGATCTGATAACCATACAAAACATTTTGCTCGGTTCCGGAAAAACCGCATACACACATGTATCTTTATAGTAAACCGTGGTTTCAACTATAAATACTTCTTAATTCTTATTATGATTTTTGTGTAGTAATTAAGTTATGCCTCGTGCCTTTGGTATATACATTGAAATTTGAAAGTGTGATTATTTATCAGTGTTCATTTGGTGGAACTCATGGGCACTGGCGAACTCTTTGCCATGAAGATTATGGATAAAGATGTAATGCTAAACCGTAACAAGGTATTGCATATATTGAAATAAGATTCTAGATTATCGTATTGATAGTAGATGTGTTGGAAAACATTACAAAGGAAACTAATCTAATCAAAATACCAAATCAATTACCAATCAAATATATATTTCTTACTACACTAATGTATAATTGTATATTACTATATTTACATTATAAAAAGATGCATGATGAAGTTTAATCTTTAAAGTTTAAACAAGTTGCAAAAAATCTTCTTTGAGATGATGATCTCAGTCAACATTTTTGTAGCCATATTTTAGTCTATACAACTACAAAACAAAGTCAAATGTTCAAAAGTATATATTATTTGATTTTTTTAATTTTAGAGACAAATATATCAATAAGAAGGTTCTTTTTGTATAACTATTTATTTTTCTTGAAATAGATCAATATTAAAGATTTAAAGTGCACCATACAGGTTCATCGAGTATGTTTAGAAAGACAGATACTCTCATTGCTTGATCATCCCTTTCTTCCATCATTATACACATCTTTTCAGGTAATTCTGAAATTACTGTCGCCGAATTATCGAATGTCTATTTGAGAGAAACTTTAAAAATCGTGGCTCTCTGATATTTAGAGAATCTATAGAATCTCTATAAAAGTTTCACAAATTTAAATTATGTGAAATTTTTACCTTTTTATTTCAATTTTTTTATTGACGTCTTTTATTTTATTTATATTCTTTGATATCCTTCCTTTCAATGTAATCTGAGATATTAATTTTAGATTGAATTTAGAACGAAACTACCACTGACCAGATATCTCAAGAATAGATGTTATTATTCCCACCAAGAGCTTGAGTGCAGTCGAAGTAGCATTTGAAGAAACATACACTTATCATGTAGCACTATGCTATTAGTTCAGAGAATCGTCTACAGGTTCATTTGGGGTTCATCAAACATGGTATTTGATCACAGTGTGCAAGACCATTAGATGACAGTGGGGATGGGGTTGAGAGAGGAGACCCTAGGGAAGTTTGTGATGCATTCATGGCGAGGAGATTTTGGAGGCTGGTCAAGGACTTATTATTGTATGTGTGGATGAAGCAGAGGTTCTTCGATGGGGGTCTTGGTCATCATGCAAAAATAGAATAAGGAGTAAGGACTTCTATATCTGAAAGGAGTTTATGGGCAGCAAGGAGATTCCCTAAATTCGCATTGATTGTCCCCAACGTAGGCCATGATTATTCTAGAGTAGCCATAGACTGATAGGACAATTTCGATATTGGCCACTTCCAGATTCAGATCTGGAAACACTCCCTCACTAAAAGAAGGGTGGCTCTCACACTCTCTTCACTCTAATTATGTTCTACTGATATTCAGATCTGATCTGAATATCTAAACAATCAAAATACAGTAGTCAATCAGAAAACTAGAACAAGAACACGCAATATTTTATAGTGGTTACGTCCACTTGGTGATTTTATTGATGGTAGCTACTAGCTAGCTATTACACTCATGCAAGATTAGGTTTTCAGCACTTCATTAATTGTATATATAGTGTAGAATTAACTTGGGCCCATTCCAAGTTAATTGCTCATAATTGAACCAGTAAGGATACCAATTAAATAATCTCCATAACACTTATATCTCCCATTAATATGCATAAACCTCAACAATCTCCCACTTGGAGACTATTTTCTACCACCATCACCAACTCCTTTTCATCGACGTAGTGTAGAATTAACTGTTTTAGGTAACTGATCCTTGGTCACTTGAATTCTGCCCCAAGTGGCAGATCAGTTCTCCTAACATTGGCACATTGAAATTTGTCCAGTATCTTCTGTAAATATTTTCGCTGGTTTAATTTGATGCAACCAGCAGATCTAGCTGAAGCCTTGGAAAAGGATCCCTTATCTATCCCGCTCCAAGAGGAGAGTACAAAAATAAGAGGAAGATTAAAGGAGCTTATGGCAAAAGAGGAGGCAGATTTGAAGCAAAGGAGTAAGGTCTCTTGGTTAAAACTAGGAGACAAAAACAACAGATTCTTTAGTATCGCCACAAAGCTAAGGAGATCTAAAAACTCAACCTCTAAAATTCTCAATACGGATGGAATTCAAAGTTCAAACCACCTCTAGGGTTCTGTTAGAAGAAAACAGTGTTAGATATTTTAAGACTTTGTTCAGTAATTCAACCACCCAACGGCCGGCGGTTCCTATCATTTTTCCTAGAATGGTTTCTGAAACTATGAATAGGTGGTTGTTTCAGGCTCCGTTAGAGGAAGAAGTAAGGACCACACTGTTCTCCTTTAATTCTGGGAAATCCCCTGGGCCGGATGGTTTCACCTCAGAATTTTTCAAAAATTTTTGGGGAGATCTTAAAGGCCTAGTAATGGAGTGTGTAAGACAATTCTTCAAAGGCAAATCTTTGTTGAAGTCTGCTAACCATACTTTCATCACGCTTGTGCCCAGAACAAACACGGCCTCAGATATGTCGAATTTCAGGCCGATATCATGTGTCAATTTGATCTACAAGCTAATGACAAAAATATTAGCAGATAGAATCAGTAAGGTCTCTAGTGAACTCATCTCTCCAAACCAAGCAGCTTTTATTCAAGGGAGGCTCATCTCGGATAATACCATTCTAGCGGATGAGATGGTGCATGGTTTTGGAAGAAAGAGAACTCTCAAGAGGTGTCGCTTGAGTATAGATCTTAAAAAAGCTTTTGACACAGTCAGTTGGGAGGCTACAATTGTCACCCTTGAAGCGTATGGATTTTCTCCTATGTTCTGCAAAATGATTTGGAATTGCATATCCTCTGCATCTTTTTCGATGCTGGTGGAAGGGACTCCAACGCCTCCCTTCAAAAGCCAGAGGGGGATTAGACAGGGTGATCCTCTATCTCCTATTCTATTTGACATGGTTATGGATGTTCTAAGTAGATTGATACAGATTGGAGTAAAGAACAAAAGAATAGACACTTATCAGGTGAATGGTGCTACTTCTATATCTCACCTCATGTATGCGGATGATATCCTCATATTTTCAAAGGCAAATCCGAAATCGCTTAATACAATTAAAGCGGTGCTTGAGAAATTCTCATTGTTCTCGGGATTAGAAGTAAATGCGAGCAAGAGCTCCACCACCTTCTCAAAAGTATGTGCAGAAGGTCAATCTTTGCATAATATCTTCGGATATACTGTTAAAAATTTACCTATAATATATCTAGGATTACCAATCACGGGAAAGAAAAAGTCATTTGGACAGTGCTGGAAGCTAATCCAGTCTATAGAGGCGCTCTTAGCAAGATGGGGTGGGAAATGTCTTTCTTATGGAGGGAGAATACAACTAGTTAACTGGATAATAGCTGGAAAGTATACTTATTGGGCGCAAGGTATGACTATCCCTGACTCTGTGGCTAAGAAGGTGAGAAGGTTAGTAATGTAGGCGATGATATAGGTGAAGAGAATAATCAGAAAAAAAGAGGATGAAAGGGAGAACACAAGGAATAATTTCCTGTTCACGAATTCCCTGTTTGTATCTCACAAACAGAGCAAATCTTGCATAAAAGTTAATTCTAATCCAAGAATTAACCCTAAATTGCCAGATTCGAAAATAACAAGAAAAGACAAGAAAAAGATGGAATACCAAAGAGCAAATGGGAGTTACCTAGAATAAGGAAATTAACTCTCAAAAACTGTTGCCTCTTTGTTGTCCACTCTTATTTATACTCTCATGGTGTGAGAGTGGAAATTCCACCATGAGAGTCCAAGCCCATTTTATTGGGCTTGGTCCATGGGTCGAATTAATTCGAACCCATGGGAGATGAGAGCTTGGTCTGCATCAGTTAGCCTATAGATTTATATGGGACGGAAGGAAAGGGATCCTGTGGGCTCAAATGGTCCTTCCCATGGCGGAAGGAGGTCTAAGGGTTAGAAACCTTCCTATTATCACCACTGCAACCAATATTAAAAGAGCTTCAAAGTACTTGGATAGGAGTGACTCTATTCTGGTAAAATGGATCCAGGATAGGTATATTAAAGAAAAGGCGCATAATGATATACAAACCAGGCCTACTGTGGATTCGCATTTTTGGAAAACTTTTGTTTCAGAAAAAAGCCTAATGGATAAATGTTTGGATTGTAGGGTCAATAGTACGATTGTGTGGAGATCTGGTACTCCGATAAGTAAGTTGGGGGGAATAGTGGAAAGTATTAGAGATAGAAAGCATAAAGATATATTAGCTGAGAGAATTTGGTCGAAGATGCTGACAAAATTCTCTATTCTTTTGTGGAGAGTGAAATGGGATCACCTAAACATGTTCAGGAAGTTGAGAAGTTGGAGAGTAAAAGTACCTCCTGCATGCCTATTATACAATCTGAAAGATGAAACCAAGCTTGTTCATGCGACGCCTAGGCGTCGCATATGCGACCATGCGCTCCAGCGCATGTAGGCGTTTGCCTTCATGCGCTGGAGCGGGTTAGGCGGGTCTGGGTCGGATCCGACCCGGATCCGCCTAACCCAATAGGTCTGTTTTTTTTAATTTTTTTTTAAAAAATTTAAATATAAGGCCCAACCACCCATTTAAGGCCCATTTAAATGACTTAAGTCATTTAAATAAGAGGTTGAGGGTTTTAAAAAACCCTAACCTCTTTTCTTTCTTGTGTCTTGCACCTTTCTAACCCTAAATTCATAGAAGTCTTATAATCTATGTATTTACATTTTAAATTTTAGATTAATAGTCTATTACTTTGTATTAGTAATTTCAGGTTTTAAAATTTATGTATATATTTTTTTAAATGTTTCTGAATTTACCCATATTTTTTAGCAAATATATATAAGTTCAGGGTAAATTTGCAATATTTACCCTATTTTCAGGCAAGGTTCCGGATGCGCCTCTGCGCGATGCGCCGCCGCCTGGAGCATCTGAGCATATGCGTGCATATGCGCTCAGATGCGCCAGTGGCATTTTCGTAAATATTTATAAAACTATAGGAAATTAATATTTTTTTATATATCTAAATTATATTGATTAAGTTTTTTAGTTAAAAATATATTGGATAGAAAAATTATTATAATACATATATTTATTAACTATTATAACACCCTATAATTCATTGTAACACCAAGTTTTAAAAACCGGTTAACCATTTAGGGGTATTTTCATAATAATATAGCTCTATAAATGGCTAGGGTTTCTTTAAACTTATAAAAGAGAGGCTTTTATAAAAAGAAAATAATAAATAACCCAAGAGGCTTTTAAAAAATAATAACGTAATGGGCTGGACTGGGCCTTCTTTAATACATCTACAACATAAAAAATACTCTATAATAATAATTTATTTAACCACACATTTTTAGTCCCACATCGATAGAATTCAAAAAACACAAAGAAGGTTGGTCTATAAATAAAGATTCATTTTGTCTAAAACAAATATGAAGTCTAAAGAGTGGGAGGAACTTATATTAAAAATAATATAGCTCTATTCATAGACCAATGTATAAATTTTTATGCTAAAAATTTATAAGGTCTTAAAATAAATAAAAATTGGCCTTTTTTTTAAAATAAAAACAAAACACTGTTTTAAGTTATTTAAATAACTTAAAACAGGCCTGGATCCGGGTCGGATTTTACCCAGATCCGGCTAAGGGAGATGCGCCAGGTGCATCTCCCTCTGGGGGCACATCATCGCATATGCGCGCGCACCCAGAACCTTGGGAAGAAGGAGAAGAAGTGAATGATCTGGAATCCACCAAAATAGGAAGAAGGAGAAGAACAAAGAAACAAGAAAAATGTGTAATACCTTGACAATCTACAATAAGCAAAAACTGCCGATGTTTTCCTTCCGCCCTCTATACTCTCTTTCAAGCTAAATAATAATGTGCCATCTATATTGGAAATGGGCTCCTGGTCCATGTAAGGTGTGGCTACATCAAGATCTCTCTTAATTCCTTTGGCAGAGTACTTGAATATCGTCTTCTGGAAAATGATGAATATTCTAGTTCTCACCCAATCTAATCCAGATATTAAATTGGGGGATCTAACGGAGGCTGCGCAAAAAATTACGCACCACTCTTCCCCTTGGGGGCTATTATGGAATGCTATTGGGTGCTTGTCGTGGCATATATGGACAGAAAGAAATAAAAGATATAGACAACACGTTAGTAGGCCTCTGAAGTAGTCCTTAAGAAGGTCATTAAAGACATCAGTCTCTCTTTTGATTCAGAGTGTTACAAGAAGAGATGTTGTCACCCTTTGGAGACATCTATGATGGGAGTATGGGAGACCAACCTCCTGAGACAGCGTATCTAGTTATTGTATAACTAGATTACATATCTAATGAGAGAGTCAATGAGCTTCTTGCTCATTTCTTTTTGCTTCTGCTTTTATTTCTATTCTCTATGTAACTTGGGCATTTTTTTTGGAGAAATTAAAACTTTCATTACCGAAAAAGGAGGTTGGGCATAGCCGAAGATTACATAATATAGGGAAATGCAAGTACAGTAAATGTAAAAACATTGTCTATCTCTTATACAGCTATGACCCTGACTAACTGGCCAAGGACTGAAGCGTCAAGAGGATGGACTCTCATGAGCGTAGTATAGCATGTATTTCAATCTGTGAAAGATTGTGCTTCTTATAGGATGTAGATTTATATGCAATGCTCACATCCTTTATGATTTCTCTGCTGACAATTTATGGGGGCCTTAAGGTGTGTTGTTTTAATCTCCTATTCCTTTCACACCATATTGCCAGGAAAGGGATGCTAGCATAGTCCAATGTACCCCCCAACAACTGGACTTGTGGGTGAGTTTTTGTATTGTTTCCATAATATCCCCTATCCTGATGTCTATTGCGGGAGATGGGGAATTTTGCCCACTAAGTGTCCAAACAGCATTATTAAATTATCTAGTGGACTCTAGCAATAGGGATCTGGCAGAAGATGGTTAACAAGTTGGAAAGTTGGATTGAGTAGTTTAGAGATGCAGCTTTAACAGCAAAAGATTACCTTGATCAAATCTTTTCATTATAATTTGTTGAAATTTCTTGTCTTTTACTTTTTTTAAGACTTTTTCTTATATACTTATTTTTATGAATATCTACACAATTTCCTTAAGAAATATATTGTTGAATATTTGGAAAAGGTGAATAAAACTGATTTATTCTAAGAGAATAAAAACTGTTTTAAAAACATACCTGTACCGAGTCTACTATATTGCCACTTTCCGTTACATCATATGACTCAATGATTGCAAGGACGTCATGATCTAGCTTAGAAATAGATAATGGTCCACTGCTGCTAATAGATGAAAATGATGCAAGCTCTAAACAAGCATCCACTATAACTAGATCTGATGGCACATTTTCTTCAGGAGAGAGCTTTTGCTGAAGTTGTCTAGCTGCTGATATTTGCCCAAACTCCAACAGAGACAATACAGCCCTTTGAACTTCTGCAGGCTGAACTCTTTCTTCCCATCCATTTAAAACAGGTTCTAAAATCACATTTTCCTCTTGTATTTGCATATTTCTTGGCAATTTACCATCACTTCTATGGGGATTACTGAAATATTCATCAGTTTCGATATTTTGCTCCATATTATCTAATAGAGATTTCTTTGGCAAATAAGGTTTAATTCTTCTCTTTACTTTTGTACTAATTCTTGGTAGGGTAGTATTAGTATCTAATCCATGCAAAGATCTAGAATATAGTTGACTATTTTCCTTGATTCTATTCTCATTATTTTTTTTTGTTAAAGCATTTATATGATTATCCATATTTGAAATAGTTGTCGCAGTGTGTTCCATGATGCTCATACTGTTTTTACCAATTGGATTGTGTATAGAACTAGATGAATTGAAGTCACACTCTGATGGATACTGAGCCTCTGATTCTACAGCTAGAAGCCAGACTCTTGTCTCAATTTCCCGTAGCATATGCAATGGGTAAACTCTGAAGAATGAAGTAATTATCAGTTTTCATATGCAATGATGATTAGATGAACCATGAAAGTACTATCATATATTTTTACAAAGTTAAACATTTTATTAAACATGAAAAGAGGGGCAAGATTGAAAATACAATAAAAAGAAATATGAGATGACTCATTATCACTCTCTTATGTAGCGAAGTCCTGAACATTATTAGAAAGGTAACAATAGAAAATGGTATGGGGGAAAATGAGCACAATAGGAGTCTCCTGCTAAACATGATTATAGCAATAAATTCATACAAATCTTTCACATAAGTTAGTAGACAGCATGCCACCTAGTCTACACATTGCACTGCTTCCCAAGGCATTCAGAACAATGCTTAACATAGCAATTGTCAAGTCATCATATGCTATAAAAGACAGTAGAAATGACAAAAGGAAGAGAAGGTATTGTACTGCCAGTAAGAGCAAGTAATTTTGAAAGATATACAACCCCACAGCTCAAACTCTAACCCAGCATACACTGCTGGCAAGAACATGAAATTTTGAAGAACATACAACCCCAGATCAAACGCTAACCCGGCATGAGTCTAATTCTCTAGGTAGTAGTGCAATGCCCTCAAGACTAAACGAACCCTAAATGTAAATCAGGGAAATTTTGTAGAGAGAAAAATCAGTGCTATTCATTTTTTTAAGCAATTAAATTTCATTAAAAAATAAGGCTAATGCCCAGTGCTATTCATTAATAACTAGTAAGTAGCAACAAAGGTGAAATACAAAAATAAGTCAAATAACGACCTAATTAAGGAAGCTTTCTCAGAAGAATGGGAAAATCATTGAAAACTTCAAATGCTAATCCCCTCCAACCAGAACTCCTAGACTCAATCTAAAGTTTTTGGAGGAAAGATGAATGGAATGCTCATTAATTTCTAGCCTTATAAGTGGCCTAAAATTTCACGTCACATCAATGTATGCAAGCAATGATAGAGAAAAATGTAGAGAGATATGGGAAGGCCTTCAACAATTCAAATTGATGACCCCTAAATAACAGTTGGTTGCATGGTTCAGGATGCGCCACGACATGGAGCATTTGAGCTTTTGCACCAGTGATATTTTGGTAAATATTTAAAAATAAGGGAAATTCATGTATTTTTTATATATCAATCACTATAAAATTATTAATTAAATAATTATAACACCCTATATCAATCTCTAACAATTAAATTATTTATATAAAAATATATTAGATAGAAAAATTATTATAATACATATATTTGTTATAACACCTTATAATTCATTGTAGCATATGTACACTTTATTTAGTCCCATATTGATAGGATATAAAAAGTACAACGAACATTATAATTTATTTAGAGGAATTTATTTAATACATGTACACTTTATTTACTCCCAAATTGATAGAATTCAAAAAGTACAAAGAATACTCTATAATTTATTTAACTACACTTTTTTAGTCTCATATCGATAGAATTCAAAAAGCATAAAGAAGGTTGGTCTATAAATAAAGATTCAATTTGTCTAAAACAAACATGAAGTCTTAAGAGTGGGAGGATCTTATATTAAAAATAATATAGCTTTTTTTATGAACCAATGTATAAATTTTTGACATAAAAATATTTATTAAAATTTATAAGGACTTAAAATATATTTTTTTTAATAATTTTTTTTGGGCCAATTTTTATTTATTCGGGGCCGGAATGCCGGATCCGGCTAAGGGAGAGTCCATATGATGATAGGGTGTGAATGCTAGATTCACATAAAGTAGAAATCCGATCGAAAAGATGGATTGGTAGCACAAGAAGATCAGATCTGGAATCCACCAGATGAGAGAGCAAGAAATGCAGAAAAAAGGAAAGAATTAAGGGAGAACGAGAGAGAAGGAAGTACCTCAATAATATTCTCTGAAAAAGTAAAAACTCCTCTACTGTCCAACTTATTTCCTATTTATATTCTTTCCATTGTGATGGACAACCAAGCTTTAAAAATCGACGGTTAACTGGCTGACCGGTAAAAAATCCAAAACCGGTAGCCGGTTAGTTGGAGCGGGTCGGGTATGACCCGTACCCAAACCCAAATACCCGACCAATTTTTTAAGACAATTTATTTTAAGCCCAAAAATTTATTTTTATGCCAAAAAATTATACATTGGTCCATGAAAAGAGCTATATTATTTTTAATAAAAGCTCCTCCCACTCTTAAGGTTTTATATTTGTTTTAGACAAAATGAATTTTTATTTATAGACCAACCTTCTTTGTGTTTTTTATATTCTGTCGATGTGGGACTAAAAATGTGTAGTTAAATAAATTATAAAATATTCTTTGTACTTTTTGAATTCTATCAATGTGTACATGTGTTAAATAAATACTTAACACATGTACACTTTATTTAGTCCCACATTCATAGAATTCAAAAAGTACAAAGAATATTTTATAATTTATTTAACTACACATTTTTAGTCCACATCGATAGATTATAAAAAACACAAAGAAGGTTGGTCTATAAATAAAGATTCATTTTGTCTAAAACAAATATGAAGTCTTAAAAGTGGGAGGAGCTTTTATTAAAAATAATAAAGATTCACGGACCAATGTATAAATTTTTGGCATAAAAATACATTTTTGACCTTAGTCAATTTATGAAGAAAAAAAATTACGAAAATACTCCTACTGGTTAACCAGTCTAACCGGAAAACCGGTCAGCCAGAACCTGTTACCGGTTAACCGGTTTTTAAACCTTGTAGACAACAATGAAAAGAATTATAAGGACCTCATTGATAATTGGGCAGAACTCTATCTGAACAGAGTCCTTGCTTCATTTCCCCTCTATCATATGCGCACGCATCCAGAACCTTGGTTGGTTGGTACCAGGGGATTTTAATAAAATAAGAACCCCAAAAGAGTAGTCAGTTAGAGCATTTACTTCAATAGGGGCCCTACTGAATTTATTTAAACTAGAGATAATTCTTTGCTTCAGAAGTTACCCTCACAAAACACATGGACACAATCAGATAGGGACATATTTATTTTGGCAACAGTAAATTTTAATTTTTCAATAGATATATGGTAAAACCATAGAATTATACAGATAATTTCCTAAATTAAGCTGAGATTATTCTGCAAAGGAATAAGTGCCAAAGTTTCTCTATAATTCATCTTTACCTTAAAATTTCCAAGATTGATAATAACTCTATCATCACTTTGAATCTTGTCCCTAATAATGAGGCAATGAATATTTTTCCTCACATGTAGATATTATATCTCTCTCCAGATATACAGAACTGCAATCTGGAACATTAATCAATGCAATGCCCAACATGCATTTTTATGAAACATGATTTCAAATACTCCTAACACTCCTAGGAAATGGTGATTATGTTTCCCATTTTATCCACACAAGCACTCTATCGCACTCTGACAAAAAAAACACTTCTTTGTAAACTGGGCAGTAGCCTTATTTTTTAATGAAAATTTAATTGCTTCAAAAAAAAACACTTGTCATACTAGAATCTTTCATTGATGTGAGTTTTAGATGGTACTATGGTAGCATGTTCCATCTAATTCTCAATCCACACAAGAAAAATGTATATATTCAATTATTCCATGAGCCCATAACTATTGGGTAGGAATCTGTCTTTAATTCTTTCCAATGCAGAAACAAAGGATGGCTTGAGCTCCCACCACTTTGAATTTTGGTCTAGTTTAATACAACTATGAATAAATAATCTGTTATCCACTAGTTCCTACCAAATTTATGGGTCATCAGAGTATCTCTGAACCATGTACCAACCAGAAGCTGTCAGATACGTCTTTTTCATTCATTTTGACCGAATGAATTCATTCTTTGTAACTATTCTCCAAAGCCTTCTGACTTTAAATTCTTCGTAGCAATCTTGAGTAAGCTTTAGACCGATCCCATTTTCAATGAGTGGTCTAGCACATTAGGTCCATGAGATTTGGTTTATAAAAAATCCACAAAAATCTGTAGATAACTCATTGAAGGAGCCAAACAGTCCTAATAGGATGTGTACATGAGATTACCCAAAACATTATTTTTCCATACACCTCCCACTTCAATAACTGCAATTTTTGTTTAACATATGATAATCCTTTATTTTTCAAATTTGCTATCATCACAATCTGCACTTTTTGTGGCAATGGCTGATAGGGATAGACCTAACTAATTTGGGAACCTTCCAGGATTAAATTCTACATGTGCAATGAACAACTTGCTTATTCTTAGTTTCTACTATCTTTTTTGTTTGAGAACTAAAGTAAGCCATATTTCTATCACCTAATGTCAGCCATTAAATCCTAGTTTTTTTCTCCATAAGAATTCCTCAGCTCTAAACAACTTGATCAACTCCTCCAACGTTTGGTCACCAATTCCATTCTAGAGGGGTTATGCAAATCTTCTAAACACTTGTGTTAAGATGTTCCCCATAGAGAGGCTTTCCTAGAACTCCAGTAATTGGATATTGGATCTTTTCCGCGTTTAAGATTTTCAATGATTACCTATTGTGGAAGCAAGATGAAAAAAACCCAAGGTTTAAGTTGTGCGAGTTATAGCATCCTTCCATACTGCTTTTAGCACGGTACGCTAAGACAAAAATACCTATTTCAGAAGAAGCCATTAAAGGTTCATTCGAACTTATCGAAGAAGCAAAAGAAGAATAGACCCTCAAATTCTAGAGGAAATTTCAAATATTTTTGAAATTAATGTAAAGATTTTTTAGAGTTTCAAGCAATAATATTCCAAGCTTTTTTCTCTATTTGTAATATTTTGTCATTTCAAATAAAATTTGACAATTTTGAGAAAAGAATAAATAAGTGATCAGAAAAACACATACGGATCGGAATGAGTCATAATTCCACACAACCATTGCAAAGAGAGAATTAGCATTTCATGTAGTTCTATTGCTCTAACATCTTCATTCAATATTTCAGCATGCTTTAAGAAAAAATTTCCAGCCTGATGCAAAATGCAGTTTTGTTTAGTTTTCTAAAACTGCGTGACCTTTATATTTTATGTACATGTCATTTTATTATAAATTTTTGGCCAGTACCTGTAGTGCGGGGAAGGAATGTTTAATGAAAAGTTCTTGACAATGATACCAAATTGCAGATCTTTCTTCTGGAACATCCCAGAGAAACTCTTTCCACTCCATTACCATAGTGTTAGCCTGCAAGATGACACTAGCGCTCTTCAGCTTCATTATAGTCCGTATGAACCATTTTTTTTTTGAAGCACCGTATAAACCAATTAAGTTTCAGTACATAATACATATAATAAAAATTAAAACTGAGGAAACTAGAAAATCTTATTAGCGAATAACACTAAATGTGACTATTTTAGAGTTGGATCAACTTACTTATGACTGGTCACACACTCACACCTACCTTAAGTAGAGATTCCTCTTATTAGTCCGATCAGGAAAACAGTGAGATATCACAGGAATACTAGATTATCAGAGGATTTTATAACCCGTCTAAAAGTCTAAATGAAAAGATAAATAAATAAATGGAGGAAGACCTTGACGTTATTTAATTTGCCAAGGGTAATTTTTTTGAATTTCATCTATAAACCTCTAAAAGCTAAGAAAGAGTTCATCGATATAATAAGTAAGCTCTATGGCAACTTATACTAATCCATAGCTATACACATAACAATAATATTAGCAGCAGAAATGACTATTGGAAGGAATCCCACAAAAGCCATGCATAGCTTTAGTTTATTGATACTCATCATCTTAGTAAGCATATCAGTTGCATTCTTGTCTCTTGACCAAGCTTTTTCATGCGGCCATGCGGTCATGCAATGGCCATGACCGCATGGCCGCATAGGACGCCTAGGCGTCGCATAATATTCAAGTCAAGATGTGGAGGAATATACAAGGTTATAGAAAATATACTCTAAGTTTATAGAAAATATACAAGTTTTCCAAAAAAATTACAATATATACCCTAAGTTTATAAAATATATATATAATATTTACTAATATTATATATAATATATATTAGTAAGGAAATCAGAAATCGGAAAATCGGGAAATCGGGAGGCTACTCCGCTGCAAGGAAGCTACTCCGTGCACGTCTGCAGACATGCGAGTGGAGATCTGCGAGCGTCCTTGCAGATCTGCGCTCGTCTGTTCAGATGTCCTTGCAGATCTGCGCTCGTCTGTTCAGATGTCCTTGCAGATCTGGAGGAATAAGGTTTTTTATATATATTTTATATTTTTATCTGGGTAAATGGGTTAGGCGGATCCAACAGACTGGATCCGCCTAACCCGTCCAGCGCATGAAGGCAAACGCCTACATGTGCTGGACCGCATAGTCGCATGAAAAAGCTTGCTCGTGACACCTTCTGAATGTTTAATCCATGATCTTAAATTTGTTCTCTAATGAAGTGATATTTGTTTCTGATATGCTTGGACTTGGAATGAAACTTAGGATTATTTACCAAATAAATGGCACTTTGACTGATGTAAAACATCATACATAGGCTCCAGGCCCATCTCCATTATAGAAGGCCCATTATTGAAAGAGAATATAAATAGAGGCAAGATGGGAAGGATCGGAGCTTTGATGGAATTGGCATTGATAAGGTATTAACCTTTTTATCTTCCTCTCTATTTTCTGCCTATTCTCTTCCTAAATCTGGTGGATTCCAGTAATTCTTTCTGTGTTCTTGTTATAAATTTGGTGGATTCCAGAGTATTCTCTTCATCTTCTGTGGATTCAGAAGATCTATCTTATAGCGATCTTCAATCAGAGATTGGCTACATTAGGTGGTATCAGAGCCAATCTTCTCCTCCGATCAAAAAAAAAATTCAAGGGGAAACGATCGGTAGAGTTTGTAGACAGTGTGAGGAAATCTGAAGAAAAAAGGATCAGAACTAGGGCACCCTCAAAACACTGTTCATCGACGAAGTACTGATCAGTGTTCACTGTCGGAAAAGTGTTTACTGCCGGAGTACTGTTCATCGCCGGAACAGTGTTTGCCGGCGAGGTACTGTTCATCGCCAGAACAGTGCAAGATCAAAAAAAAAAGCTTCGACTTCTAGACTTGAAGTGGGATACGATTCTGCAATGGATATTCGACGTCATCCTTCCCGACAATACAAGTACAGTTTCGCTTGGGAGTGGAAGAAGATAGAAAGGAAGAATGCACAGCTTGAAGACTTGGTCGAATTCCTGCAAATGAAGCTCGACACGAAGTCCCAAGAGATCATACTCCTAAAACATGACCGGCGGTGTTTACGTAAGGATGTGAAATTATTTATTGAGGAAAGAGACAATTTAGAACGACTTAATTCAGATCTGAACGTCGATCTTCAAATCCAAACCAAAGGGAACGAGCATAAAAAAAGAGATGAAGATTCTGAGAAGCGAGCTTGAGAATGCCAAGAAATCGGAGGAGAAAGTCATTGTGATGGAGGGTTTGATCGAGAATCTGAAAATGGAAATCTTTGAAACAATGAAAAAAACAGAAATGGGAAAGGTTGTGCAAAAATGGATGGAGAAGAATAAAGATCTGGAGAGAAGAGTGGAGGAAGCTTTGCAATCGGAAAGGATTACAGCTGAATCGCTGTTAATCGCATCGAACAAGTTAAGGGAGTCCCGATCATTGTTGGAGATTGCAGAATCAGAGTTGGTCGGCCTGAAATCCAAAGTAAATGTATTAGAGATTGAACTCTCAAGACGCGGAGCTGTTCAGGCGGATCCGGAGAACGGTAACAAACAAGCATGTTCTGAAATGGTGGAGATGGGGACGATTATCGAAGCATTTAAATCTGAGATACCCAAAGATCTTCAGCAAAAATTATTGAGCATTGATTTCAAAAAACAAATACATGGAAACGACATGTGTGATGATTTTGGTTTGCAAGTGAAAATTATCAAGGTACCTCGGTATATTCTGGATGATGTTTGGGCCAAATATGAAAGTTGTAAAATTATCTGCACCCAACCAAGGCGCATATCAGCAGTATCAGTTGCTGAGAGAATTTCATATGAAAGAGGAGAGAAAGTTGGAATACTATTGGTTACAAGATACGTTTAGAATCTCAAGGTGGTAAATAATCTTCTATAATGTTCTGTACCACTGGAATTCTTCTAAGGATTCTCTTAGGCAGAGTGGATATGTCAAAGATGGAAACTACAAGCAGTTCAGTTATAGATGAAGTTTTAGAAATATCACGTATCATGGTTGATGAGATCCATGAGAGGGATTGGTTTTCTAATCTTACAATCCTAAGCGATCTTTTGGTTTTTTATCCACACTTACGACTGATACTTGTGAGTGCTACAATGGATTCTGATCGGTTTTCTCAATACTTCAATGGCTGTCCTGTCATTTTTGTCCCTGGATTTACATATCCTGTCAAGTCTTTCTATTTGGAAGATGTGCTTTCTTTTCTTTACACATCAAAAGAAAACCATCTTGATTTGTCTTTCATAAATGGGTCACTGGAATCTACAGAGCTAACAGATGATTTTAAATCTCTACTTGATCAGTCTATCGATTTGCCTTTGAATAATGATGAGATTGATTCACTGGCCGATTTTATTTCATCAGATTCTGTCACAAATATAGTTAAATTACCAACATTCAGTAATTGGTGTATCACCTCTAATGGTTTTTACTGAAAAAGGCAGGATTGATAATACACAAAGGCTTCTATCTTTTGGTGCTAACTGTTATCTGAAGGCCAATGATGGAACAACTATACTAGATTGTGCACAGCGAGCAGGTTATGATAAAATATTGGAAATGGTTAATGAACATATGAAGGAAGATACATCAAAGATAACTACAAAGAATGAAAAGAATGATCTCCTTGATAAATATATGGCATTAAATAATAATCCAGAGAATGTTGACACTAAGCTAAGTGTGAGTCTACTGAGAAAAATATGTACAAATTCTGAAGAGGGAGCTATTCTTGTCTTTCTTCCTAGGTGGAATGATATAAGGCAGACTGGAGATAATCTATTAGCTTCCTCTCCTTTCAATGATTCGTCAAAGTTTTTGATATTTTATTTCCATTCTAAGATTCCATCTTCAGAACAAAAAAAGGATTTTGAAAAACTAAAAGCAGACAGTGGTCGTATGAAAGAAAATGTTGGTGACCTACTCAACTTCTGGTGGGGCATGAAAGGCTTAATGGCACTCAAGGATCTAAGAAGGAAGGATCATACTGTTATTTCTATCTCTGAATGGTTAAAGTCGTGGCGGAGAAAAGAAGTCAGTGGGTCCTTTACACGTAATAGAGCACACTGGAGGAAATGTTTCCCACCTGACCCATGTAAAGAATATCTCGTAAAGCAGAGAAGTTCTTAATGAGGATTGAGGACTAATGCCGCTATTCTGAGACATTCAAGGACGAACGCTCCTAAAGAAGGGTCGCCTGATGTAGAACATCATACATGGGTTCCTGGCCCATCTCCATTATAGAAGGCCCATTATTGAAAGAGAATATAAATAGAGGCAAGATGGGAAGGATCAGGGTTTTTTTTTGGATTCAATTGACATTGATAAGGTATTAACCTTTTTATCTTCCCTTATTTTCTGCTTATTCTCTTCCTAAATCTGGTGGATTCCAGTAATTCTTTCTGTGTTCTTGTTATAAATCTGGTGGATTCCAGAGTATTCTCTTCATCTTCTGTGGATTCAGAAGATCTATCTTGTAGCGATCTTCAATCAGAGATCGGCTACATTAGGGACCAATGGAGCCAATGGAAAAGAGGATTCAGATGACCAATTTGATGATGAGGCACACCCGGATGAAGGTAACAAATTATCATGTATTATTCATAGAAATTTCCATGTTCCACATTCTGAATTAGAAAGTCAGAGAAGTAACCTGTTCAGGATAAGAGGAACAATGAAAGATAGGGTGTATGACATAATAATAGATAATGGAAGCACTGATAACCTAATATCATGGACAACAGTGAACAAGCTAGGTCTTCCTGTTGAAAATCACCCAAGATCTTATAGTGTGTCCTGGATTCAAAGTGGAGACTCAGTGACAATAGATAAAAGTTGCAAGGTGCCACTGTCAATTGGGAAGAGATACAAAGGGGAGGTTTAATGCGATATTGTGAAGATGGATGCAGCCCATGTACTGCTGGACAGACCTTGGCATTTGGCAATATGACCTACATGCACACTACAATGGGAGGTCTAACCAGTACATTATTAAAATAGATGGCATCAAATTAGCCATGTTTCCCCTTCCACCAGAGAAAGCTAAAACTACTGAGAAACCCAATCTACTAGTGGAATCACAAAGAAAATTCTAATTAGTGGAATAGACAGCAATTGGCTTGACTCAGGTCAAGCCAATATTTATTTCAATTAATTGGACTTGACTCACACCATTGAATTGCCCATTTATCAATGGTGTGAGTATAAAAGGAATGGGCCCTGAGGAAGGACGGTATTGAATATTTTTAATCAAATCAAGGTATTATTCCTTTCTTTGTCTTACTCTCTCTAGCTACTTTCACTATTGCTTTTCTTTTCATCCACTACTATTGTTTCTTGTTCTTGGTGGATTCCAAGACGTTGTGATCTAGATTTGAGAAGAAGCTTCAATCTTCTTCTCCTTCCCCTACATTGATCTGATCTCTGAGAAGAGTGACTGCATCAGAAATCCACCAATTGTACATGTTGTTTAGGGCAGAAAAGGAAGTAAATAAGGAGGTGAGGCAGAGGTACCTAAGGTAATGAGATATAGGCAAAGGATGGTAAGTCTTACTCCATCCCTATTTATACTCACAACGTATTAAGGATGAATTTTACACGATGTGAGTCGTGTGGACTTTAGAGGGAGTAGGCACATGCTCGAGCTAGTTTGAGCCAGTGACCACTTTGTTGGTCTTGGGATAGATGCACTGCATCATTTTTATTCTGTTATCATTCAGGCATGTCTCCTACCTTATTTCTTTTCTTTTCTTAGTGGATTCTGGTTTTCCATCTGTGGGACCTTTCCATTATCAATTCAGGAAACATGCTATGTGGTAATATTGTTCTTTTAATGTGCACAATTCAAACCATCGGTGATATGTCTATAGCAGAGTAAACAAGGGAGTTTCACTGGTTGATCTCGTGGAATAATCTTCAAGAGACCTAAGACCAAATGATATCGAGATACATTGGTGGTCTAAAATTGACTTTACAATATAGACTAGTTGTACATCCTTTTCTTATTTATTGAATGCGTCAGAGCACTTTGTAAAACAGGCCAATAGACCTTTAGGGTATGTCACTAGTTCTTCATCATTGTCAAAGCGAATTGCTTCAGAAGGAGAGACAAAAAGGAATTCTACCAGATCAAAAAGAGCTAAAAATCTACCCTGGAAGAGTAATTTCATCTGCCACATCTGAACTGATTTCTTTTGCTGGTGAGCTCAATTCACACACTAGGCCCACCATGTTGATGCCTCAAAGGACTTTAAACATAATGCAACCAGCATCACTTTGCGGAGCTCTTGTATCTCCATATAAGCAAAGAATTTCTCCACCTTTGTTATCCAATGATCCAATCCAAAATCTTCTCAATGTGGAATATTCCATTAAGATCAAAATAGTCTTTGGTGAAATAGTCACAAGTCTGAAATGGTCTCCGGTGAGCTACAAACCACTGGAAAGTCAAAATTCAGTTACTGGTTAGGGGAAGCTTAAGAGTAAGTGTAGAGAAAAATAATGATGCTATTTTGTTGATTCAGCAATAGTGGGAAAAAAAGAAATGGTGGTAGAGGTTACAAATGTAGCAGAAGTAAATGCTCACAGTTCAGCTGTCCCCATAGCATTAATGAAAGATAAAACTGTTAATACTTCTTCTGATGGGCAACACACTTAATGGGACAACAATGGAACACTTACATTAGGAAAAGCGTATAAATCTTACAATTATTATCCCAGCTTGAGTGCAAAACCCAAGGAGTTATGGCTATAACTAACATAAGCCATAATATGTAATATGTTTTGGTGGGTAAATATTTAAATGAGGAGCTTGGGGATAACCGGGATACAGAGTTTGTAGGCACATCCGAGGAGGTTTCTGTGAGAAGATCTGCAAAATACCTTGCAGAAAAACACAAAAGAAAACCACCATGAATGGGCAATATGTCAATTCTGCTAGAAAATAAGTAGATTAGATCAAGCAGAGCTGAATATTCAGTCAATTCATACTTCTATTGAATATAAGGTTTCTATTAACATAGTGCATTCTATTAATTAATAGAAAATAATCTTCATCCAAAAATAAATCATAGTAGAAGCTTTACCAATTACCACAAAAAAATATTCAGTTTGATACTAAACTGATTAATTGCATATTAATTATCTTCTCTTATTATAGTGGTGGAGAATGCAACTTAGGAGAGAAAAATTCATATTAAAAAATTCCTTTGATAATTTGATACTCTTTGATTATATTCTACCCAAATAAATTACAAATCAATTTTCAATATTATAAGTTGTAACAGAATTTATTCTAGCATTTTTAATTATATAATAATATAACAAGCACTGTAATGTTTAAATTTGCAGCCTGTGTTTTTTTTCTAGCATCCACAAATTCACATTTTTTTACCTTTTGCAGGAAGTAATTGAAGGAAGCAGCCAAACCGGTGCAATTGATTGGTGGACTCTAGGTGAGACAACAATATGATGTAAAATTGTACAGTGGTACAACCTGCATAAATGTGCATGTTTTTCTCTTCTTACTAACTAATAGTAACTCGTAGTATGAACGAATGTCTAATCTAGAAAAAAATAACAATACCAGTACTGAAGAAATTATATTGTATTTTTAATTCCATCAAAAAATTTATATTGTGTTAATGAAAAAATGCATTATATATTTGCATTTTCCTTCCAGTTTTCTCATTTAAGAGTTAAGACATTTGTCTTTAAATTTTTTATTTTTTAATTTAATTTATGTTATAAAATGCAGGAATTTTGCTTTATGAGATGCTTTATGGGCGTACACCTTTTAGAGGGAAAAATAGGCAACAAACTTTCAACAATATTTTGCACAAGGACCTTACATTTCCCAGCAGCATTCCAGTAAGAGAATACACTCATTCTCGTGTGTAGTTTTGAGAAAAAAATATTAGTTTTCGATTTCCAATATTTTCACCATACATTTCTAACTAGCGAAGTTGCTATATTCGATTACATTCGATGCTTATTTGAGAGACAGAAAGCCATCAGATATACTATTGTTAACATCAGTCCAGAGTTTTGACTGGGATTTTATAAAGTCATTCATTTAAATTTTCATATAAGACAGTATATGTGGTCAATCTCCTGCTTATCTTATTGAATGTATACTTGGTACAGGTAAGTCTTACTGCGAGGCAATTGATTTGCAAACTGTTACAAAGGCAACCAAGTAATCGGCTGGGATCAAATAGTGGGTCTAATGAGATTAAGCAACATCAATTTTTCCAAGAAATCAATTGGCCTCTTATTCGTTGCATGGTAATTAATGCCACTCATTTATTCCATCTACTTATTCATATATGCTTTGTATTCATATGTAAAATCTCAACACTCTTTGATCAATTTGGAATAGTAGATGAATATTCGCCGCACCTGAAACACCGTGTGACCCATCCCTGGATGGGCCGCAAACATCATCTAACAATGGTGGTGAGGAACCACACCTCGCCACCGTCAGTGAAGTTCACTGCGGTTCAGATGTGGACGAGCGGCCAGATCTCGCCAGCGCACCGAACCGCGTCGTGCGAGAACCGCACCAAACGCTCGTCCTATTTAAATCATCATATTTTATTGCATACAAATAAATATGCAAGGTTTTGATTTTTATCTGTTGATATGGCTATTCATTTACAGAAACCTCCTCAATTAAAGGTGCCTCTTCAATTGACCGAAAGTGAACCAAATTATAAAACGACTGACGGAGAAGATTTTAATATTTTCGAAACAATTTAATATGTAAATCACATGAGCAAGGTGTCTATTTCTATAGTTATTTAGCTCTACTTTCAGTGTTGTCATTATAATTATAATTCCATGTTTGTAAAATACACCTATTAATTTCATACTTTGATCAATATGTTATTAACATCATGTCATGCGCAAGCAGTGTAGAATATGAATTAAAAAATATCTGTTTGTTTTCATATTTATGTTCCTTAAGAATGGCTTAAATGGTTTAATTTATTCTTACTATATTGTAGTTACCATATTAAGTGATCTTAAGATATTTGATATATTATATGACCCACACGTACTTGACTGTAAAAAAAGCAGTTTTAGGGTTGCTCAGGTACCCTTGGTTTTGGGCTCTTAGCTTGTTAGGCTAATGCTGCAACCCTACTTAAATTTCATTATACATTAAATGATTTTTTGGTTTTGATTAATGAAGGTTTCCTGAAATAGTTTGAAGATAATTCCTTGTTTTATTCGTCAAGGGCAAAACAAACTATATATATATACATAGGTTAATGGTTAAATGATTAACATTAGAACAAGACGAAGATTACAGCTTAGTGAACTAACTAGATGTTTGTAATTCTATATACTACTACTGATGGAAACAGAGTTCCTCTTTATGAACTCAACACAATCCGCCATGGCTTCCGCGTAGTAAGAATCGACAACCAAACCTCCTCCTCCACCTCCATTTCCATAATTGCCTAAATTTGACTGGTGGCCTTTTCGGCCTCTCTTTGAAACATACATCCCACTACCCTTTCTAGTTATTCTCCGCGATTGTTGGCACTTTGCAAGAAGTGTTCGGAAGAGGCGATGCACCATCATTTGGAACGGTCGAAGCCCGTGCAATTGTAAGTATGCCGATCGGAAAAGCTTTATCACCACAACACCTCTACCGACTGGGATATGGTTCAATTGACGTTTCATGGTTATTGTTATTCAAATCTATTCCTGGTTATTTCTCTATATATACAATTTCTCAATTCCTGGCTTGGCACATTGGAAAACCAACCGTCTGTGGGCGCAGTTTTCCAATATATTTACAACTAAATGGTCGTAATCGTATATTTTATATCCCTTGATTAGGTAGACTGTGCCTGCTGATCAATACTTAAGAACACTCTTATACTTAATTAAATCTTTGTAAGTTATTTTATCTTTAAACCATGTGCTCCCAAACTTTAATTTATTCAAGGAATCTTGGCACCAAGTCACCAACATATATATAGTAGAAATTTGATTAGGTAAGATGTAGCGCGATTATACGGTAGCTCTAGCGTTGGGGTGGAGAAGATGAAGTAAAATTAATAGAAAAAAATTTATTAGCGAAATTACTGAGTTTGGAAATAAAAAATAAAACGAGATCTGTAAATACTTAAAGTGATAGGGGAGAATGGGAGATTAAGAAAATATCTTTCTTTTTCCTTTATTCAAAATTCATAAGTTTAATGTTTAAAGTTTTGCTTTCAAAAAAAAACTATAAATGTTTAGGGCGCACATCAGATGTGTCAAAAATACGTCATACAACGTAATACGGTATATGACTTACAACTTGAGGATAATGTAACATACAACGTATTGATGAATATAACATTATCGTACAAAGTGAAGTTGTTGATGAATAATAAAATATAAGACGGAGGATTAAGATCTAACGGCATACAACGATTTGACACATCTTGGTACATAAAGTGTTTGGCACACCTGAAACTCAGCCTAAGTGTTTATTTATTTAAGTTTTAAATGTTAAGTTTTGATTACAAGAAAAACTGTTGTCACCCTTTGGAGACATTTATGATAGAAATATAAAAAATCAACTTTCTGAGACAGCGTGTCTAGTTACTGTATAACTAAAATACATAGTTAATGAGAGAGAATCAATAAACTTCTTACTCATTTTTTTTTAATTCTATTTTAATGTTACTAATTAAATTATATTATTTATTTTTAATTAATTATATTTTTCAATGAACTATTTGATACCCGACCCGAGCCATTTTGGTCGAATTACTCAAGTATAGATAAGGCCTTACCCGAACCATACTCAACTCATGGTTAGCCCAAGGTAATACGCTATAAGTCTATTAAAGTGGTACTACAAAATACAAACTACATGTGCTATAAAGAAAGTGCACGTGAGTATGCCACGTCTTCTTTTGGAAAAAGGAGGGTATTGGTCTTTTCGTAAAAAAACACATCAGAAATCAGAATGTGTGGGGGAGAGAGAGAAGTACCAGCTTCGTTCCATAATCTTACTTTCCGTTTCTTTCAATCAGGATCCAACAACCATCGTCGATTTTCCCCGTCGCCGGATTCTTGCTTTCTAGTTCTTCTATGGAGAACGATTATCCTTCAGTTCCTCTTCCACTCCTTTACACTCCGATAGAGTCTAATTACAGGGCGTGCACAATTCCCTATCGATTTCCGTCTGACAACCCTCGTATGGCTACTCTCGTTGAGATAGAGTGGATCGATCTCTTTCTCAAATCTGTTTCTTCCTTCAGGTAGACGAATCGGGTTTGAATCGTTTCTGTTTTGTTACTTTTGTATCATTGTATGTATGGATGTAGATGGATTTTTTTTTGGGGGGGGGGGTGGCGGTGGTGGTGTGGATTTTGATAGATTCTCAACTTTGAACTTTGTGTGGTGTAGGCAAAGAGCTGAGAGTGATCCCACTGTTACTGATGCTTCTGCCAAGGCTAAAAAATTCGCTCAAAGGTATGTATTTTGATGTTTTATATTTATGGTTAGATAATATAACTCGATTATTCAAAGAGATTGACGGTTTTTCACTTTTTTCTATCAAATGTTTTTTAAGTTATCTGGGAACTGAAGGTTAATTTTTTAGAAAAGTTTTCTGATTGGTGCTGCTAGTTAGTAAAAAAGATGAGGTTTTGGTACGAGGGTTAAGGCCGTCATAAGGTTCACATTTTCACTAGTAGGAAAGAGAAGGTCTCTATCATCTTTGTTTTATTTTAAGTATAGCGTCTGGAATAATATCTAGTGGTGATTATAAAACTTATTTTTTATCATGTTGTGGGCATTAGAATCGTTAATTGTGATTGTTCTTCTCTTTAGCTGAGGAAAATCCATTTTCTTTAAACTTTAAATGGGAGATATTATCTTACTCTCATTTCTTTTGTATTGTCGAAGATACACAGAGATTCTTGAAGACCTAAAGAAGGATCCTGAAAGTCACGGAGGCCCTCCAGACTGCATTGTAAGCCCTTTCATTGTAGTAGTTAGAGTCATGATATTTTATTGATGATGCTATTTATGTGCAGTTAATGATTTGCAGGTGTTTTTTTACAGCTTGATTTAGATCATTCAATTTCAAACTATGATCATGGAGTAGTGACCAACTATGATCACAGTATAGTTAGCCACTATGATCATGGGATAGTTGCTATCTATGATTTTGTTTGATTGCATATACATGAACAACATTATATCCTACTAAATATGATCAAGGCATAGTTTCTAACAATGGTCATAACGGATCTGGTGTGGATCTACGGATCCTTTGCATCAGATCCAGATTCATTCTTTATATACTATGATATTTTTTTATTAGTATTACTATTACTGTCCTAATTAGTTCATTGTAATTATCTATGTAATTACTTTATTTTTCTGTTTTGATTGTAGTGCTCATTGTTGTGGGTTGTTGGATTAATTAGTAGACATTCCAAGGAACCCAGTGGAACAAACCACGGTTCTATTCCACAATTAGCGTATGGATTCATTTACGATGGAAAAAAAGTCTGTCCCTTGGGCTAGGATGATCCTCCAAGGAACTAGGGGGTTAGGTGTTAGGAACTTTGAGGTTACTGCCACTGCCTCCCATATCAAGAGAGTAATGAAGTTCTGGTCTAGTGGTGAATCTATACTCTCTCCCTGGATTAGGAATAGGTATATTAAGGGCAGGAGCTTGGATTCTATTCTGCCCAGTCCCTCTAGAGATTCAATTATGTGGAAGTCTATTCTAAAATATAAGAATGAAATTGAGAGACTAATGGAGTGTAATGATAAATGTACTCTCATCTTTACTGTGCTAAAACAAGGGAGATCCCTACCAAGCTTTTTTATGCAGTCATGCGATGGCCCTGGCCGCATGAGGCGCCTAGGCGTCGCATAGACGATCGCCGGAGGTGGTCGGAGCTCGCCGGAGGTGCCCTGCAGGTCATCAGAATTCGCTTGCTGGTCACCAGAGGTGCCCTAGTAGGTGGCCGGAGGTGGAGGAAATGGGTGGAGGAGATGGGCTCGAAATTTGGGAGAGAAGGGAAGAAAAGAGAAGAAATAGAGAAAAATAGAGGAGTTAGGGTTTTGAGAGAAGGGAAGAAAAGAGAAGAAATAGAGAAAAATAGAGGACTTAGGGTTTTGAGAGAAGGGAAGAAAAGAGAAGAAATAGAGAAAAAAAGAGGAGTTAGGGTTTTTAAAACCTAACTCCTCTATTTAAATTTTAATAAATGGGCTTTTGGATTAGGCGGATCCGCCTAACCCGGTCCAGCGCATGAAGGCAAACGCCTACATGCGCTGGACCGCATGGACGCCTAGGCGTCGCATGAAAAAGCTTGATCCCTACAACATATTAGTATTACACTTGCCCCACCTAGGTAAGCTGATCATTTTGCTAAAGGTATTACTGCTAAGAAATTCACTAAATACTTTGTGTTACTATGGAGACTGAGATGGGGTCTCCTCCCTTCTTTTTGCATACCTTTGTGTCCTTTGTAACATTGAAATAGAAACTATTGACCGCCTTTTCTTTACCTGCTCTTTTTACAAAAATATTATGTTAACTGTGTCAGAGAATACCAATCATATTATTTGGAAGAATAAGAATATGCATGTACCTCAGGGGGTAGAGATTAGTTTGGGTTCAAGCGGCTCAAGCATTTTCTCATCACTTTGGGATTCATTCAAGGATGGTCAGACCCTTCCCTGTTTATTCTAAGCAAGACTGAACCATTTGAGCACAAGATTTTATATTTTTGTGTAGGTCATTACAGGTTCGAGCAATATCATGAATTCATGATAAAAGAAGTAATGAAGAGGCTTGGTGTGGAATTTTCTATAAGAAGGCTGGGAGATGTATCATACTTCTTGGGTATATTCATGTTAGGAAGGTGGAGGAGAGGCTACACTTGTGTCAAACTCAATCCCTTGTAAATCTACTCAAAGGCATTGATTTAAATAATATGAAACCTTCCACTACACCTATCTATGCTCACTAATCAAGGTCTTCATTCAGATGAGTCATCAATAGAACAAGTCAAAGAATGTCGAATGATTATATGTTCGCTTCAGTATCTCACATTGACGAGACCCGATATTCAGTTTGTGGTAAATAAACTTTCTCAATATATATTGGCCCCAAAACCTCTCCATTGGAAAGCAGTGGAGAAAGTTCCTAGGTATCTCTCATGTACTCAGATGCGGGGTATCACACTCCGGAAGGTATCTGAATTTACAATTATGAGGTATTGTGACGTCGATTGGGTAGGAGATAAGGATGACCGCAAAAGTCAAACTGGATATCTTTTGTATGTTGGTGACTCACTAGTCGCATGGAGTTCTCACAAGCAAGATACAATGTCACATTCTAGCACCAAATCTGAGTGTAGAGCTGCCACGATTGTTTACGACTGCAGGATCAATGGTGATTTCTCACATTCCAGGGACATCACAAAAGGCTGATGTACTCCTAAATGCTTTGCACTACAACGATTCAATCTTGTGAGACCATTCTCAGTCCTCACAGGATTGAGGGTGTGTGTCACTTAGTATTACTACCCTAATTAGTTAATTGTAATTAGTTTACTTTTCTGTTTGGTTGTAGTGCTCACTATAGTGAGTTATTGGATTGATTAGTATATATTCTAAGGAACCCAGTGGAACAAACCACGGTTCTATTACACATATTATTATTTTTTAAACACCAATATTTTTATCTTTAAAACTTAATAACTCAATTCTCCTTGGAAATATTATAGCTTTTGTGCAGGCTTCGCGAGCAAGTACTTAGAGAACTAGGATTTAGGGATATCTTCAAGAAAGTGAAGGTAAAAGTTTCTTCAAATTTAAGATATTCCAATAGTATATATAATTTTCCTTTTTCAATTGCATTGTTATTTTCAATCATAATATATTATATATTATGTAAAATTTAGGATGAAGAAAACCACAAAGCATTGTCACTTTTTCAAGGTGTAGTCAAGCTTAATGATGGTATTGAAGATGAAACCGATCGCATAGAAAACTTGATCAAAGGAATATTGGCCGGAAATATTTTTGATTTGGGATCTGCAGAGGTAAAACAGGCAATCATTGCCATATATTATATCTTACTCTTACCTATAGTCCTATACTTACAGACTTGTAAGATATTATTGTTTGAATGATGTTTGCTCAAAGATTTATTTTGAGGTATTTGATTTTGGAAAGGACCCCATACAATAGAATTCTCATTTAAGATATAATGGACCACATAGAACCAAGAACAACATTTGAAACCATTAGATGAGAAGTGGAAGAAAGTAAATCATATTGATATTTTGGGTTCAAAGTAAAATTGAAATGAATCCATTGTAAGCAAATCATGGATCCAAGAAGAAATGAGCATGCAATGTTGCACTATCTTTCTTTTCAGACTGCTGAGTTTCGTGACTTTGTCAATGAATCTTTTGCAATTTCTATAATGCTATACTTTTAATTGTGTCTATTTGAAAATTAGTTCTAAAACAATATAAATATAATTATATTTAACCAAAAATCTATTTTAATATTCACTTTTATCGTATAAAAGCTTGCAGAAGCTTTTGCAAAGAATGGAATATCTTTTCAGACAACTTGCCAGAATCTTATGCCTCGACCTTGGGTTATTGATGACTTGGATGCTTTCAAAGGGAAATGGAGTAAAAAAAGCTGGAACAAAGTAAAATTTCTTACGAAGATGTTGCATTTATAATTGATATACTGATTGAAGTTATTTATTTATATTAAGATGATATATGTTATGTTTTTTGCAGTTAATTTTAACTTCCACATAGGTTTAGAATATTGATATATGAGAATGCTCATGTATGTGTGCGATGTGATTTCTTATGGTTCGCATAATTTTTTTATGAAAATAGGTTGTTATTTTTGTCGACAATTCTGGTGCGGATGTAATTCTTGGAATATTGCCATTTGCTAGAGAGTTACTTCGGTGTGGTTCACAGGTATAGTTTTGTTTCTACTGCAAATCTGAATTAAGATATAACCCCATCCATCATGTTCAAAGGTATTGGGATATTCTGTTTTCTTATTTTAATAAAATAAATCATTCTTAGATTTGGATAGTCCATCATATAATTTTCTCACATTTGATTTAGATTTCATTGACCATGCTGTTTTATTGCAACATAGGTGGTCATAGCTGCCAATGACTTACCTTCTATCAATGATATCACATACCGTGAATTGATTGAGATCATTGCCAAGGTACCATTTTTATTAACTTATTATACATTCTTGCTTGTTTTGAATACAAAAACTTATCTTCGTCTCAATGAAATTTTTACTTATTTTCACCAGCTTAAGGATGAAAATGGATTGCTTATGGGTGTTGACATGTCTGGGCTTCTTATTACCAACTCTGGTAATGACTTGCCAGTGAGTATAAAGTCACCCCTATTTTTTCTGTCCTGATAGTGTCATGATTTTTATTTTTTCTTTAATACCTACTTCAGGTTATTGATCTAGCAAATATTTCTCCTGAACTAGCATACATCGCAAGTGATGCTGACCTAGTTATATTGGAGGGAATGGTAAATACTGATTAGTCACCAAGCACTTGGTGATACACGAGAGTGGAACATGTGGTCAACTACAATCGGGCATTCTTAACTTTTTGTGTGTTAACCTGTAGGGACGTGGGATAGAGACAAATCTTTATGCGAAACTAAAATGTGACTCCGTCAAAATTGGAATGGTACTTATTTTAATACCGACCATTCAATCATTTACTGATGTAATTTCTGGGCCGTGATGTTTTAACTTTCTACCTTCATCAGGTTAAACACCCTGAAGTTGCAAAGTACCTGGGATCCAAGCTTTATGATTGTGTTTTCAAGTACAACGAAGCTTCAAATTATTAAAGCACAATTATTCACTCCAATTTATTAAAATGCGTACGTACTTAATGTAAAACATATTATATTCAACCCCACAGCTGGTTTTATTTAGAAACATAATTTAACTGTTCTACCTCTACATGACTGTATCACTGATGCAAATAAAGTAAAATGGCATCTGATATGGTGACCGTCTATGAGGTATATCCACCAAATAATTTATTTGATATGAAATAGTTTGTTACTGTTTACTATTATGCTAGTTCAATATTGGACAGGTTTATTCATTCGTACCAGAACACCATATATGAAAATTGAGCTCAAATTGAGCTTCTAGAAGACTATTCTCTCAGCATGTCTTAGTCTAGGAAATTACTCAATCTTCCAAGGTCTTTTATTTGGAAGTAGTTAAGTTGTTATTGCTTTTTTTTTGCAAATATTAGAAGTTTTCATTAAAGATAATGAAGGGCAATGTCTTGAAATAAAAATGAATAGGAAAATAAAATGTTGTGGGGTTGATATTGTGGTTTCTACTATATCGACCTTCTCCTATGTAGCTATTCTTTTTAGTGCTCTAGCTAAGAATTGGGCCTCAGGAGGGTTGTCTCCCAAACCTGCATAGTAGTCATTTCCAATTGTGAACCATATTCTTTTTTAAAGATATCAGTTCTAATTTCTAAAAGATATTCTGCAATCCTTTAATATATCTGCTAGAATGACTTCTGAGAGTATTCTGATGAAGCCTCCTGTTTCATTCAGGCCAAATGTGTCATGTGAGGCAACCAATAGCATTCCAATGCAGGCCCCATGGAGGAGCCTGATGTGTCAATTTTTGGCATGACTCTATTACATCTCCAATTCTAATATCTGGATGTGTGAAGGTTGGGATGGAGGAGTTTGATATTTTCCAGAGGGCCTGGTTGAGATGTTAAAAGAGTTGTAAAAGAAGTTTTCTAGTGTAGGGGCAATTAAAAAATAGGTGACTGATAGACTCGATTTCCTGACCACAGAGGAGGCATGTTGGCTGTATGGGGACACCCCATGCGTTGAGCATCTGTAGAGTTTTGATTTATTTATTCTTGATCCTCCACAACATTACTGAGAATTTTGTCGGCATATGTTTGGCTAGAGGATCATTTGGGGTCTTGGTTCTTAAGGCTTCAATGATAGTTTCTAAATTTTGTTTTCCATTGTCAATTTTTCAAATTAGAGAATTTTCAGCCTTGCATTCCAAACATTGGTTGATTTTCTCTTTGGAGTCTAAAATTTCTTTCCATTGGGCAGAGCCAATGGAGTGTTTAGGCTAATGTTGTTGAGAGGCATGCCTTTGGTGTATCTTCTCTGCATCCATTGTGCAAAGATAGATTGCTTACCCCATATTGTAGCTATTTTTTTAATAGTGGGTTTCTAACCCCTAATCCTCCCTCCTCCTTAGATAGGATCATTAATGACCATGGTATCCCTCTCTTTCCATCCCAAATGAACTGGTATGCCAGCCTTTGAACTTTTTTATGGATAGAGGAAGGTAGGCCAATGCATTGGGCCCAGTAGGTGTATTTTCCAGCTAGTATCCAGTTTACTAGTTGGAGAGACATTTATGACTTCATTTAACTAGAAAGCCTTCTATGTGTTGTATTAGCTTCCAACATTGGTTGTATGATTTCTTCTTCCATATTATTGTTTGTTATATGATATTCATATACATAATATTACTTGTTATATTGCTGTTTTGTTCTCTGAAAATTATTAAATAATCGCTTTTTGATTGTTTGGATTCTATGTTAATTAGGATAGATGTTTTGCAAACCAGTTCCTAAAACCAATATATATATATAGACTCATATTCAGATGAGATAATGATTTATGAGATAGTATAAGATATATAATCGTGACTGTTTACTTTGTACCTTTATATAGGCAGTTAAGTGAAGGTTCATGTGTTTTCTTCCGATGCTTTCATTTCTTTGTCCATGAACTTGATCCAACTTTTATTTAGTATTGCTTCTTCATTGTTTTAAGAGTTTACATTAGATATGCTATTGTTAGGTTGAAAGTACAAATCTTTTATGGTAGATTATGTATTTTATCATTTGTCTTTTAATTATTTCATTTTTTTTTGTGAAGTTACTTTTTTGCTATTAATGTTATTAAAACAGAAAGTGCAAGAAATAAACCAGTTTGAAAATTGGTTTCGTCACCATCAAAGTTGGTGATAAGAGTTGAAGCATCCCAGTGGGAAAATGCTGTGAGCCATGAAAGATACTCCATAATAATAATAACTTCATTATTTATTTTTTATTATCATCGTATCATTTCCAATTTCATTTTTTTAAACACATCGATGAAATATCGTTGGGGTCGTAATTTAATTTCCAATAACTTTTATATTTGATTTTTTTTTTATTTAATCAGTGATGTTACCGATATATATCATTGATTTTATTAACATGACGGAATGAGAAAACAATTTAATGGAAATGTCTTTTTTTTTCAAATATCCATATTCTTAAGCGAAAATTCTTAAAATAATCGAGAGTGAATATAAAGGTTTGTATATCGGTCGGATTCGGGTCGGATATCTTGGTATCCGAATCCGTTCGAATAATAATCGGATAGGAAAATCTGAATTTGGATAAATTTTTGGATATCCGAAAAATCCGAATCTAGATAACTTTTTATAAAAACTTTAAAATAAAATTATAAAAGTATAAAATCAGCCTTAATAAAATTAATTATCTTAAAATTCGGATATCTGAAAGTCGATTTATATTTATTTGAATATCGGAATTAAACCGAATTTGGATTTTAACGACGAATATTGTAGATATCTGAATCCGTCCGGTAAATTTTCAGTATCATTTTTGATATCCGAAAATTCAAATTCGAATAAACATATTCGAAAACGGATACGAATTTCGATATACCATTTACAGATTTCAAACCGTCTTTTACTTCCTTTTACATAGATTTGGAACGATTATAACCAGTGGCGTAGCGAGGGGCAAGGGAGGGTAATTGCCCTTAGAAGTTGATAAAAAATAAAGACCTATATGTAATAAAAATTTGTATAAGGGGTTAAATGTAATTTTCACAATATATTAATATTTTTTAAGGGTTAATATATAAATTTCACAATATCCTCTCCCCCAGCTTGGAACAACGTACTAATATATTTATTTGATATCGGAATTCGAAATTAAACCGAATTCGAATTTTAACGACGAATATTGTAGATATCTGAATCCATCCGGTAAATTTTCAAGTATCATTTTTGATATCTGGAATCGAAAATTCAAATTTTGGATACGAATTTTGATATACCATTTACAGATTTCAAACGGTCTTTTACTTCCTTTTACATAGATTTGGAACGATTGTAACCAGTGGCGAGGGGCTAGGGAGGGTAATTGCCCTTAGAAGTTGGTAAAAAATAAAGACCTATATGTAATAAAAATTTGTATAAGGGGTTAAATGTAATTTTCACAATATATTAATATTTTTTAAGAGTTAATATATAAATTTCACAAGATCCTCTCCCCCTAAAGCCCCCTTGTCCCCCACTTTTACAAATCTTCTCCACCCCCCCCCAATCCCTAATCTTCTCCGGGAATCTCTTCTTCACGATTGTTACTGCCTTGCTGGAAATCTCTTCTCCGGGAACCCCATCTGGAAATCTCTTCTTCACGATTATAATTTATAACCCTTCCTAAGATGGGTGAAATTTAATCATTAACGCCCTATTCTCCTATAATATGGAGAGTTGTTATAACAAGGAAACCTTAAAAACCGTCAATTCATGATCGAACGGTCAATACCGCAAGGGGAGATAACAACCGTTCGCGCCTGTGTGTCATACGCACTAATTTTCTTACGCCTCTGTTGTTTTCCAACTTTTCATCCATAAACAAAACCCATTTCAAAAACCCTAGATCTATTTTTCTTGCAGTTGTTATAGACATGGGATCGTTAGCATGTGAACTGTGGAATCCGGAAGACGATGCTCTCCTCAAGAACGCCGTCGAGGTAAATCTCGATCGATTCACATCTTAACGTCTTCCTCCATCAATTTCCGTTCGCGTTGTCGGAGCGTTGTTCCGATGATTTGGATTGATCATCGGAGCGATTCTTTTTGGTTTCTCCTTCCCTGTGATTGATTTTTGTGATTTTCGTCTTCATTTTTTTATGTGCAGACAGGCGGTTCCTTGGAAGCACTGGCTAGAGGGGCCGTGCGATTTTCACGAAGGTATACTTTAGAAGAATTACGTGCCCGCTGGCAGGCTATTCTTTTCGACAACGATACTTCAGAAAGTGCCTCTCATCGAATTTTGGAGGTTGATGGTGACAGTGGAATTCCTACTAAGCCCAGGCGAAATCCATCATTAAAAAAACACACCGAAAGCTTGCGCTCTCAATATAACACTGCTCGGAAGAAGATTTGCAACAGACCGTCAAATTTTCAAGGATATGATTTTGATATGTCGATTGCCAACGATCTTCCTGTAGAAAATGGTCACTGTGGTGATGAAGAAATGAGACCATCTGAGCAATTATTTGAATATTGCTTTCCAGAAAATCAATTCCATGTTGACTATAATATTCCAGAAGCGGGCGATCCTAAGCATATTGCTTCTTTTCCAGACATGTTGGGGATTGATAATGAATCCATTGATGTTAATGGAGGTACATCTTCTGCTCTCTGTGTGAGCATAGTAGAAACTGATTTTATATTCTTCCTGAATTCAATGACGTTTTTCTTGTTTACCTTGCAGATCATATGGAGCCACTTAAAGGTAGATTTGAAGATGATGTTTTTTGTGGAGATAACTTATATGAACACGTTAATGATGCACTTCCGGTGCCTGCAGAAAAAATGTCAGCGGGAATAGTGGATCCATCATACGAAAATCCATCCGATAATAAAGATGTTCCTTGTATATTTAAAGAGACTCTCAGCACTTTTCTGAACTGTGCTGGTGTTGGCTCTCCGCAAAGATTAGGCACTGATATAGAAACAAAGCCTTTTCCTATCAATTGTGACCATGAGATTCACAACAGCACCATATGCTCTTCCTTTGATAAAAATATGGAGGAGGTCAAGACTGAATTTATGGATTGTGGCGATTCTTTCCATCACGAACAATATTCATCTCCAATACCAGATATGCCTATTTGGGAAGCCATTGATAGAATTTCCTCGCCCATTATGAACATTATTGGGGGCTTGGAAGAAAAAGATAATGATTCAGGGACTCAATTGAATCTTCCCATTGAAATTGTAGAGAAAACTGAACCTGCAGATGACCATCACATTCCAGTGCAACAACAAGATCATCTTACATCTATCCCCATTAACTTCACAAATGATAGTGAATTTTTCACATGCATGGACAGGTCTTGCTTTGAAAGCATAAATAATTTTTTAATGAATTCTCCCAATGATACTCATCGTGATGATATTGTCAACTCCAGTGAGCCTAAAACAAGGGTTGTGGATGAGTACAATCAAATTGAACAACCAGCTTCTGTAGAAAAATCCAAAGATGTTGATTCCGAGGTGGTTTCTATGCAGGGTGATGGGAATAATGATTTTGGGCCTACACACAAAATTCCTCATATATCTCAAGACACAAAAACTTATTCCAAACTTCATCAAAAATTTGATTGTTGTGTTTTAAATACGGAGGACCCAGAAATTCCGTGTAATGAAGGCATTATCTTAGATCGTTCGATTATTTCCACATTTGTCCCAGTCAATGTAAGGTCAGGTTCCAAGGAGGCTTCTTTAGGTAAATCTTGCAAAAGCATTTTGGATGAACGAAATACCACTTTATTAAATATACCAAGGGAAAACAAGGAAGTATCTACACGTCGCTTTGAATCACGTTCAGTTATTACACAAGCAGGTAAGGTTGATGATTCACTTATGACCCATTACCATTCATTTACAGATTTACAATAAAGCTGTATTTTTTAGGATCATTACACAATACGTTTATTGCTATGATCTCTGCAACTCTTTCAGGGTTTATATATACTTGGTACATTTAATGCGAGAAAATGTAGATATTTTATTTCAGATATATTATCTTTTATTCCTTTCTTGGAAGAACAGGCGACGGTTCACATGCTTCTCAAATACAATGTCTAAGCGTAGATGGAGCCTGCAAGCAGGAACTAGAAATGCCTTCTAGTGCACAAATGATGACCATTCCTTTCCAGGAAAAAACTTATTATGTAGATCAAGAACCTCAACAAATCGCTTCTATCTCAGATCAAGAAGTGAAATACGCTGACAGTGATCAGGATCCACCATGTTTTTCCGACGTTGAAGCAATAGTGAGTTTTTTTAGAAAATCATTATCATTATTTCAATATAATATTAAAAATAATAATGGGATCTGGTTTAACAAGTCATTACACATTAATTTTCCTGCTATTGCGGCAATTTATTAACTTTAATTTGAATATTGCAGATTCTTGATATGGACTTGGACTCAGATGATCAGGAATCATCGGTCTATACCAAAGAAGGTATATTTGCTGATCTTTTAAAATTATTAGTAACTTAAAATAAATCAATAAATCTGAAAAGACTAAAGAAAGATTCTCAAAATTTGCAATGAGCTTGCTCATCTTTCTCTGTCTATAGTCTATACCATTTGGACTTTGCCTACTCCATCTTTTTAATGGAATTTTTTCTTTTTGTGAACAAAAATTCTCCCAAAGATCCAACTTTTAAACTATCGTCAACGGCGCATTGTTTTAGTAAAAATGCATCGGGATGATGAAAATCGAAACTTTGCACCAGCCACTCACGGACTCATGAAAAAAGATGTTTCCGAAGTGTGAGTCTATTTTTCTCCTCAAATAAATGAAAAATAAGAATACTCACATAACCAAGGTTTTATTTTTTTTTCAATCATTAGGGGGAAATTCAGATGAGATGCCTTAAAAAAGATATCTCATGAGATAATGATCTCAATCGTCCATTTTTTTAGTTTTACTCACGATATCTGAATCTCGATATTTGTTCCAGGTTTATAATAAAAAAAATAGAATAATAAGAATGGTGAAATGAAATTTAAATGATGTGATGGAAGTATCTCATGAGATATATCATCTGAAGTATCTCATCAGAACTGTTTCCTTAATTATTAATGATTTTTAAGGTTTCTCCTAAAAAATATATATTAATGATTTTTCTTTGGATCTTAATTCAATCAGGCTTTTAGAATTTTTTTGTCAATTATTTGTTTTTCCATTCAAGGGTGGTATTCTCAACTTTAATTCTTTTTATGGAGATAAATAGTCAGCTTTAATATTCAATAATTATTTTATGATATTTCATTTTATTCGGTCACTCATGTTCACTGTTTTTAAATATTTAGTGGCATGGTGTCAACGTACTGATATCAGAAAATCTTTAGTGAGATTAGAACAAGGTGCCAGCTCGTCTAAGCAGAGAGACATTTCCAATCGTGGAGCTTTTGCAGTTTTTTATGGTCGATATTTAAAGCATTATATTAAAAAATCCAAGGTATGTGCTTTTATTAATTATGAACAACTTCAACAAATTATTTTGGTCTTGGATGATCTTTTAAACTATTTTTATGCCAGTTTTATTTAATAATCATAATAAACAAATGTCCAAATCTATTTATTCGAATGGTTGAACAATCAATTTGTTAGACTTATATAAGCAAGTGAGTCTTTAGGACAAATAATCTAATCTGCTCCCAATACATTTTATGGATTTTTTTAATTATTTTTAGCCCAATTCCCTTCCTTTTTCTTCAGAAACTCTAACTGTTTGTTTCTCTACCATTCCAGTTGCCACCCACCACCACCGATGACCTCCACAGTCCCTCTCTACTTGTGTTCTTCTTATTCTTTCTACATTTGAATTTCATATGATCTATTGTTTTGAACTGCTATTATTGAATAATTGAATTTATATGTTCTATATAGCATAGTTCAAAAAAGCGAAAAGCGCTTCCACTTTTCAGGAAGAGCTTTTTCGCTTTGGGAGCTTTAAGCGCCAGGGGTATTTTAGTAATATCCTGTAAAGAAACATATAATCTTATATAAATACATATAAAACCTATAGAAAAAATAAAAATACTTTATAAAAGTATAAAATCCAAGCTTTTTCATGCGACGCCTAGGCGTCGCTTAGGTGCACTTCAGCGCATGTAGGCGTTTGCCTTCATGCGCCGGAGCGGGTCCGGATCCGCCTAACCCAATAACCTAAAAAAATTAAAATAAACACCTTATTTGCAAATCTGCCCACTCCCACAGCGCACTCGCAAACCCTTGCTCTGTCCATGGACACTAGATCTGCACTCGCAAGCACTAGATCTGCACTCGCAAACACTAGATCTGCAATCGAAAACCCTAAATCTGCACTCCCACAGCACACTCGCAAAAGAAATCCCGATTTCTAACCTAGGGAGTTACGGTATATATTTATTCTAAATCAGGTTAGAAATTTATTATAAATATTATATATATATTTTATAAACTTAGGGTATATATTGTAAAATATATATATTTTATAACATTTAGGGTATATATTTATAAACTTAGGGTATATATTACAGGTATTTATGCAAACTTAGGGTAAATTCCGCAAAAAACCCAATATTTCTAGGCGACCGCCTAGGCGTCGCCTAGGGCGCTGCGGCCATGCGGTCATGGCCATCGCATGACCGCATGAGCGCCTAAAAAACCTTGATAAAATCACATGTAATAGAACATTAATGATTTAATTCATACAAGTAAAATTTAATCCAACTACAATTAAATCAACTAAAATCTTATAGTGGGATAAGAGTTTTAAATTTAAGTTAGAATAGAGGGGTAGAATAGAAAAAAAAGTATATTAGGTGAAAATATTAATAAATAATAGTTGTAATTGGGTGATCGGTTGGTTCTTTACCCGAACCCGTTCGATTACCCGCTCTGGAAAAGCGCTCCTCCAAGAGAGCTTTAGCGCGCTCTTAAAGCGACGCTTTTAAAACTATGCTATATAGGCATTTTCATCCCCCCGATATACATGCAAATATGCAATGTAGGATACATTAAGTATTTTATATAGCTTCTAAAGGAAATTATAAAAATGTTCATGTGATTTAAATGTGACTAAGTGCCCTAAGAAATCGATTTGGCACTATGGATTTTTATAGTATTTTATGCCGAATATAATGTGCAACATTACCTACTCGTCAAGATAATTTTTTTCATTTATATAGATGTGATTCATATGGTTCATCAACTTTCACTTGAATTTTAATGAGCGGTGACCCATTTTTCACATTCTACATTCAAATAATGTAGGTACTACTTGGAAGGGCAACAAGAGAATCAGAGGTTGATATTGATTTGACGAAAGAAGCTTTGACAAACAAGATATCTCGTCATCAGGTGCATTTTTTATTCATTATAGACAAATAATTCTAATGCTTGTTCGTTTAGTACCTTAGTTTATATAGTTCAGTTTATGAAATATATTGTTACAGTGTTCTTAAGCAAATCTGCCTTATCATCTTTCTATAACATTCTGTTATGCAATATGGAGTTATGGACAAGTTGCACATGAAAGCTTTCAAAAAAAAAAGTTTGCACGTGAAAGCACATTATATTATTCATGGATGTGTAGGAATATCACTGCACTACAAGACATACTAGGATTTCTTGCTAAACCATTGGTAACAGAAACGGTCAGTGAGTGATCGAGTTTGCGAACCTAAGTATATAACTATAGGACGAGCGTTTGGTGCAGTTCTCGCACGGCTTGGTTCGGTGTGCAAGCGAGATCCAACCGCTCGTCCACCTCTGAACCGCAGGGAATTTAACTGTGGTTCATGACGCCGGCGAGGTCTGGTTCTTCACGTCCATCGTCGGATGAAGAATAGTAGGCCATCCGGTGATTATGGGCCGCATGCAGTTTCAAGTGCGGCGAGCATACTTCAAAATAGCAGGGCATACTTCAAAATAGCGGTCCGCTATGCCCTGCTATTTTGAAGTATGCTCCGCAAGATTTGCAAATGTGTTGCATATATAATAACCTTATTTTTGGTATATTATGGTTTTCGTGTATTTTTATTGCACATGAATATGGCTACGAACTTATATTGTATTATGGTTTTATTGCACATAAATCAGGCCATTATAGAGTTGGATAACAGTGGATCATTTTTCATAAAGAACTTGGGAAAGTGTTCTATGTTTATTAATGGAAAAGAAGTATCAAGAGGGAAATGTTGCAAACTTAGCTCAATGTGCTTGATAGAGGTAATGATTCATTTCTTCAGACATTTCATTTAAGCAAAATATCTATCATATTCCTTTCTATTTAGCATAAACATTTAATTACGTATAAGAACTGTCTGTATAAGTGGCATGTTTAAATATTACAGATAAGGAGCATGGCATTTACATTTGAGGTGAACTCAGATTGCATAAGGAAGTATCAATCCAGTCTCTTGAGAAAAAAGGCCCAAGTATTGAACTCAAACTTCGACTGGTCTCCCAAGTCTTGACATTGGTGTGAGTATTGTGCATATTTCTTACAAAAAAAAACAAGTGCTTCTTACACCTCTGGATCTTACTTTTTCTTCTTTGAACTATGCTGAAGGTGAAATCAGTTATTTGGAAAACAATTCTATCTTGAATCATAGATAGATAGGTCAGTCTCACATAGTTATCGTTCATTCATTTAATCTCTCCGAGCTTCTGTTTTATTACCATGTTTATTATAATTTCTTTTTTATGTGTATAATTTAAAATTCTATAGTACTGAGTTTTTCTATTGTAAAAATATCAAATTTCATAATCTTTTCTTTATAGACCTTAATCCTTAGAATTAAATTAACATTATCTATTTAACCTTATTTATCCCTTATCTTTCTTTCTTTTTGAAATTTATTTTATTGCAAACACTATGTTGAATGAATATGCCCGCGATATAACAAAATATAAACATTTCTAAAATTAAGATCCAAAGGAAATATTCAATTCAAGACTAAGTCATATATAGTGTGTGACTATCATAAATCAAACTAAATCAAAAAAATATACTTGGATGTTAGGGTTGTTTAGCATAACTCAAAAGGATGGTCTCTTCACATGGCATAAATCATCTGGAGTTGTTGATTTGTTCAGGCTGTCAAAAACAGTTAATTTTATACAACACCAAAACCTTCTATACCACTGGGAACGGCCTGCAGATGTAGATCTTAAATAACACATCCCGGAGTCAGATGTAAGTTAAACAAAAAAAAGATACGGGGAAAATATAAATGGGGTATATTTTATTCACATTTTAACCATCAGAAATTTTGGAAAGTCTTGAAATGGCATCGACGAGAGATTTTTCATGATCCTGAAAGCAATGTTTTTTTGGTTAATGCACAGATTAAACAACAAATCTTACTAAAAAAACAAATACCAAATAATGCTGAGAGTTTCATCTCTTACTTTCAGTACTTGCTTTGCATTATCCAACTCAAAAGAGTTGGGATGGCCAGAACTGAGAACTCTTTCAACCTGAGTTGATAAGGAAAATATGAATTAGACATCAAGGTATCAGTGATGGCCAGTGGGTAGTTGTAAAAATATCCCCACCTCTTTTATCAAACAATCTGTATTAAGTATCTGTATAATGGTAGATGCCTTTTTTCCATTTCCATTTTGTGATATCATAATATCTGCATTTTCCAGTAGCCCTCTTCCTCTACCGTCGCAGGAGAGGACGGAACCCTGAAATAAGCATTAGAATTTATAAATCATAACAAATCATTATAAAACAATAACAGTCCTGCACATCAAACTATCAAAGCATCTGTCACTCAAGAGAGTGGCTAATTTTATTTGGATCTTATGATAGGATCTCGAGGGTTCCATTGAAGTAACACTGACCAATTTATGACCATACAAGTAAAGGTAAAATTGTAAAATAATACGATATTTCATGAAAGAAATTTCTAGTTGTATAATGTATATTATAATAATTTATAATTATTGTCATTGATTCTTACAGGCGGAGCACTATGTTTGAAGGCAGCTGAGGATGGTTGCATAGCCATGGCTGTTTGAGATTGCATGGCACATGACGGTGCACCTAAGGATAGAGAATGTACTGTATGGGAGATTCTTGGCTTCTTGTAACTTGACATGACAGTGGCACCAGTAGGAATGCCAAGCAAGGGCAGTTGGTCACCTCCCTGTCTCCATTCCCTTATAGAGATATTAATTACAGATCTAATTTAGATTATGATGCATTGCTAATAGTCACAAAAAAATGGGTAAACATAATACTTAGTATACCTAATTCTTTTAATAACATCATCAGAATTAACCAAATTGAGAAGTTCTCTGTGCTCATCATGTGAGACTCTGAGCTCCTTCCTAAGATCTGTCATCAAGCTTTCTTTCTCCTGAATGTGTTGATTATGTAAATCACACGTCAGTCAATGGGGGAAAATGTATTACAAACTTAGATGAAAAGAAGGTGGGTTTGGACTTTGGATGAATACCCATGTAATTGCATCGGATTGAGCCTTGAATGCCCGAACAACTGATTTGTAAGCCTCTTTCTCAAGAAAATGGATATTAACTTCCATATTACTACTAATCTGTTCATGTAATAAACCATCAATAACAGTTGTCCTTCCATTGGTAGTTGTAAGACCCCTGGAAGCCATTATATGATTTGTTGAAGGGATATCATCGTCGGTTCCTGCAACAATGATGGTCAAATATCACTAATAAAATTAAATCTCAAACTATCATATCTGTGAGTTTGTCTAAAGTAAATAACATGCAATGTGGAATCTATCAAAAGGTTTAGCATATAAGAGAATGATATATGGTGGAAGGAGAGTGATTTTCAATCCATCTTCCATTCCAATATAATAGTTGTGTGCAAGGTTTTGGATGCACGCACATATGCTTGCGTGCATACAATTAACAGAACATAATCCTGTTACCCAGTACCCCCATTATGTAAAAAATACAACTAACTCTATATTAATTAGTTACTACTTACTACTAAATTAATGATTAATTACATATTAACTGACTAACTCTATCTTAATTTTGTGCAGTTGGCAGATCTGGGACACAAAGAATAATCTATTTAGCTTTTTAAAATCAGAATATCTTACCATAAATGTCAAATGCAGAAAACCTCTGGAAATCAGTATATAACTAATACAACCAGGTTTATTTGACTGGAGGGCATGTTTGCTCCCTGACCAGAGTATCAAACAATGTTTCTCTTTCATTTTCTCCTTCTTTTGAACGAGGTAGAGAATGGGTAGAATGTACACCACATAAACCCTAATAACACTTATTAGAAAACCTTATTGTTACATACAAACCCTAATCACGATTAAATCATTATTCTCGCCCTTTTCGAGTTCATTCACTTATAACAAAATCATAATATTTACTACTGTTATTGTATAAAAGTCTATGTGATCCAAACGGAGATGATGATAACCCCTAGAAAATATAACTTCCATCTGAATCGAATAAGCCTAGTTCCGACGGTAAAAATATTTTAAAAAAAAATCGAGATGAGGCGATCGAAAAGTGCTTTGAAGATTGAAACAGTAAAAGCACAATAAAGTTGGGGGAGAAAAGAAGCAGTACCGAGATTGGAGCTCAAAACACATACAGAAAAATACCAATGAAAATTACTCACCACTGCTATCCTGAGGTCCGTACTCCATCGCAAGTTCCTTCGCCCTTTTTCTCAAATCGGATGAATGTTCCCGATAAAAAAACAATACAACCCTAAATCAAAACGCCCGACCGACTGAAATTCAATTCCGACGGCGCGCACAATCAATCTCAATGCGTTGTTCTCCAATCACACCGCCTTCGACGTGACGTCGCCGAAACTATTCTCGCCTTCGACGTGAAATCATAAGAGCACACACCGTTGGTTGGGTTTGTGTACTACGATTTTTCCGACAGGTCAGAGGTTAATTAAGATGGGCTCAAATTATTATAATAATAAAGCCCAGTCCAAACTATTTTAATTGGGCTCTTATTTAATATAAGACACTAAAGTTTTATTATTTTAGTTTATAAAGAGATATATAGATAGATGGATCGATTGAATAAAAGTTATTCGAAAAGATAACTCAAATGATTTTATTATAATAAAAATTTATATAAATTAAATAAAGTTATTATCAATTTTATTTTTAATAAATATATATTTAATAGTGAAAACATCTGGTGCGTCGACTGCCGAGAGTTATTTGTGTCATCGTGCGTCGAGACATTAGGCTTTTAACATTTCCAATCCAATGGTCTACCTTCTGTCCTATTGTCTTCTTCATCTTTAAACAACCGACGGTGAAGATTTCGAGATGGACTGATATTTAGCTAAATGTCAAATCGAACGACTGACAACAAATGACGCATTTAGCGCATATAGGCCTCGGCACACCTGATGCTTACCGATTTTTAATGAGTAAATAAATTAAGTTCATACAACAGTCTGTAAATTGTAATTATGCAGAAAAGGAAATTAATTAAAATAAGATGAGAGTGGTTTTAATGATGATTAATTATCTAGTAGTACCATCTGGAAGGCATCTGAAGGATCAAGTTAGGAAGTTCAAGTCAGTGGTGGCTATAGTCGATGCAGGTAGCTTATCCACCCTTAGAAAATACTGGAACACATCTGTTCCTTCTGAGTTTGCTCTTCTAGCCGATAATTGTTTCATAAGCTTCGATAATGAGCAGACAGAAGACACAGATAGGAAAAGACGGCTAGTTGGTACTCCTGTTGCGGCAGTAGGGGCTGGAGCAACAGCTCTTTGGGGAGCATCTTCTTTATCAAAAGTCATGCCAGCATCTACACTGTTCAAAATTGTTTCCTACAAAATTCCTGCCATCTTCAAATTTAGTTTTGCACAAATACAGAGGTCAGGTGCTGTTGGTTTTAGTAAGATTCTTTCTTCAATGAAGATATTAGCACCAGGAATGGCCATCCAAACTTCAGCTGGGTTTAAAGCATCAACATCAGCTGGGTTTCTTCAATGAGGAATAGAAGAATTCAACCGTTTCAATTCGTGCCATGGGTTACATTTGGTTGCAGTGTGGTTACCTGTGGAACACTGCTTTCTTATGGAGATAGGATTGAGTCTACCGCTGAATCTTTTCCTTCAGCTCCAATGATTGCGTCTTGGGGCCAAGGTATCCAAAGCTTCCGAGGAAGTTGGACAGGTTAATAAAATTAGATTACAGGAAACACTGCAATCTTTAATGTGTAGTTTGAAAATCCAGTGAATGTGTTTCTCTGCAATCATTTGTTTGTCTACATAGCACAATATTAAATTCGAACATTTTCTCTCAATAGATTTTTAGATTTTACATTCAAAATAGATGTTAGTTTCTAAATTTTTAAGTATTTTCTCTATTCCCCACAAAAAATTTCCTAAAAATAAAACTTCTTTAAATTCCAAATCAAGCATAAGAACCGACCATCCTATTATATATCTACCCCAAGTCCGTATACAATTGCATATTTACATTCTTCTTTCTTTCTATCTATCTATCTCGTCAATTCGATAATTAGGTAGATAGGATTAGAGCTTATTTGAAAATGAGAGGCCAAGTTATCGGAAAAGCTTTGGGTTCAATTTTACTTGTTTTCTTACTCATCTTCTATCTTTCGTCATTCTGCCAAAGCTCAAGGAACACGCTGGGGTTTCCAGTGAACAATACCTCGACCTTATTCTTTGATTTTCCACCAAGAAGGGTGCCGGTTCCGCCTTCGGGCCCGTCTAAGAATCACCAGGACGTCGGCCCGTCTAAGGATCACCAAGACCCGTGAATCTGTCATCGATCGAGCATGGCTGCTAGTAAATTAACATGCAGTATCTATTTGACGTACGTACGTATATATATATGATAATATGATCTCTCTCGTTGCCTCTTTCTGTGTGTGTATGGGTGCAAAATTAAACTGCAAATTCTTATATGTATTTATGGAACAATATTGTATTGATTTTGTTCTTAACCATTGTAAACTTGTACTTCTTTCCAGAGGGTAACATTTGATTGATGTTTTATTTTTAAGTAGATGTTTTTTTTGTTCGACACTCACATTTCTGACACAGACCAGAGATATGCTTCATTTTGGGTTGCTGTCTTCTCGTTCTGTCGCTTGAATGATTCTTTCTCATACCCTGCAATGATTAAAAAACAGGGTTTATGTTTTTTTTTAAATATATGTTTGTTTGAATTTACATCAGACGAAGAAAACTAATTTATATTAAACAAATAAAACATACCAGTGCTACGGTCGACTCCATCCCAGTGTCGACCTGGTTTAATATTGAAACGATTGGGAGGTGGATCTACTCCTCGTTTTAGCCAGCTGTGGTTAGGTATACTCTGTGGAATTAAAAAACCTGATTCTTTCATCTTCTCATCAGCACCAAAATCTTCAAGAGGAAGCTCGGAATGTTTCTTCTGCACACAACAAATATAATATCGTCATTGTGTTATTCAAAATTTCAACCCCAACTGACTTCATGACTTCAAGTAGAAAATTTAAGAAATTAAGAATGCTAACTCATGTTTTGAATTTTGATAAAATTGAAATTTCTATTGATAGTTGGAAGGCCAAGCCCAAATATAAGATTTTTGTAGATCAACTGAAAAATTAATCACTTTTGTCCTTATACAGCTCTGCCTATAATATCATATAGCTATTGGTCGATAGCATGGTGCATCAAATAACTATAATCACAAGCAATTATAGCATTAACCACAATCAGGAATTGATTAGACACTTTGAAGACCTTATATTGAAGTATATGCCAGAGTATTTTATAACTTCACTTAGAAAGTAAATAAGATACATGGTAAACATACCTTAACTAAGTGCGCCATTGGATCTCCCCATCTAATTCTCTCCTTAAGCATATTGTCCAGCTCAGGGTCATCTCTAAAAGAAGACCCAAAATTTAGAACAGAATATCAATTAAGTTAAAACTTAAAACCTGAATTTATAATTGTGTAAACTTAAAAGTAACAAATGTAACTAATATGCAAAAATGTACGCTTACCTTGTTCTTGCAAATGGCTTTTCCTTCTCCAATTCTACCTCTTTTTCTCTTGCTTCAGCCTCCCGTTTTTGTGCTAAGCCTTTACCCCATTCCAATTTTACTTCCTAATAAGCAAAAACAAAAAATCATTACGCCACAAGCAACATAATTTTCTTATAGCTTCACATCAATTTGAATGGACAGTGATTACTATGAAAGTTTTAAAAGTTCAAATTATTTCATTAACATGAATTTCATTTTGGATATGAATTAATAAAGAGACAAGTGCACCTTTGGTTTTTCATCTTTTTTTTCTAGCTTTAGCTTCTCTTCCTTTGATACACGCTTTCCTAGACCACCAAAGAAAAATGCATATAAAAATGTTGGCTAAATTTGCTATTGGTGTATGTCATAGATGAGAATAAAGCACAAAATGAAATGCAAAAATCTGTAATATTTAATAATTATCTACCAACCTTTGACACGGAATACAGGCTCAGCACCCTTTCCGCTTTTAACAGGATCAAGTGCCAAAAGCCTGGAAATACAACTGTCAATGCAATAAAAGAAAGAAAGCTCATATTCAAGTCCATTTGAAAGGAATTGAAACTCGTTACCGAGATACGTCATCTGCTTTCTTCTTGTCAATCACCTCCTTTATCTCACCACGGCTAAAGAGACCACCCTTCCTATCTATTTCAGTAGAAGATGGATTAGCCTTGCTTGGCTTTGACAGGGACAAGCCTCTAGACAATTGCTTATCAATTTTTGATGGTGATTCTGGATAAGATCTGTGAACCCTGTAGGTCGAAGAAAGATCAATTGATGAATTTTCCTCTTTTTTGATAAAATTGAAATTGTATTGAAATGAAATGAAAGGGTAAGGGCAGATACAAACAATGAATTATCCTTCTTCCTTGGCAATGATAGGTCATTTTCTTTATTGGTGCTATGTGATATTTGACTGTCAAGTAAATTGTGCTGTCTCCTCTGTTTATCAAAGTGCTCCTGACTATGTTTTCGAAGTGGAGAAAGATCTGGACTTCTTCTCCTCCGTGGTTGAGAAAGGTCTGAACTCCTACACTGTCCCGTTAAACTTGGAGAAAGGTCGGGACTCCTACGTTGTCCCCTTCGAGGTGGAGAAAGGTCTGGACTCCTACGTTGTCCCCTTCGAGGTGGAGAAAGATCTGGACTCCTACGTTGTCCCCTTCGAGGTGGAGAAAGATCTGGACTCCTACGTTGTCCCCTTCGAGGTGGAGAAAGATCTGGACTCCTATGTTGTCCCCTTTGAGGTGGAGAAAGGTTTGAAATCCTACGCTGTCCCCTTCGAGGTGGAGAAAGGTCTGGACTCCTACGTTGTCCTCTTCGAGGTGGAGAAAGATCTGGACTCCTACGTTGTCCCCTTTGAGGTGGAGAAAGGTTTGGACTCCTACGCTGTCCCCTTCGAGGTGGAGAAAGGTCCTCCTCAACCCCTGATCTTGACGGAAAAGAATCACTGTGTATTTGTCCATCATGGTATGGTGATGGGGGATCAGAATGCCTCTCTCGATATTTTCGTGGTGGAGAAAGGTCTGTATTCCCCAAATTCTCCTGTTTTCCAGCATTGCTTGAAACAGAGATCCATCCACTACCATCCTCTGAGACTGAAAAATAAGGTTTTCTGGATTGAATAGCTTCAAGTCTCCTCATCCTCTTCACTTCTATATCCTCTTCAACCACCACCGCATCCTCATCTGAAACCAAACCCACACATGATAAAAAAAATTCAAAAAAATACTAAGCTTGAGAACAAGAGAGTGGGGTTGAATTTAGGGTTTCGAACTACACTAACCAGAGCTGTGGTTTTCTTCCCTCTCTTCGAGAATAATGGGTTTGTGCCATGTAGGATCTTCATCTACTATGAGAACTCCACCAACCAAATTAGATAATTTCGGCTTCAAATCTTTGTCTTTATTCTTCCTCTTCCTTTTCTTCTTCTCATTTCCGTCAGCGCCGCCACCACTAGATTCGTACTTCTTTAAGTAATCTTTGAGACTAGACATTCTGAATGAACCTACAAACAAGTCAAAGAAAACATTGAAATATCGAATATCAATTATAAAAATGCAGCAATCTAATTAAGGGGGAAGAAAAGTGTTTAAAAGAAGTAATATTATGATAGTCCATCCACGAAAAGATAAAATTCAAAGTTGTGCAACCTGAATTTTGGACTGAAATTCTCAAGAAGATCAACGACAATGCATATATTATCAATTTTCCTAAAGAATTTTCTATGTCTTCAACATTCAATGTAACAGATCTTCGTTAACACTATCTTCCGAATTTAAATACACAACTGTTGTCCCTACCTCTACCCCAAACAGCACAGCCAGATCCTCTGCCTCCTCTCATCCTCGTCGTAGCAACCTCCTCTCACCCTCTCCGGAGCTTCTCATTCCAGTTGCCGGATCTTCTTTTGAAAATACAGGGGTATTGAAAAATACATTAAAAAAAAACGTCGCCTATTGGTTCGCATATGCGACCAAGCGCTCACATATCCAATATGCGCACCCAGGCATCGCCTGGCCGTCTGCAAAAGTTTGATATAATGTAAGCTTACAATTATCAGCAACATAATTCTGCTACCCAGTACCCATTATGTAAAGAATATAACTAACTCTATCTTAATTATCTACTATTAAATTAATGATTAATTTGCTTTCAAAAAAAATTAATGATTAATTACAATATTAATCTATTTCAATAACACTACTAGGTTTCCCTGAAAATTTTGTGCAGTTGACAGATCTGGGACACAAAAAATAATCTATTTAGCTTTTTAAAATCAGAATGTCTTGCCATAAATGTCAAATGCAAAAAATCTTACAATATAGCATGGTATACAGTTGGCCTCTAGAAATTAGTATGTGGCCAATAAAGCAGGGTTTATTTGACTGAGGTAGCATACTTGCTTCCTAACTAGACAATATCTTTCTCTTTCATTTTCCCCTTCTTTTGAATGAGGTAGAGAATGGGTAGAATGTACACCACATAAACCCTAATAACACTTATTAGAAAACCTTATTGTTACATACAAACCATAATCACACTTAAATCATTATTCTTTCCCTTTTCGAGTTCCTTCACTTATAACAAAATCATAATATTTACGACTTCTTCAGACTTCCAATATTCCCAAGACAATAAATTTGGGGGAGAAAAGAAGCAGTACAGAGATTGGAGCTCAAAACACACACAGAAAAATACCAATGAAAATTACTCACCAATGCTATCCTAAGGACCGTATTCCATCGCAAGTTCCTTCACCCTTTTTCTCAAATCGGATGAATGTTCTCGATAAAAGAACAATACAACCTAAATCAAAACGCTCGACCGACTGAAATCCAATTCCGACGGCGCGCACAATCAATCTCAATGTGTTGTTCTCCAATCACACCACCTTCGACGTGACGTCGCCGAAACTCATACTCACTGAGGGTTAGGGATGAAATCATAAGAGCACGCACGGTTGGGTTTTTGTACTCAGATTTTTCCGACAGGTCAGAGCTGAATTGAGATGGGCTCAAATTATTATAATAATAAAGCCCAGTCCAAACTATTTTAATTGGACTCTCTATTGGTATAACACTAAGTTTTATTCTTTTAGTTTCCACAAAAAAGAAAGAGAGAGAGAGAGGTAGAATGATTGAATAAAATTTATTTGAAAAGATAGCTCAAATGATTTTATGATGATAAAAATTTATATTATAAAATAAATAAAAAGTTACGAAATTATGAATTTTATTTTTAATAAGTATATATTTATTTTAAATTTATTTGAAATATAAAATGTGAAAAATCATTTGAACCTTCGATTTCATTAAACAAGGCACACTTCAGGTGCGCTGTGGTTCAATGCACGTTTTCTTATTAATCATCACTGTTGTATCTCATTTATAAGATACTGACCTACGTACAAAATTCTAAGTGGTCTTCTTAAATGAGCCCAAAAGAGCTTACCCATCCGGACCGTCCGATCTGGATGGATGATTGTGCACCATCCGTGAGATAATGATATTAAAAGGTGTATTTTTGTGAGATGAAAAAGGTTAGAGTTAGGGGTCCTAACACTAACACTAAAGAAATATATGTGGATGTGTGCACCCAAATATTAAAAAACATTAAAATGAAAGGACGGCTGAGATTAATTGTCACAAAATCCAACGGCTCAGATAGGATGAGCGTTTTTGAGCTCACCCTATGCTGAGCTCACTGGATAATTCCTGTATTTTTTTAATATTTTATGTTGATTGTTCGAGATTAAATGTCTAGTGCATAGTTGTACAAACTATAAGACCTATAAAACTAGGTACTGACTAATTGAATGATCATTTGAAAAATGGAGATATAAATGTCTGTACAAAGTAATGAGAGTTCACACCATGAAAAAAAAGTCGTACATATCAAATTTTTTTAGACGTTCATGCGGTCATGCCATGGCCATGACCGCATGACCGCCTAAACGCTCGCTTGAAAATATAGGTAAATTTGCAAAAACTACCCTGAACTTATACATATTTGCCAAAAAAATCTTGTAAATTCAGAAATATTTTAAAATATATATACATCAATTTTAAAACCTCAAATTAGTAATACAAAGTAATAGACAATTAATTAGTCTAAAATTTAAAATGTAAATACATAGTTTATAAGACTTCTAAAAGTTTTAAAAATTCTGAAATTTCTAAAACTCTTCTTCTTCCTCCTCAGAAAATTCAACCTCTTGTCCAAATGTTTGAGATGGTCCTCCCCTACTATATTGTCTAGTAGTTGGACCATCTGTTTCATTGACGTCCATTGCATCTTCAATAAGGGCTACCCAAGTAAAACCGTCATCACCATAAACCTACTCATTGGCGGGTCCTTCCTCGCCTGTTATCCATTCAGAGTTATAGTTTATGCCTTTCGCCGCTATGGAGTCTACGTCTTGACAATCTAGCTTGCGTTGCAATTGTCGTTCATTCAATCACTTGTTGTAGTGAATGTAGACGAGCTTTCTCATTCGCTCGACCTCATGACGAGTGCGCTTCTTTGTATGGATCTAAATAACAATTGAACAAAATCAAGAAACGTTATTCAACAATAAGTCATTGAACTATTGAAGTATTGAATTAGAACTTACGAGACTGAATGTGCTCCAGTTTCGTTCACAACTTGAAGTTGTTACACAGAGGCTTAAGATCCTCTTCGCTATCACACTAAGATCATGGGTTCTAAGACCAAATGAATTCCACCAAACAACTGTAAAAATATATATCATGAATCATTAAGCGAGTATAAATGACTTAACCATGACTCATGAGTCTTGCATCTTCATTCTTACCCGGATTCATTGAATATGAAGAATCCACAGCTAAAGGCATTCTGAAGTGTCCCAACCTCTCCTTATATGTCATTGCGTCGTTCAACAATCCTAATTTCTTATCTTTGTCCGACTCCATCTTCATCAAACAAGTTTGGAAGTCTAATTCGTATTCCGAAGCTAGACTTCGTTCATCACTACAATGTAAAAGGAATAAGTCATTGAAAATTAAGAATATCTCAATTACCTACTTATCAGAAGATTCTGATAGACGATAGAAAACGTTGGGGTTGAGAAAGGCACCGACACCAAAGATAGGTTTGCTGAAATGCTTCTCCCAACGCTTATCGAAGATTTTGTCAATTTGGGTTAGCAATGGCAGATTCTTATTTTTCAACATATCTCTAGTGTGCTTCTTTGCCATCTTCAAGTCATTCAGAACTCTGCCCATGCATGGTTTGTCATCTTGGTCGACTAATCTTAGCAACCTCACTAGGGGTTCAGAAACGGCCAAACACTCATATAGGCTCAACCAGAAAGAGTTGTTCCAAATTAATTTTTGAACCTCAGTTCCACAAGTCACATTAGCCCAGTGGAGCCAATCAATCTTCATCAAATATTCCCTCTGTTCTTTCAAACTCTGTAATGTGAGTAAAGAAGCTGCGAATCTTGTGACTCTACATCTCACCAACTCTTTCCCACCTGATATGGTCAAGAAAGTGCTATGGAGAATACCATGGGCATATATGTAGGTCAGTATCTTCCGACCACCAGAAATCATCTTCTTGTATGGCCGTTTCAAGGTTATTAATACCTCCATTCTTCATGTTCGAATCATAATGAAAATATGTATTCAAATACCTCGACCAACCTAGTAAATGCCAATGTGTACCTGTCTGTAACGGAATTATAATGTGGCATGTATCTCTGACATCACCTCTCATACCCCAGAAAATAGCATTGTCGAAATCTTGTAGTGAGCTAATTCCTGCTTCGCTAGGCGATCCCATAACAAGCCTCCAGTCTCTATCGTTGAATAACGCATATTTCACGAATTGTATCGTTCCATAATGTACTCCGTTTTCATTCAATTCAGCTCGTATAATTGATGTATACACGTCGACAATCTGAAATTCTAAGAGTTAAACTTCATTTCTAAATCACATATTCATTGTAAAAAATTGTTACCATGCTACTATAAATCTTCTGTTGCTTGATGTCAAGTACATCCTGTTCACAACATTTGACTATTGGATCTACATCGACTACGAATATCCTTATAACACAAATCTGAAAACAACAACACATCAAAAACAATATTTAACGATGTTACGAGCATGTCCGAGGTGTTCTGACTTACAATGGTCTTGTGATAATGTCCTTCGTAGTTTCGTGACATGGTTTAGGTCGTTCACACTCCTTTCTAGCAACCTCATCTTCCTCTTTCCTTTGTAGCTTAGTAATAACCTAAATATTTCCATTACATCATACTTATGAATATCAATATGAAAACCGAAAGTAATATATTCTTACCTCCTCTGCCCTCCTTTCTTTTACCCGTTTAATCATTGAGGGGATTTCAACTCCAGGTGGAGTGAAGTCAATTCGTCGTATAACATGATCAAGATCATCAACATTTACTTTCTTCATAAGGGAAAGGTTATACTCAATTTCATCCGCACTAGCTGCGACTGAAGCCCAAAATTCCAGTGATGTTATTTGTGGACTAAGTAATTTAATTTTCATTGACTCGAATTCTTTATGAACATACTTTTCGAATACTTCTTTCATTGTCTTCTTACCACATTCTTTTCGCAACTGCATCTCATTATATGTCGTACCATCTGCCATTAAATAACTCATTTTCCTATATCTATTATCATGTAAAAATTTCTTATATTTACTATCATTGTCCCTGATATTTACTATTAAATTATTTTCGGAGTATACATAATTTGTTTCATTTGTTATGTCATGTATTTTCTTCGGTGTCACAAATGAATCTTTCTCAATTAGGTCAAATTTTGGTGGGTCAAATGATTGACTAGAAATATTTTCGATACCATGAATGCTTAAATTGCCAAAGGAAACGATACATTTCTCCTTCGCATCTATATCGGCAAATGTATTGCCTTCTAAATTGCATTAACTTGGTGTATCATATAGTATCTTTAGCATAATAGGGGAATCTACTGTCGTATTTGATGTTAACGTAGTTAGATCAGTTGATTGTACTAGAGGAAGAATCGAACACGAGGCTCCTGAACTACCCATCACTTTCTTATCACTCTTAATTTCACTAGACGATGATATGTCGATAATGTCACTATATTCACTATGGGTCACTATACTCTTTCCCTTCCTAAGTTTATCTATCCTGTTATCGTTCAATTCGAAATCACCTATCAATGACGTAATGACAATGTCAAATATTTCAATATCAAATTAGAATATAAGAAAATAGACTTACCTTCGTCGTATGATTTTTCATTCGACATACTAAACTGTAAAATTAAATTTGTAGGTCAATCACCTTTGGGACGCATGTCCAAATATGCAATACGTATATTAAATAAAACTTGTTGCTATGTTTGGTTATACTACCTTTGGAACGCAAGTCCAAAAAGGCCTATGCCGTATGAATTCAGATAGTGTTGGTTGATATAAACTGTCTTTCTCATCCTGGTAATAGTAATTGATCGTATGCAAAATAACACATACCATTAAAAAATAAAAATATTTCAAGCCATTCAAAATATCCAACTACACATGTAATAATGTTATACAATAAAATTTTTAGTTCATTAAGTTACTACGATGTTTAGCCCATTCAAAATACTCTTTATCGTCACCTTATATGATAGAGGTTTCTCGGACACCTGTTCACAAAACAGGTTAGTTGTTAATGAAATTTCAATAATATTGACAATATCCAGTCATACCTGTTTGTTCGTCAGCGAATATATAGTCCGATCCTTCTTTTTCAAGTTTCCCTTATACCGTTGGAAGACGAAATGATTCCGAGGACTTGATGAGGGGAATAATGGTGTGTGCTCCCATAAGAAAACCTGTAGGTCGTTATTAGCAAATTTAAGAAATAAATTTCAATTTCACATAGAACAATTTTAATATAAACGGCTCACATTGAGGATGAAGACACAACCAGCAATATATTCTCCGACTTTCGTCCCAGCACGTTCCCTTCTTCTCACAGAATACGATGCTAGTTCCATGTTATTGAATAACTGTGTGTACACAAGATCTGTCCAATTTAGATTAAAGATGTTCTCAATTCGCTTCAAGTAATGGAACAATTTAACCGGGATTGTCATTCGCGGCGTAAAACATAAGAAATACGATAGAAGTAGACAAAACCATAGGCGACAACAGTCGTCTACGTAATCTTCATCCTCTTTCTTATTGACTATGGTGTCCTTGAATACATCTTTAATTATTGAACTATTGTCATTGATAAAAACAAAATTATTAGTATTATTAACAAAATAATTTATAAACAGAAATAATACCTTCTAACTTGGGTGACGTTGAAGTACTTTGTTCAGAAGGTCGTTCTGAAATTAATCTCGTCTCCTTTTCCAATACTTATTGGATGATCAATACTTGGTATTCCCGATATATTTCCAACATGTTCGGAAGAAAATTCTAATACCTTGTTCTTCACGGCAAATCTACCATCCCCAATGTAACGACCGACAAGGTCGTCTAAATGGAATGGATTAATGACAATGTCCACTTCCTTTAGAAAGTGGGAGAAACCTGTTCCTTCGATTTTCTCAAAAAACTCGGTCGGGAGGTGACTTTTTACCGATTGGAACGTATTCATATAGCCGGAGAAACAACATCGACTTTGAAGCATTTGATGGCCTAAATATCACATTCAAAGAAATTCTATGTTTACACATGATTAACCTCATAGATGTAGTAGAGAATATACTACCAACTTACTATTTGCAGCCCCTCTGATGAATGTAGTAGGGAATTCAACTTGCGGTTGGTCGAATAAGTCATCAGCATCGTTAATTCCCCTCTTCTTTTTCTTCTTAATGACTAATAAAATAGGAAGAATTTAAATTAAGGCAAATGAGGAATAAACTAATGATTTAAAGAAAACTAAGTCATTACCGCTTTTCGGATCCTCGACCCTACTCCTCTTCTTGCTGATGAAAGCACCCAGAGGCATGTCATCCGACAAATCATCGACATTCATGTTATCATCCTTCGGACTGTCCATATCTGTTTTCAGAATTCATTTATAATAATTTTATTTCTTCACTTGATCAATATAGAAAACATTAATTAACTATCAAACATAATATAGAAACCTTGACCTTTTTCAACCCGATCCGAAACAGATTTTTCAATTGAAGACGTTGTAGGAGATCTTAAAATTCTAGCCTTATGGGCAACAATCTTCCGACCGACGAAGTTTTTAGTTGTCGAACACGAAGCAACACTCCTAGATACTCGATGAGAATTACCTATTGATCGCTTACTGGAAAATAATACTTTTCCCGATCGTAGTGTTCGTAACATTACAGATTTAGGAAGGGTACCTAGGGGTTTCGAACTAGGTACAAAATTAACTATTTCACAATTGACATCTTCTACATTCTCAGAAATTACTACAAGTCCTAAATCAGATAGTGTCAAACTCAAATGAACCTTGATTTTCCATAAACATTATTAACATTTGTAGTTTTTATACTATAGAAGTAGACGACTACAAAAGATTTTCATTTCAGTCTAACATAGATCATCCTCAACAGTAGTATATTTGACAACCGAAAATCGATCATCCTTAATAATTTCAATGAACATAGCAAAACCAAAAAATACAAATAACAAACATAGAGCATTACAGTTACTTACAGATATTGAAAGTGAACATCTAACAAACATAGAGGATGAAAAACAATGAAAAATAACAAACCAAAAAATAAGTTTCTAAATTATTTTTCTGTCCTTATAAAATCAATGACTCTAAAAAACGATTTTTTGGGTCCTAATCAACCCACGAATAGCAGAGTACAAGATCACATATAGGTGTAGATCGCTTAAATGAACAAATAGGATATATACGACAACAAAAAATACTTACTAACCTGTTCTTAGTAATGGCCGACGACTGATCTTGAACAATGGATGAAACCCTAATGGGTTCTAAAGAAATAGAGGACGGGAGAACGACGAGAAAAGGAAAAAAAGGAGAAAACCAAAAATAAAACAAAACACAACCTAGATCACTGACAAAACCAAAACCGACTAGAGTTTGAACGACGACGGCTGATGAACAACGAGCTCAACAAGGGACAGGCGACAGGGTCTTCACAGGGTAGAGGATTTTATTCAACGATTTGGATAGATATTGATAATGACATTATTCAGTACATTTAAAGACCTATGAAATCCTAGCATGCACCTACGTAGTACAAGTTCAATTAAATTCCAAACTATCATCCAACAAAAACAATCTATGACAACAATGTACGAACGGTGAGAAAGAACATTTTATCAGGTAGCAGGAATCCTACGACCGGAACACATTTGGCACAGATAGCGCAAACAGTATCCGGCGCACTGGATTCGCTCCCTAAAAATTTATATTATAAAATAAATAAAAAGTTACGAGACTATGGATTTTATTTTTAATAAGTATATATTTATAATTTTAAATTTATTTGAAATATATGTGTGAAAGTATTAAATGTGAAAAATCATTTGGACCTTCTATTAATTCATTAAACAAGACACACTTCAGGTGCGCTGTGGTTCAATGCACGTCTTTTTATTAATCATCACTGTTGTATCTCATTTATAAGATACTGACCCTTCGTACAAATTTATTTGACCAAACAGTGATATAAGTCTTTGGAATATTTTTTAGAATAAAAATCCTAAGAGTTCTTCTTAAATGAGCTCAAAAGAGCTCACCCATCCGGACAGTCCGATCTGGATGGATGATTGTGCACCGCCCATGAGATAATGATATTAAGAGGTGTATTTTTGTGAGATGAAAAGGGTTAGCGTTAGGGGCTCTAACACTAACACTAAAGAAATATATGGGGATGTATGCACCCAAACATTAAAAAACATTAAAATGAAAAGCCGGTTGAGATTAATTGTCACAAGATTCAACGGCTCAGATAGGGTGAGTGTTTTTGAACTCACCCTATGTTGAGCTCACTGGATAATTCTTGTATTTTTTTAATATTTTGTGTTGGTTGTTCGGGATTAAATGTCTAGTGCATAGTTGTACGAACTATAAGACCTATAGCACTAGGTACTGACTAATTGAATGATCATTTGAAAAATGGAGATATAAATGTCGGTACAAAGTAATGGGAGTTTACACCACGAAAAAAAGTCGTACATATAATTAATCTAATCAACATTTAATAAACAACAGTGAAAAACGAGCATAATCCAGTTAGTTAATGAGTTATTCATAAATAAAAAAATTATTCGTACATATAGGTGATGTGGTGTTGACAATAATGTTAGTAAATGTCATCAAGATATGTGCAAAACAAGGTTCAAGTAAACATTTTCGTGGGTGACATTTTCAAAATCATAAGATATATATAGGCGCGCAACAAGAGTGGTGGATTGACTCGGCGCATTTCAGCATATATAGGGTCGGCAAGTCGGCGCATCAAAAATTAATTCTTGTTAAACATACATACCTTAATATTTGAAGAAGATAATTAAAAGAAAGTCTTTTCGAAATATAATTCAAAAAACATACATGTTTTTTTAATAAAATTTATAGGGTTCAGATGATTTTTTCGTACTTTTTCACATTTAATGTTTTTAATGAAATATTTGTGTTTTCATCATCATTTTCTTATATGATTGGATCGTTAATCATCTTATAGGTCTCTTTATACATTATGAAAAAATTATCGTTTGTTCCATTTAATAGTAGAACTATTTCTGTCTCATTTCTTAAAAAGAATAATAGAAAAAATTCTTTCTGAAAAGATACGTTTCTACTTATAACAGAGTTAAAAATTTTGAGAATCATATATTATGTATCCTTTTGTTTGTATAGGATACCCTACAAATATACCCGACGTGCATTTACTTGAGAATTTGTTTTCTCTGTTGTTTTTACATGCATATACAGCACACTCAAAAATCTTAATAACTTGGTTTGTTGCCGATTTCATAGGGTGTTTTATTTTCAAGTTTTTTTGATGAAAGACGGTTTATCATATATAGGTCGCACATAATATGCAATGTCCCCAAAAACGATCAGGTGCATCTGCCCTAGCTAATTTTAATTGCTCTAGTTACCTGAGTCAGTGTTGATGTTTGCGCTCTACTACTTGACTTGGTAGATCCAATCTTCTACATTTTTTTCATTAAATTTTGGGATCTTAGTGTCTAGGGTATCATTGTTCTTAGTGTCACTAGATCAAGATTGGACCATATCGGTCTTTGTCCTTGTTGGACCGGGTAATGGCCCAGACCCAGTATCTAAGGTATCATTAATTAGATACAATATCATTGGTTACTAATCATGTTAGCATGCTCATTCTACTATAATAAGATTTTTTTTATTAAATTTTGACATATTCCATTCTCATCTTTACTCAATATAAATTTACTTATAATATCTAATTCAATTAAAAATAAGTGTCTGTGCATGCTTGAATTTGTGAAGATCTAAACCTTAATTAAATAATTTAAAAGACGTGCAAACGACCAATTAAGCATGCATGCAATGTATTTAAAAATGCTATATGTCAATCTATATAAATTGTTTAAAACCTAAAAGATAATCCATCAATCTCTTACATCTTCTCAATCTCTAATACTCAATTAAATCGACCTTCGATAATCATTTCAATTCGATCCAATCTGATCATGGCTCTTTTGATGAAAGATCTCCTTAACCTCAACCTTTCAGACAAAACTGAGAAAATCATTGCTGAATACATATGGTATTTATTCATTTTTTTCTACTCAATTCTAAATTCTTTTATATGAATGAGCATGTAATTATTGTTCAATCTTGATGTTGTTGACGACTAGGGTGGGTGGCTCTGGCATGGACATGAGAAGCAAAGCAAGGGTACATAATTAGTTATTAGTTAGTTAGTTATTTTGGTTCAGTTGAATACTCATATATATTTTCCATTACAAACAGACACTTTCTGGGCCAGTGAGCGACCCAAGCAAACTCCCAAAATGGAACTACGATGGCTCAAGCACGGGTCAAGCACCAGGCGAAGATAGTGAAGTTATCCTGTAGTAAGTATATTACTCATTGTTTGTGTAAATTAAATTAAAGAACAACTGTATTAATTATTAATTTACACTTTCCTTTCAGTCCTCAAGCTATCTTCAAGGATCCCTTTAGGAGGGGAAACAATATTCTTGTATGTGTTTTCCCTTTATATATCAGTTTATTTACACTGGTTCATTTTTCTAACTTTAACCCTATATATATATAGGTTATGTGTGATTGCTACACTCCCGCCGGTGAACCTATTCCTACTAACAAAAGACACAATGCTGCCAAGATTTTCAATAACTCTGCCGTTGCTCCTGAAGAAACATGGTATTTAACTATAACACATTTATCATACCCAACCCTTATAATATCAGAATTGGTTCTTATATAAACAATATTAGGTTTGGAATCGAGCAAGAATATACTCTTCTTCAAAGGGATGTGAATTGGCCCCTAGGATGGCCTATTGGAGGCTACCCTGGTCCTCAAGGTCCTTACTACTGTGCAATTGGAGCTGAGAATGCATTTGGCAGAGACATAGTGGATGCACATTACAAGGCTTGTATTTACGCAGGAGTTAACATTAGTGGCATCAATGGAGAAGTGATGCCCGGACAAGTAAGAATCGTTAAAATAAAATGGACAAATTCTGTTATATGTCACGCATAATTTTTAATTACCATACCTTTGCATTGTCGTTCTTAGTGGGAATTTCAAGTTGGGCCATCAGTTGGAATTTCTGCCGGCGACGAGCTATGGATTGCACGCTACCTTCTTGAGGTGATTAATTAAGCAAATTATATATATAGATAAACTTATAAAATCTACTGATTTATTTACGGTGATCAGAGGATCACGGAGATTTCAGGTGTTGTGCTCTCATTGGACCCTAAGCCAATTCCGGGAGACTGGAATGGAGCTGGTGCGCACACAAACTACAGGTAATATTTAAGTTATCGATCTTATTTAAATCAATTGTGATTAATGCTAAAGAAATTATCATCTTAATTAATTGATTTATATATAAATATATTATTGAACAGCACAAAAACCATGAGAGCACCTGGTGGGTATGAAGAGATCAAGAAGGCCATTGTAAAACTTTCAAAGAAGCACAAGGAACACATTGAAGCATATGGAGAAGGCAATGATCGTCGTCTGACTGGACATCATGAGACTGCTGATATCAACACCTTCAAAGCGGTAATTAAAGAAAATATATACAGTAGCTAGGGTTACAAGTTTTTGGTTCCTCTTGAATTAATTCTCGATACATATTATATATATGTATAGGGTGTTGCTGATCGTGGAGCTTCTATTCGCATTGGTCGGGACACTGAAAAAGACGGCAAAGGTTATTTTGAAGATCGAAGGCCTTCTTCTAACATGGATCCTTATGTTGTCACTTCCATGATCGCTGCGACCACTCTACTTTAAATCCAGATGCATGCATAACAATAGTGATAACATGTTTGTGTTTCAATAAAATTATATATCTACTGCTGAATTCATTTGCACTATATCAAATCTTTGTGTGTAATATATATTGTAAACAACAATATATGAATAAATGTGTTATTTTTCTACTTTGTCTTTGATTTTTTCATGTATTGATCAATTGTATATTCTCCAACTACTCAACATGTTTCTTTCCATAAACAAATCCATCATTAAACTCAAATAAAAGTGCAATGTAATAATTTAGAATGTAAATTGTAATACCCAAAATCTGATGAATTGATCTGATGAGATGTTTGATGATGAAGGAAAAATATATGACTAGAACATAATTACATGCTTAATATCCTAATTACTTGAATATTGATATAAAAATGTCTGAGAATGATGATTATTAATATTGATTAACGAAACGTTCGTGATTGGCTTCCCAATCGACGATATTGGATTGATTTTGGACGTTGATCGAAGAACAAACCCTAGCAGAGTAATTGGGGAAGAAAGACGACGGTTCATCATGGTCGTTGGAAGAAACCAGACCCGGTTTAGCTCACAACAAACCGGCTCACAAGACATCCACCATGTCCGTGTGTTTCCAGGATTACACGAATTGGGTCTGATCGTATCACACTAGAAAGGTAGACGATCCTCTCTATTATCGTATAATCACCAGTATATTACAAGTGTATTCCTAATGTATTACAAGTGATCCCCCCCTTACACTTCACCCCTAGGGGTATTTATACAATTTCCTAACGAGTTCGGTATCTGATATACTTGGGATGCCTCCCTTGGGATGTTAACTGCTCAAGCTAATGGGTCCTTCCAGCCGTCCTGGTGGGCCTGGACCAAATGTCCGTAGGGCTGATGGGGCCGCCCGGATCATCCGGATGGGCTAATGTCCAACGTAACTTGGGCTCTCTTCTACTCGTCCTGCTGGGCCTGGACCAAATGTCCGTAGGGCTGATGGGGCCGCCCGGATCATCCGAACGGGCTAATGTCTTCGGCGTAACTTGGGCTCTCTTCTATTCGTCTTGCTGGGCCTCGCTCCTAGACTTCTTCATGGGCCTGGGCTGGTAACTTGGGGTACCATCAGTACTCCCCCCCCCTCTTCCTATAAATAGGTTGCTTTCCTTTATTTGATTCACTTTTTCCTCATTTTACCATGTCTTCTCTTGATGATTTGTTGCAGGAACTGGGCTACGAGTTGGCACGTCAGCGAGGTGTTTGGCCAGATGATCTTCTTCAGCACCTCTGTGACATTGAAGATTTTGTTGTGAGTAATCCTCGTTTGTCTCAACTGGTCTCGGAAGTCTCGCACCGCGTTCGCGCTCTTCAGCAAGTCAGCAATGGTACCGGTGTTGTTGTTCCAATCGCAGCAACTGTTTCCCGCAACCGTCGGTCTGCTACTCCGTTCGGTCCTGCTATCCCTGCTGCCGTCTTTGGCGTTGCCTCTGCTCCTTCCCCCCCCCTGGGGCCCCTGTGCCTGCATCCACTGAGCTTTCTTCGACTGAGCGCTCCATCGCACCTGTTCCTCGTCGTCGCCGGGGACGTGGGCCGCGCGCCGGACGCTCAGGACCTCCTCCAGGCGATCTTCGTTACTTTTTATCTCGTGGTCCGTCTTGACGGGCTTTTTTTGTGTTTTTTTTTTTTTTAGAGGCTTTGTGCCCTTCTTCCTGTTATGTATTTGAATGTTTCCTTTGTTCCCTGCAGTTCCTATGACTTCTTCAAACTTCTTTGTACCTCTCCTACGTACTGATGTAATTTCGTCTTATAATTTTCTTTTCGTACGAGTGGCTTTATTATTATACTTTTGTTTATTAAAGGGTAACTACTTGTTGGTTAGGGATCTGGCAACTTCCCATTTTCTACTGTGATCTTAACTTCTCTTGGCATTTCGACTACTAATTTCTCCTCATCTGATTTTCCCTCGGGCCATTTGAGCAGGTATTTCTACTACTTTGGGGTCTTGTCACTTGTCCCTGCGGGGTTCTCGATTTTTTTATATATGCAATAATTTTTCTTCAGGCATCTTCCCTACGTCCATTCTGTCCTCCATGAACAACCGATTTGGCCCCTTTTACCGCATGGTTCATCCGATCCTTAGGTATGGGCAGCTTTCCGATTCCTATTTTAGGCTTGAAAAAAGAATTCAATAGTTGCTACTCTCCAGGCCTCTTCCGTACGACCATTTTGACCTTCCTCTGAATGTCCAAGCTTGTCCTTGTAGAAAAATGCCCTTAGTCTTCCGTACGGTCTATCCGTCCTTCGGGTATGAAACTTTATTTTTATTTTGGAAATATTTTTAATTTCCCGCCAAAAGAATTTCTATAAATAGTCTCCTTCCACTTTACTTATCCTCACTTCTCTTTTTTCAGTAGGGTTTCTCTTCCGCTGATCGCCGCATCTTCTCCCATGGCCAATCTCTCTTCCTACGTAGACGATCTTCAGGGTTTCGACGGTAACTCTCTAAACTCTTCTGAAGATCCTCCCTCTGTGCTTAGTAGGCGGCAAGCCCGCCGTCATTTCCAGGTGATCGCTCCCTCTATATCGATAGCTCACCTTGAAGTCCCTGATGCTGCTTCCGCTTCCTCACCTCCTGATGGCTATACTGCCCTCTATTCTGGTTTTGAGGACCTAGGGCTCCGGCTTCCCGCCTCCCCCTTCCTGTTGTCTTTTCTGTCGTATGCTGGTGTTGCTCTTTCTCAACTTTCTCCCTCTAGTCTGGATCGTGATGTTTCGTTTGAACACTTGTGTCATGAACTGGATTTGAAACCCTTCGAACGTGTTTTCCGTCTATTTTTTCTGTTTCTCGCCCTAATTTCGCATGGCTTTTGGTTTCTTCTAGAATAAGACATAAACTCCTTATTTCTTATCCCGATCGTTCGCATCGGTGGAAGAGTCGTTATTTTTTTGTAAAAAGCCATTCCGTAGGGCTGTCAGGAGTTCCTTCCAAATGGGTGAATACTTCTTCCTTCGAAGCTGGGAACCTTTCCGTAGGGGAACTTTCTCCGGAGGAACATGATGTGTACTCCCGCCTTCTATCTGTCCGTTCGAATCCTATCGACTACTCTAGTTTGATGACCGGGACTTGGAAATCTGTTCACCCGCATCTCGTCCCTTCTGGTAATTTTCATTTGACTGTTAATTTTTCCTTTTTTCAGGCGAACCTGACGGAGAAGGTTTGTCGGGCTTGTTTGCAGGGTCCGGATCGCAGAGGAGTGGTAAGAGAGCCCGTACGGAAGATGTTGACACTGCCGCTGACTCCTCCCATACTCTTCACGATGACTATACCAAGTACCTTAGATTTTCTGATGATGCAACTAATCAAGGCTTTGGGGACCGTCTGATTGTTACTGAGCATATGCAAGCCCCTCGGATTGCTGGGATCTACGAACAAGCGCTCGGCCGACTGGACTCTACAATTGAAAAGGAGGCCGACTGGGCTACCTTGGAAAATACTTCCCTTGATGATATTGACGAAGCGTGCTACATCCGGGTTCTTCAATCCGTGGCTATGGAGCGTCATCGACAGAAGAGGGGGATACACCGGACGCGTCAACTTAACGATGCTTTGGCCGAAGTCACTCGCTTGACCCAGGAGCTTTCCTTGAAAGATGCTGAGAATAACTCCCTACGGGCCGAGAGGGACGAAAAAGCCGCCCTGGTAACGTCTATGGAGGCAGATATTGAACAAGCCAAGGTGAAATTCAGTGATCGAGTCAAGAATCTGACTGAACGGAACAAGCGTGCTAATTTCAAAAACATTGTTGAAGGCATGGTTCACGGGCGTGATATGGTAAACCTCCGTAGCCCTGAGTATGAATCCACTGTTGTCCCTATTAACCCACCAATGTGGGAACAGTGGAAGGTGACTGGGATCCCTACGGAACATCCAGCCTGGCCCAAGACTCTCTCCGAGTTGTCGGGCCGTGAAGATCAGTAGTTAAAGATAGTTTTTCAAAAAAGAACAATTAAAACATACCTTTTGTTTCCGTATTTTGAATTTATATCTTGTACTTTTTGCTTATTGTTTTCCTTTTTTTCCCTTGCTTTCCTGCAAATCTTATTGATATTCCTTACGGCTCTATTGCCCTAAGGCTTTGTTAGCCTTCATTTTTTTTGTAACATGATTTTTTTTTAATAACCTTTTGTTCCTATATACAATACTAAGATAAAATAAATAAAAAAATTTCTTTCATTGGAAATACTTCGATAGATTGTCCGAGTGCCATGTTCTTTCTATTTTCTGGCCATCTTCGAACGCTAATTTGTAAATTCCCGGACGGACTTCTTCCACAACTACATACGGACCTTCCCACTTTGGAGATAATTTTCCTTTAGTTTGGTCCAGCCCAGTAATTCTTCCATTTCTTAGTACCAAGTCTCCTGAGTTTATTTTCTTTTCATTTACTTTTTGGTTATGGTATCTTGCCGCCCTCCTTTTATAGGTCAGATCTCTTATTGCTGCGACTTCTCTCAATTCCTCGCATCTTTCTCTAGCTAGTAATATGGCCAAATTATTATCCTCTGGATTAAAATTTGTTATCCTTGCTGTTGGCCATACCACTTCCGCTGGGGCTACTGCGTCCATTCCAAATGCTAAGGTAAATGGTGGATGTCCTGTTGGAGTACGTACGGTTGTTCTGTACGCCCACATTGTTTCTGGTATTAAGTCCGCCCATGTTCCCGGATTGTCTCCCACTTTCCTTTTGAGTATGGATGTTATTGTCCTGTTTGTGACCTCGACTTGCCCATTTGCTTGTGGATGGTATACTGGGGCGAAGCTCATCTTTATGCCACTATCTTCGCAAAATTTCTTCACTTTTTTCCCGGTGAATTGTGTTCCATTGTCTGTTATTATTTGTAGTGGAACTCCGAACCTGCAGATGATATTTCTAAAAATGAACTGGATGACATTATGCTCTGATATTGCACTTGTTGGTTCGGCTTCGGCCCATTTGGTGAAATAGTCGACCGCAACGAATAAAAATTTTCTCCCTCTTGATGCTACTGGAAAAGGCCCTACGATATCTAAACCCCATCGTGCGAATGGTACTGGTGTGGTAACTGGATTCATTATACTGGACGGTCTTCTCTGGATATTTGCGTGTCTTTGGCACTCATTGCAACTTCTTACTAGTTCTTCAGAATCTTTACTTATCTGTGGCCAATAATAACCCTGTCTTATTACCTGTTTCTCCAACATTTTTGCTCCTTGATGTGGGCCGCATGCTCCCTTGTGTGCGCTTGCTAGTATTTCCTTCCCTTCTTCGCGTGTAACGCACACCCGTAAGGGAATGCTGTCTTCTACTGCCCTACGAAAAAGATTGTCCCCTACTATTGTGAACCAGGCTGCCTTGTTTTTCAACTTCCTTTCTTCCATTGTGTCCTTTGGAACTATTCCCTTTGCGATGTAACTTTTTATCGGCGTTCTCCAATCTTCCTCTACCGCCAGTGTTAGAATTTTGTTTTCAATTTTTGTTATTGATGGTACTTCCTGATGTTCCACTCGGATCCATCGTCCTTCTGGAATATTTGGTGAGGCGCCCAACCTTGCTAAAATATCCGCCTCTTTATTGTCCGTACGGCTTATGTGATGTAGTTCCCACTCTGTGAAAAGTTGCATCGTGTTGCGTGCTACCTCTGTATACCTAGACATCCCTTCTTCTTTTGATACGAATTCCCCGTTGACTTGGTTTGCTACTAATCGTGAATCCGTATGGAATTTTGCCCTTCTGGCTCCTAATGCTTTTCCTAGTCATGCCCCTGCTAGTAATGCCTCATATTCTGCTTCGTTATTTGTTGCTTTGAAACTGAAATTGATTGCATGTTCCACCTTCTCTTTTGTAGGTGTTTGGATTGTTATACCCGCTCCACATCCATAATTGCTCGCCGACCCATCCACATGAATGATCCACCAACCCTCAGATTCTTTCCCCCCTGGTGTAAACTCTGCTAAGAAATCAGCAACTGCTTGACCTTTGATTGCTTTTGCTGGTATTATACTGACATAGAATTCGCTTAATTCCACAGCCCATTTTGTCAATCTGCCCGATACATCTGGCTTATGCAATAATTGTAGTAGTGGAAATTCCGTTGGGATGGTTATTGGGTGTGCTTGAAAGTAAGGTTTTAATCTCCTTGCCGTTGTTACTATTGCTAACCCCAACTTTTCAATCTGTGGATATTTCTTCTCCGCTCCCTGTAACGTACGGGAGTAATAGTAAATTGGTCGTTGTGTGCCATTTCTTTCGGTCATTAGTACCGTGCTAGTAGCATTGTTGGATGCGGCTATGTATAATTTTAATGGTTCCCCTGGGAACGGTGGCTGTAAGGTTGGTAGATTCTTTAATTGCTCTTTAAGTTTTTGAAATGCTTCTTCGCACTCTTCCGTCCACGTTACTTTCGGGCTTGACGATTTTATTAACTTGAATAGAGGTTGTAACGTGTCTGCTCCCCTTGCTAAGAACCTGCTTAATGCATTTACTTTTCCGTTAAGTTTCTGGACTTCTTTTATTGTCTTTGGCGGGGTCATTGCCATTATTGCCTCTACTTTTTCCGTACGGGCTTCTATTCCGTGGGGGGTTATTTTGAAGCCAAAAAAGTGTCCCTCGGTAACCCCGAAGGAACATTTCTTTGCCTTCAACCGTAAACCTGCTCTTCTGATGTTATCAAAAGTTTCTTTCAGATCTGGTAAATGCTCTGCGACTGTTTTGGAACAAACTAGAATATCGTCTACATATACTTCAAGGTTCCTCCCAATTTGATCCTTAAATATCTGATCCATAGCCCTCTGAAATGTTGCTCCTGCATTACGCAGTCCGAAAGGCATTACCCTGAAGCAAAAGGTACCTGCTTCTGATATAAAAAATGTCTTTTCTTCATCTTCCCTAGCCATAGGTATCTGATTATACCCAGAATGTGCGTCCATAAAACTTAATAACTTGCATCCAGAAGCTTGGTCAACTAAATGATCCACCGATGGGAGTGGGTATGAGTCCTTGGGGCAAACCTTATTTACATTTGTAAAATCCACACACATTCTCCATCCTCCATCTGCTTTTTTTACCATTACTACATTTGATAGCCATTCCGGGTACTTTACGGGTCGAATGAAATTTGCTTCCATCAGTTTCCGTACTTCTTCAGCCGCCGCCTCCTTCCTATCTCCTCTTAGCGGCCTCATCTTCTGCCTTACTGGTCGTACATGCTTCCCTATTGCTAATCTGTGTTCCGTAAGGCTCCGGTCGATCCCTTTGAGTTCTGTTACGTCTTTGGCGAACAGATCTTCGTTCTCTTTGAGCAGTTTTATGATATCATTTTTAATTCCTTGTCGGTACCTACTTGTATGTTGTCACCACTTACTTCCACTACTACCGTGTCTGAAGCAGGCTTGAACTTTGGGCGCTCCTCCTTGACAGTATGTGGGAGTTTATTCTTTTCTTCCGCTGCAGTCATTACTTGCCCTGTCGAGTTTATATAACATTCTCTTGCTTTCTTTTGTGAACCTTTAACTGTGCATATCCCTGCTTCCGATGGAAATTTTAAACATTGGTGTAGAGATGATGTTACTGCCCCAAATGCATGTAATGCTATTCTTCCTAATATTGCGTTGTATCCCGACGAAAATGACACCACCGAGAACTTCACTGTCACTGTTGTTTCCTGCGCAAACCTTCCCAATGTTATTGGGATGTCTATTGTTCCTAGCATTTGGACTTCTCCCTGGCCGAACCCAGTAATTGGCGTACCGCACGGGCCCAAATCTGCCCTGCAAAATCCCAACTGATCAAACGCGCTCCAATATAACACATCTACTGAAGCTCCTGTGTCCACTAGTACTCTGTTTAGTCTAATCCTTTCCTTGTCCTTCCTCTGTACAATAGGTGTTATGACCAATGGGTCATGATGTGGAACTGTGATTCCTGTCAAGTCCTTATTTGAAAAATGGATATCCTCCCCTGTTTTGATTTTTTTTATTATTCCATCCGTCCGACTAAGATCCTGTGCATATCTTTTTCCTTCGAATCTGGTTGCGGATGGGGCCGCCCGCCGTTAAAATTCGAATTTGGTTGATAATTCCGGATCCAGATATCCGAATAAATATAAATTAACTTCTGGATATCCGGATTTTAGGATGATTAATTAACTATTTATTAACTTTATTAAAAATGATTTTATATTTTTATAATTTTATTTTAAGATTTTTATAAAAAGTTATCCAGATTCGAATTTTCTGGATATTAGAAAATTTATCCGAATTCGGATTTTCCTATCCGGATATTATTCGGACGGATTCAGATTATCGAGATATTATCATAATTCAGATTTGGATATCAGGGTATCTGAGTCGAATCCGACCGATATACAAACCTAGCTATCTATATAATATAGCACCTCCAGTGATGTAAATCACAAGGTATCATCCCAAAATCGATCAGTGTTATACCCTTCTTTTTTTTAAAGTTTTTCCCAAAACTCTCTTCAATCCAACGATGAATCCCATTGTCGAAAAGATCGGCAAGTTCAACAACACTTCGCCTCTTTTGCTAACTCCACCTTCCTGCTCGATCTCTTATTCTAACAACTGTCTCTTGTAGACACTTTCTTCTTCCTCACTCTCCATAAGAAAAGAGTAATTTTTCTCTCCTCCTTTCCTTATCATGTACCATATATTTTTCACTTTTTGATCTCCGGATTGCACTTTAGAATCTCAGGTGTAATGTGCTAAAATCGACAAAACTTTCATTGATAGACGAAACTATGTTTTACCTCATAGCTATGGTGATGCAATAAAGTGACAAAACTATTTTTTTGTTCAACATTGTGTGATATATATATCAAGCTTACAAACAAAATTCTCCAAATTCCAAACTATCTTGAAATCAACCACTATATGTTTATATTTTCCAATCGATATTTCACATTCATCACAACATTCAGATTGCATCAATCACATACCCAAAAATTTATTACAATACATTGAATTCTCAAATCTCAATACATATATGTATGCCATGCATGTTTTTTAAGATTCCACTCTGAAGAAAACCCTTCCAATTTCATCTACAATACGGATTAATTTATGAATACAACCATCAAAAAAATTTAGATATAGAGAAAAAGAAACTACAATCCAAGACTACAATATATGTATTAAGGAAACTTTATAGGTAAGTGTGAAGTTTCTGTGTTACATTTTAAGCAAAAATGTCTGATTTCTTCTGCACAATATATATGTTTTTTTCTGCACAATATAAATATTGATCCAATGGCACAAACTATACCACTATATATGAGTAAACAGAAGCAAAGAAAATGATGACGATTCTACTTGCGCTACAGAAAAGTATTGAATCTTGATTTTGTCGTGTCATATACATATCTGCACAAAAACTGGATGCATTTCAGCCTCAACTTCTTCGTCAAACAATCTATCATTACTGATGTTCCTCGACTACCTTTCTTTGTCTATGTTTGTAAGGAGGAAGGTATTACATTTGACGTAATATCTTCCTCTTTTGAATCATTCAGTCTTCTAGTAAGTATGACATTACCCACGTCCAACATCAAATCAACTTCTTTTTTATACTGCAGGAATGAATCAAAGAGGTAATTAAAATCGTATGAAAATGATAACTTTTTAAAAGTATAAATGAATCGGCATTTTTTTTTTTTTGCCAAATATATATTTTTCTCCATTAATCTGATAATAAAAAATAACTAGGCTACCAAGTACCAAGTTACATTAAGCGAATAAATAAATAAACTAGTTAGCTAATCTTCACCAACTATGATTCCAATACCCTTTCCCAGCAGAGCTACACTATATGCACCCCTGTCAGGACTTGGGATAGGTACACTGTTTCTTCCTATAACCAACCATTTGCTGCTTGTATTTCCCCTCATTGAGGACAACAACTTTGCAATCTGAAATCTGATTTTCTTAAGTACCTGACAGATTTCTATACCTCCTTGTAGATTCAACAAATACCATGCTGAGTTCATAACAAATTGTTATAAACCCAAATTAACATTCTATCTGCAGCCAGTGTATTCAGAGTGGAATGAGTATCGTAAGGTATTTATTCTCCCAGTTCATTCGTAGACTTTATCCAAACAGTCTCTGAGTATCAGAGGTTCGAAAATAGATGACCCAAGATCTCTTACAACCCATTGAATGTTTTTAAATCTATTTAGACATCAACAATACAAGCATTGATGATGGGTCAGCCATTGCAAAGATGAAAACATCATCACAAAACAAGGTAAAGACGCATCTCGCCTTTAGTTTATGCTTTCACCACATTGACATTGAACAATTGTAACTTGCCTCTGTCAACACATACTACTCAAGCTAAAGCACAAATGTTCCACGATAAGGGAAAAATGACTATGGAGAGAGAGTCATCCTGTAGTTTCATAAAATATTACGTAATTGGTGGGTGGACCATTGGCAAACACTGACGAAACATGGCACTGTAAAGACCCATAATTCAAGTGTCTTCGTTAGCTCACATTAATCTAAAGTATAAAATATCCACCTTAAGACATTTTTAACTCCTGATTTCCTGTTGAAGCCAATACGAATTTTTGATGATAATAGAAAGAAGTACCAATACAATGAAAGAAAGTTGGCTCTCAAAAACTATGGGAAAACTTGCTTAAATCAATTAGAATCCTTGTTTTGTTGCCTAAAGAAATTGATTCTTTGAGACCATTGGTTATATGTGTCATTTCAGCAAGAAATTAGTTCGAAATTAATAAACTTCTAAGAAACAAGTGTAATAAAAAAGAGATCAGCCTGCACAAACAATCAGCTCCAAGTGAAAAAAGGTGAATGCTGTAGTTAAGTCAGATAATACAAGGTCCCAATTATGTTTAAAGAAATTAGTGTTATAACCATCTGTGTGTAGCATCCATTTCTACTACATCACAATTCACCGTACCTGAATATCTTTTCCCAATGGATAATGGGACTTTGCAAAAAAAATTGATTTGTACCCCTTCTCCATTTTTCATCCATCCAATGGGGTAAGGTTTTGGATGTTCTTCTAAATACAGTCCCAATTTTAATGCTGCTTTTTCTGAAATCAGATTGTCTGTGCTTGGAGAGCAATCTGAAAATTTTCAACACTTCAAATTGAAGAAGAGATAATATATTGGAATCCACCAATAGTTTCTACTAGAATCCAAGGTTCCAGGTGCGCGCGCATATGCGATGATGCACCCCCAGAGGGAGATGGCGCATCTCCCTTAGCCGAATCCGGGTAAAATCCGACCCGGATCCAGGCCTGTTTTAAGTTATTTAAATAACTTAAAACAGTGTTTTATTTTTATTTTAAAAAAAAGCCCAAAAAAATTTTATTTTAAGACCTTATAAATTTTTAGTATAAAAATTTATACATTGGTCCATGAAAAGAGCTATATTATTTTTAATATAAGCTCCTCCCACTCTTTAGACTTCATATTTGTTTTAGACAAAATGAATCTTTATTTATAGACCAACCTTCTTTGTGTTTTTTGAATTCTATCGATGTGGGACTAAAAAAGTGTGGTTAAATAAATTATTATTATAGAGTATTTTTTATGTTGTAGATGTATTAAAGAAGGCCCAACCCAGCCCATTACGTTATTATTTTTTAAAAGCCTCTTGGGTTATTTATTATTTTCTTTTTATAAAAGCCTCTCTTTTATAAGTTTAAAGAAACCCTAGCCATTTATAGAGCTATATTATTACGAAAATACCCCTAAATGGTTAACCGGTTTTTAAACCTTGGTTTTTTTTTTAAACCTTGGTGTTACAATGAATTATAGGATGTTATAATAATTAATAAATATATGTATTATAATAATTTTTCTATCCAATATATTTTTAACTAAAAAATTTAATTTATATAATTTAGATATATAAAAAAATATTAATTTCTTATAGTTTTATAAATATTTACGAAAATGCCACTGGCGCATCTGAGCGCATATGCACGCATATGCTCAGATGCTCCAGGTGGTGGCGCATCGCGCAGAGGCGCATCCGGAAGCTTGCTAGAATCCACTGGTAGGGAATAGAAAATCAGGTAGGAATTCACCTGAACCGATGAGAAAATGAGAAAAGATCGCAAGATCTGAAAAAAGGTAGGAGAGAGAAAATATCGGGTATTCACCTTGGGAAAATTGTAATCTGCCCTCCTTCTTTGAGTCCACTCCTATTTATACTCCCAATGTCTAAGAGTGGAAATTCCACATTGGAAGTTGGTCAGTCCAATTAAAGGGACTGAGCCATGGCTCGAGCCAACTCGAGCCAATGACCTTGTAGATCATTGCAATGGGCCACATCACCTTCCTAGTGTTCTAACTAAGAATTTGGCCTCAGGAGGGTTGTCTCCCAAACCTGCATAGTAGTCCTTTCCAATTGTGAACCACATTCTTTTTTAAAGATATCAGCTTTAAAAGATATTTTGCAGTCCTTTACTATATAAGTTAAAATGACTTCTGGGGTCTGAGAGGATGCTGGTGGGGCCTCTTGTTTCTTTCAGACCAAATGTGACATGTGAGGCAACTAAAAGCATTCCAATGTAGGCCCCATGGAGGAGCCTGATGCGTCAGTTTTTGACATGATTCTATTACATCTCGAATTCTAATATCTGGATGTGTGAGGGTTGAGATGGAGGAGTTTGATATTTTCTAGAGGGCCTGGTTGAGATGTTCAGAGAGTTGTAAAAGAAGTTTTCTAATATAGGTGCTATTAAAAAATAGGTGGTTGATGGTCTCGACTCTCGATTCCTTGACCACAGAGGAGGCAGATTGGATGTATAGGGACACCCCATGCGTCGAGCATCTGTAGACTTTTGATTTGTTTATTCTTGATCCTTCACAACATTACTGAGAATTTTGTTGGCATATGTGACCATATACCTTTAGCTAGAGGATCCTTTGGGGCCTTGGTTCTTAAGGCTTAAATGATGGTTCCTAAGTTCTGTTTTCCATTGTAAATTTTCTAAATTAGAGAATTTCTGGCCCTGCATTCCAAGCATTGGTTGATTTTCCCTTTGGAGTCTAAAATTTCTTTCCATTGGGTAGAGTCAATGGAGAATTTAGGGCTAATGTGTTGAGAGCCATGCCTTTGGTGTATCTTCTCTGCATCCTTTGGTGTATCTTACCCCATATTGTAGCTGCTTTTTTAATAAGGGCAGCAAAGGCTATCATTTGAAGGTTTCTAACCCCTAATACTTCCTCCTTAGGTACAATCAATAATGACCATAGTATCCCTCTCCTTCCATCCCAAATGAACTGGTAGGCCAGCCTTTGAACTTTTTTGTGGACAGAGGAAGGTAGACCGATGCCTTGGGCTCAGTAGGTGTATTTTCCAGCTAGTATTCACTTTACTAGTTGGATTCTACCTCCATAGAAGAGGCATTTACCGCTCCATTTAGCTAGCAAGCCTTCTACGGGTTGTATTAGCTTCCAACATTGGTTGTATGATTTCTTTTTTCCTATTATGGGGAGGCCTAGATAAACTATGGGGAGTTTAGAAATTAGGAAATCAAGGATCTGTTGGAGTTCTGTGGAGCCTTCATATATCTTGTAGAAGGTGATAGAACTTTTTTGAGGGTTGATCATTAGGCCTGTGAAGGCTGAGAATGTCTCTAGTATGCTTTTGACGGCCTTTAGAGATTTAGGATTGGTTTTAGAGAAGAGCAGGATATCATCTGCATACATTACGTGAGTTACGGATGCCGCTCCATTGACTATATATGAGTCATATTTCCTTTCTTTTACCTCCTTTTCAATTAGTCTACTTAGTATATCCATCACCATGTCAAAGAGAATGGGGGAGAGAGGGTCTCCTTGTCTAATGCCTCTTTGACTCTTGAATGGAGGGGTGGGGGTGCCTTCAACTAATACTGAGAAGGAAGCTGAGGAGATACAGTTCCAGATTATCTTACAGAATAGGTTGGAGAAACCATACGCTTGTAATGTGGTAATTAGGGCCTCCCACCTCACCGTGTCAAAAGCTTTCCTTAGGTCAATACTGATACAACATCTCTTGGGGGTTCTTTTTCTGCAAAACCCATAAAGCATCTCATCAGCCAACATGGTGTTGTCAGAGATGTTTCTTCCTTGTATAAAAGCAGCTTGGTTGGCTGATATCAGTTCACTTGTGAGCTTTGATATTCTATCAAGTATCAATTAGTATTTTGATAAGAAGCTTGTACATGAGGTTTACATAGGATATGAAGTCCCCCAGATCAGAGGCAGTTGGGTTTTTGGGGATTAGAGTAATGAAGGTGTGATTGGTTGCTTTCAACAGTAGTTTTCCTTTAAAGAATTGGTTTACACATTGTAGCACAGTTGCTTTGGTTTCAGGCCACTGAGGTGAAGCCGTCAGGGCCCAGGGATTTTCCTGATTGGAAGGAAAAGAGAGTAGACCTAACCTCTTCTTCAGAGGAAATTTAGGTGAGCCAAGTATTCATTAAAGGAGAGACTAGTTTTGGGAAGATCACTGGGAAGGTAGGTAGGGGGTTAGTGTATGAGCTGAACAAATTTTTAAAATAGTCCATACTCCTAGACTCTAGCTGGGATCTGGTTATGTTCTTGGATCCATCCCTGTTTAAGACTTTCAATGTGGAGTTTTTAGCTCTTCTGATCTTGATAGTTACGCTAAAGAACCTTGTGTTTGAGTCCCCTAATTTTAGCCATTGAGTTTTGCTCCTCTGTTTGATATCAGTAAGCCTGTAAATGGTATACCGGAATCCGCATTCGAATTCGAATATGACTATCCAGAGTCGGATTCCGGATTTGAATTCAGATACCTAAATTGATATCCGGATTTGGATATCCGGAAAATCCGCTGTTAAAATCCGAATTCGTTTAAGAATTCCGGATTCGGATATCCGAATAAATATAAATTGACTTCCAGATATCCGGATTTTACAATGATTAATTGACTATTAATTAACTTTATTAATGGTGATTTTATATTTTTATAATTTTATTTTCGTGTCTTGACATCAGGCTTGCTCTCCTCACAGACCGAAGGAGCAACTGGTTGCGGAGGAAGCATGGCTTTTTTCTCGATCTCATCCACAACCTCAGGCACTGAAACCGGTGCTACTGGTGCTGGAGTTTCCTTCTTAATATAGAACAGGACTGTTCTATGGGGAGATGATAAGAAGATCTGGGAATACTTCTTATATCGGGAATGAGATAAGAATCAACAAGTCATCCACCAAGAATTCAGATCTAATCGGAAATGGTGGAAGAAAATAAAGAGAATAGAGAAAAGAAAAAACAGGAAAGTAGAAAATCGGGGAGAGAGAAATACCTTCACTAATATCAAAAAAACTAACTTCTCCTTTGGGTCCACTTGGTCTTTTATACTCACATTGTGTGTAGTGGACAACCTCCACAATGTGAGTTAATTGGCTTCAAAGGTGAAGCACAATGGCTCGAGCCATCTCGAGCCAAGCTTGATCCTGTTCAGGGGTGTGCTCATTTAATTGAGGCCCTCCGTTAATACTTCCAGTATTAGGGGTAAAAAGGTCATTTGTAGAATTACACAAAGAACTAAGATGCTCTGCATCACTTCTTCACCTATTCTTTACCCATGATATCTCTAGCAAGCAGACTTGAGAAGGAGGAGGGGGAACTGGGAAGTGAAATTGAGTAATGAGACTGGAGGAGGGATCGGTAAGTTGGTGTTTTCTCCTGCTGTCATATTAAGTTTGGATGACGATCTAAGAACAAACCGAATTAATGGAGAGGAAAAGAGGTTTGTTCAAAAAATCTCATCCAACGATCCTGATTTCATGGTGATACATACATGCACCTCATACATCTGTCAAATAAGATAAATGCATGTCAATATTAGAGTAATACATACATGCACTTCATACATCTATCATCTCAACTGCACTGCTATGTCTTCTACTGCCTTAATCGAGTATCTTGCTTCATCGATGATGCTTTCTTAGCTCATTTTTTCTAGCTAATTTTTATCAAATCCTGTATATACCCACTAACCCAACCCGACCCACTAGAAAAAAGTGATTGGAAAAGTGCTTTTCCGCTTTAATCACTTAAAGCGCCGCTTTAAAAACTATGATCCGGATAATTATTCGAATTCGGATACCTGCATATCCGATATACAGGCTTAGATATCAGCTTCTTTTTCAAGCAATGTTATTATGTCCTTCCTTTCCCTAATGACCCTCTATTCTTCTTCATTTACTATTTTAGACATTTCAGTTTTTTTTGCAAATTGTAATTTTTTATTTATTTTTGGCGTCCATGGGGATTGATTTTTTTATATCGGACAAAAAGGGCTATACCTCTGCACCAGTTGACCAAGGACTGTAATTTTAGTTTTTTTGCAAATCATAATTTTTTATATTGTTATTTGTTGTAGTGTGGTACCTGTTAGACTTTCTGGTTGGATACCTGTTATTTCACAGATTGATCATTGATGTGTTTCAATTCTAGATTTTTTTTATCATAAAAAATGTCTACTAAATTTGACGAAAAAAGGATTGAATGAGGTTTTTTGTTTTTGCAATTTTATTAAAATGTAGTCAATTGCCTACCATGTAAATGAATTAATGTGAACATATGAATTAGTTGAGATGATAAGAATATGAGAGAAACTAACCTCATCAACGGCACCATATTTTATTTTTGACTGCATGATGCACCATTTCTTGAAATGAGCGCCTGCAAGAAAAATAAAATAATAAAGTCAATCCACCATGTACCTATAATATATAAAAATAGAACATGATTTGGTAAGTAAGATATACCTGCTATGATATCAACAGAACAGGATAAATCAGACTTTGTTTCCAAGGACCACCTACAATGAACCTGAAAGATTGTGATATTTTTTCAAAGCAGGATAAACAATTTGCATATAAATTAGAAATTATACATAACTCATATGATGACACAAAAAAATGGAGATTTTTTTTTTTTTGAAGCAATTAAATTTCATTAGAATAAGGCTAATGCCAAGTTTACAATAGCTATGCAATTAAAAATGGAGAATTCTATGAACATAAGTAGCAAATAGCTATACATTTTTTTTAACCTGACTTTTCTTAAGATTTCAAAAAATATCAAGATGATTAAATAAATAGTCACAGTCTAATCATTGTCAGTATTATTTTCTTCTAAAAATAAACATAAATAGGCAAGACCTAAGGGCCTAACATTGGATTCCTTTGGTATTTCTGTCCACCTACAAAATATGGGAGGATTATAGTTCCAGATCAAAAACATACATGCATGATCTATGGAGTAAATTAATCAAAGGGGTGTTATGAATCACCCATGAACAGTAATGGAATTTTTTAAACTTCAAAAGATAAATCAACTCGGGGATTGTTGGCTAGGTAGATCATCTCGTTAATCTGGGTATGCACAAAGTGCTAATGTGAACTAATAGTAAGGAATGCAACAACTAACAATACGAAATGGATAATGTATATTTGGAATGTACAGTTCTATTTTTTTTTTGAAGCAGATAAATTTTTTCATTAAAATAATGAGGGGTGATGCTCGAATTACAAGGTTTGAAGAAACAAAAAAAGATAAAAAAGGGAGACAAGTTCGTTGATCCATCGACACTTTCCAATTAACTATGTTACCTAGTGATAATCGACTAGATAGACTGCCCTAAGAGGTTGGTCTCCCATATCTGAAGTGTAGTGTCCTCCAAAGGGTAACAACAACTTTTCCTATCGAACAGTTCTATCTCATCCAATATAAAAATTACCCTTTTTCAAAAAAATTTAGCTAATGGAATAACGTTATTTAAAAACACTATAATGTAACTCATGGCCTTATCAAAAACAGTTATGGAAAATTTCTAGTACCTCAAAGAAGGAACCAAATGGAACGTCATGTACTTGTTGCACTGTTTCAAAGACCTTTAGGATTTTTTTGATCACGTCAGATGTAAAACTCTCATAACAAAATTTTGAAAAATTATAGGTTGAATTAAATATAATACAATAGTATTACCAAATTTTTCTTGTCATTTGAAAGAACAGAATGCTGCCACTCTGTTACTGCAGTGTCGGGAGGACACATTGGACTGTTACATAAAGATCGGAAGGTTATTTCTCTAACCAGACCATCGTATTGATCAGACTCATGCCACTTCCCAATCTAAATAAATCATGAAAAAATATTAAAAAAATACCACATCATTCATTGAAGTCTATAAAAGTAAAAGAAATAAAATAATAAATTGTTGAATTTCTAAATCCTTACTTATCTAATTATTCTAGTTCCAATTAAAGGAAGTAAGTAGGTTGAATTGTTCAAAATAAACATATAGGTTCAAAGAAGGTAATATAAACGTATTTTTCTCATTTTTGGCCTAATAAGTTTATCAATAAAAAATGAAAGAAGTATATGAAATTGTCTGAGATGAGAAAACCAGATTTTTTTTTCATGTTATCTGCTATGAAAGTCCATGTACAAGTTTGCAATGACTAAAGCGACTTACTTCAGCTAAAAACTTACATTAAGATTTGAATCTTTTCTGGCAGAGCGATACTCAGAAACGAAATTTGAAGAATCACTCAACAATACACTGTAAAATAGCTCAGGAGTGCATGGAAAGGAAACCTGCTAAATTAGACAGAGACGATAATTAAAAAAGAAAGATCAATGGGCAATGCAAAAAATATGAATCACAAACCATACACTGATTATTTTAACTAGAACCTCCTCTTTGAGAAAAGTTTGGTGTTTTATTGCTTCAGAAATGTTGTATCCAACATCAGTACTAGAAATATTGTAACTTCCATTGATTGAACTACTACTATATGCACGCAAAGCTGATTGTGCCGTCTCCTGCATTTAGTATTCAAGAAAAGAAATGACAAGAAAAATGAAACCACATATATAGAAAGCTAAAAATGAACAACAATAAAAGAAAATATCTAAAATAATACTTTTTATAAAAAATATGAATGAATGAGAGGACCGAGGACAATAAAAGAAAAAGGAAAAAATATAATGGTTATTTTAAAAAACATACTTTTTATAGATAAAAAAGGAAGAAAATTGGAGGAGTGGAGCACTTTCCTAACTAACAGACTATGCTAAAACACAATAAGATAATTATAAAAAACTATCACTTTTCATTGGCAAGGATAAAAATAGAAAAAAAAATCTTGGTTTATTTAAAGTCTTAAATTTGGTTATCTGGAAATATAATGAGGCAAAACATACTTTATTAATGTATATAATTGGGCATCCTAAGTTAGTTATACATGCGCCAAAGGAATTCATTTAGACTATAGTACTATAATCAAAAATCAAAATTCATACCGACATGGCGACATCAAGCAACCAGTCAAATATTTCATTAAGCATCCTATACAAACTTATTATAAGAATTATTTGGAAGGATCTTGAACTCTAGATATACATGTAATCGAGGTGATAAAAATTATGTTGAATTTTGTACCTTGGGTTTATAATTGCAAAAACCACCTTAAATTCACCTTGAATTTTGGCTAGTGATGCTTATAAATAAAAAATATATTTATTACTCAAGTATCGATTAAATATATTAGTTAGAATGCTTATCAGAAAAAATGAAACATATTTCCAATAATTCTATATCCTATTATAGTTGTTTCTACAATTGTTATTTTCATTCTTATAGTTTATCCTCTCTATTTTTTCATATATCATAATATGATATTGAATTCTACTTTTATTCTGCCATCCTATAATAGTGGATTCCTTTTTTCAACACTTCTGATAAACAACCTACCAAATCATTCATATCATAAACTCCGCTAAAAACCACCACTCAAGGTTGAAGAACTCCACTAACCATAAACGGTTAACTGGTTATATGTTAAACCAATGGCTAACCAATATAAATATTTATGTAATTTTCTTAAAAACATGTAAAACCCTGAGGAAAATTTTAATAAAAAAATTGAGTCATAGACTTAATGGTATATGAAATAATCATAAGAGGTTATGTGTGGTGAATGGGTGTAATCGATCCCTCTCACATTTTTTTTTGAAGCAATCCCTCTCACATTCACATTGATAAAAAATATATATAAACAGATAACAAACTTATATATTCTGCAATATCCAATTAATTCCTAGTGTAGCAATATCCAACAAATAAAATATCCCATCGCTCTTCTGCTGAGCACCAGGATCAACTGATTCTTATTTGACTCCTAACGATGATTTCTCCTAGCATCTTGCCGCAAGTCACTTCACCCTCAACATCTGCAGAGGTATGAGATTGCTTACACCAGATGCACTCATCAACTTTTTGGGACGCATTTTCTCCATTTAAGGATTCAGGTTCAGAGCCTCCGTAAAGAGAATTTATCAATGACTGACTATAATAACAAGATCAGCCTCGCAAGAAGCATGTTAGCCTCTGCTAGCGAGAAGCTCACGGAGTCTCATGTTATTCTGAATTTCTGATCGATCTAAGTGACCTTGAACCAGTAATATCGCATTAGTCGATTAGTCGGTAGTAAGTTCTTCGATGATGAACAAGAATATTATTGATATAAAAATTTGAGACACCAGCTTTCGTGACCTCCATAGGATTATAGGGTTTCCAACTACAACATAAATCATATTGCCTCCATTAGACTTCTATCTCTGAAAGTTTCAGGCAAGGTTTAAAAACCGGTTAACCGGTAACTGGTTCTGGCTGACCGGTTTTCCGGTTACACTTTATATCAATACATGCATGTACACTTTGTAATAATACATAATAATACATGCATGTACACTTTATTTAGTCCCACATTCATAAAAAGTACAAAGAATATTTTATAATATTTTTAATTACACTTTTTTAGTCCCACATCGATAGAATTCAAAAAACACAAAGAAGGTTGGTCTATAAATAAAGATTCATTTTGTCTAAAACAAATATGAAGTCTTAAGAGTGGAAGGAGCTTTTATTAAAAATAATATAGCTCTTTTCATGGACTAATGTATAAATTTTTGGCCTTAAAATAAATTTTTGGTTTTAAAATAAATTTTCGGTTTTAAAAAATGGGTCGGATATTTGGGTCGAGTACGGGTCAGACCCAACCCGTAGACCCACAAACCCGCTCCAACTAACCGGCTACCGGTTTTGGATTTTTTACCGATCAGCTGGTTAACCGTCGGTTTTTAAACCTTGGTTTCAGGTGCCTGTTTAGTGAGGTGACATGATTGATGATGATATCAGAAATTATCAGTATTCACTTGTTTGAGTGAGAGATCAAAATTTCTAGCTAGCGTCAAATCGACGACCAGTGCTCTTAAATTCTAAAGAGACTCTATTTCTGAAATTCTAAATTTGTCAGAATATGTGGATTCCTTTTTTATGGTACCTAGTTCCTATTTATAGATTTTGATATGGGTATTTTGGTAACTTTCCTTTGTAGGTAATATAAGGAAGCTTTTAGAAGCAACTCAACTACTTGTCTCTTTATATCGTCGAATGCCACTGGTAGTCGGCAATTTTTCGCTCCAAATCGTCAATCCTGGATATAAGGTGCATTTACCTGTTATTATAAATGTAGGAGTTCGTAGTTATCTTGTAAGGTGAAGGAGAGATGACTTGTCTCTTCAAGTCGACTACTTTTAAAACGAGGTTGTACAATGGTATTACAATAAAACCCTTAGCACACAGCCTGAATGACCCCATCTTTTTAAAAACTAGAGCATTTGTGGAGAAACCAAGGTTCCGGGTGCGCGCACATATGCACAGGTGCGACCCTACGAGCCGGATCCGACCCGGATCCAGGCCTGTTTTAAGTTATTTAAATAAATTAAAACAGTGTTTTGTTTTTATTTAAAAAAAAGGCCAAAAAAAAATTATTTTCAAACCTTATAAATTTTATGCCAAAAATTTATACATTGGTCCATGAAAAGAGCTATATTATTTTTAATATAAACTCCTCCCACTCTTAAGACTTTATATTTGATTTAGACAAAATGAATCTTTATTTGTAGACCAATCTTCTTTGTGTTTTTTGAATTCTATCGATGTGGGACTAAAAAAGTGTAGTTAAATAAATTATTATTATAGAGTATTTTTGATGTTATAGATATATTAAAGAAGGCCCAACCCATTACGTTATTATTTTTTAAAAGCCTCTTGGGTTATTTATTATTTTCTTTTTATAAAAGTCTCTCTTTTATAAGTTTAAAGAAACCCTAGCCATTTAAAAAGCTATATTATTACGAAAATACCTCTACCGGTTAACCATTGGTTAACCAGTTTTTAAACCTTGGTGTTACAATGAATTATAGGGTGTTATAATAATTAAATAAATATATGTATTATAATAATTTTTCTATCCAATATATTTTTAACTAAAAAATTTAATTGATATAGTTTAGATATAAAAAAATATATATGAATTTCCTTTAGTTTTATATATATTTACGAAAATGCCACTGCCGCATATGCTCAAGTGCTCCAGGTGGTGGCACATCGTGCAGAGGCGCATCTGGAACCTTGGGAGAAACTGAGAATTTTCGTCTGACCTCGAAACATTATACCTAATTATCAATTTATGTATTATGATGATTAGGTCCCCTTGTATGTGGATATGCATCATCAAATAGTTGCTCCGGAATCTGGATAGTGAATCGAATTCCCTACTTCACGATTCCAAACATACTAGATTGATGGTTTTGCATGTACGTGCAACATTGGGTGTAGATGGCTAGATGCTGCCGTTTGGTTGGTAGTTGGATATTGGGAATTTGATCAGATTAAACGATTATAGCAATTGAGAGCTTTATGACTCTGGATAGAGCACATCTAACATGGAATTCCTTGTATATCTTTCTTTCCACATCTAACGGGCTCATGAGGCGTTTCTTGCCTATCGAATTTCCACATCAGAAAGCAATAAAAGCATAGATTCCAACTTTGAAAATATTACCTTTACCTCAATGTTATGAGTTGTAACATTTTGAATGAAGGATTCATAATCGTCACAAATGCCCGACAAATATTTCTAACAACAAGATCTTTGTCTGTCATGTTATCCACCACTAATGCTAGATTGTTAATTATCTTTGAAATTTCAGTGAGATAATTGGATGTGGCTATGCAGTGTGTAGAGAATCATCTTCTAAATAAGTCGGCTAGTTATAAACTCTTCTAACAAAATCTGCCATTATGAGAAGTGTATAAATCATAGATGACATTAGACTTATGAAGATAATTGGGGTTCCTCATCTGGAAATGCTCTGTTATTTGTATCTTCAGCCTATGATTCCATCTCCAAATATCCTCCTTGTTCAGTTTGGACTTGGTTCTCCACTCCCTCGCAAACACCTGCCTCTCCTCTTCTTGGACAGACATTAGACTTGACCTACCTTTTGAGATCAATAGCATTTGATTTCTTCACAAGATGACAAAAATTGACGATTCTAAGAATCTCTAAGCCCACAACACCCAACAATATTCCAGTAAGTAAGGGAGGGAAGCATTGAAAGTGAGCCTCTATTTTTAGCTTTGTTCATCCCTATCATTGATTTTGAACAAGAAAAGAAATTGAAATAGTGGTTGGTTTTTTTCTCGGAGAAAGATGGGATAGACCACATCAAAAGAATGCTAATATAGCCACATTTGGGTTTTTTCATCCATACCGCATTTCAATTGTACGCTTACAAAGAAAAAACCAAAAGCCTCTCCTTTAAGTCAGAATGTCATAGGAAAAGTTATTCCACCCTTTGGAGATTACTACACTTCAAATATGAGAAACTAATCTCCTGAGGCAGTATGTCTAGTAGAGTACTACTACGCAGCATAGCAATTGGAAAGTGCCGAACTGTCAATGGGTCACCAAACCCATCTCTCTTATTTCTTATTTTGTTATTTCTCTAATGTAATTTGGACATTACTCATTATTCTAATAAAAAAATTATCTGTTTAAAAAAAACACATCGTCTGATCTAGTAAATTCTACATTAGATACTATTATGGAGCCTTTCTTGATCATATGCAGCTTTTGTCGAAGATTGAAGACACGATCTCTGAAAACAGATCCAAAGATTTCTTTAAGTGTCTCCCAAATTTCAAATGCAGTTTGACAGGTAGTTACTTATGGCAAAATAATTTATAAAATGGATGGCAAGAATTAAAGATTCATGATCCATGGAAGAATTAACTGATCTTGTAGACCAGTGAGATAGATTATTAAACTCTAATTTTGTAAGAATCGTGGTTGATTCTTTATTTGACGATGAAATAATAATAGAAGATGAAGAAGAAAAGAGATTGAAATCCACCAATCTATCGAATATCAAGATAACAGAAAGAGAAAAGTAATTCAGAGTAGTTGAAGAATGACCTGGATAATGATAAAAACAAAAACCCATCTTCCTATTGTTAGAGTATGGAGACGTTTTTGTTTAAGGGCATTAATTATAATTAGAATTAATGTAGGTCTTTTATGAGTCATTAGAATTAAATAGGTTTAATTCTATTGAATGGGCTTTAAGCCTTGTAATGGGTATTAGGGTTGCAAACACAAAACGGCAACCCTAATCTCTCATATAAGTATCTTGTAATTACTTGTACTCTTTGAGAGAGAAAAAGAAGAGGAGGAGACACCCCGTGGACGTAGGCACATTGCCGAACCACGTAAATCTGTTTTGTTCTTGTTTTTTGCTCGGTTTTCTCAGTTCGATTTAAGCATCGATCCTATCACCTATCTTGCACTCTCCCATTTGTTCTGAGTTTTAATTTAAAGAAATGGTTAAAAGGACTGAGCTTGGCTTTAACCTTATTTAAAACAATTGAGCCTGGGCTCAAATTGGTTCAAACCCAATATTAACTTGATCTTTCATGTACTTTGCATGTACCTGGGCTCATTTTCTTTGCAGCTATCTGGTGGCGTACCTATGGGATTTCCACCACAGAATTAAGAAGATACGCAATGCAAATCTTAGCTTTGTGTGCCTTTGCTTGACTGCTTCAAGTTGTGAGAGAAATTGGAGCTTATTTGAACATGTATGACCTCACTCGTCAATTGTAAATAGGTCATTACCAAACTTAATAAAAATAATGAATGTAACTTATCATTTGCAGATCCATTCGAGGAAAATGAATCGATTGAATTCGAAAAGATTGGATCGTTTGGCGTATATAACGTACAACCGAAAATTAGATGAACGTACCCAACGACACAGACTCTTGGAATTGGAAGCATCTCAGAAGTATGATCCAATAAGAGTAGATTCAATGAACTTCAATAACGAGTGGATGACAGGCATTAAAGAGGCGCAAGTGGACTAACATGGACGCAAGTGGAGTAAGCTTCAGGTGCTGCTGAATAACCGGGACCGTCTACAAGGAGTGGGCAAGCCCGTGGATTTGCATATCAGAGAACGAGGACCTCATTTAGAGAAATAGTAACTGAATCCCAATATCAGATGGTCATGGATGAAATACAAGAAAATATTAGGGATCATATGGATAATTGTGGATTAGGTGCTCGTTGTGATAATAATTAGGTTGAATGTTATATTATATGAAATGACCTGGATTTCATTTGCTTAGATGTGTATGTTACTATGTTATATGAAATTACTTAGATATTTATGTGTATGTTTTATTTTATATTTACAGGATTTAAAAAAAAATTATATAGGGGTATATAAATAATTTTCGTAAATATTTACAATATTTACGAAAATACCACTGATGCTTTAAGCGCTATAAAGCACGCTAAAGCGCTCGAGGCGGAAAAAGCGCTTCCTGGAAAATAGAAGCGCTTTCCGCTTTTTTGACCCATATTTGCTACATCATTTTGTTTCCATGAAAAATAGATGCAAATAGAACTCTCCATGGATGATAGATAGTTACTCTTATCAAGAGTAGCGGTCTTCATATGCTTGACTGAATCTCAAGGAACAACCTTTTCTTCTTCCTTGCTATTCATGAACGTCTGCAGAGGAAATGATAATCGGAGAAACTAGAAGAAAGGAAGAAAACATAATTTCTTTAACAAGGAGATATGAGATGTGGATCTCACCTTGCGCTCAATAACAACGAGCCAATGGGGTAATAAAGGGAGACGCTCACCTTGAATTCGACTCTCTTTGATTCCATGGCAGCAGTAACTATTAAAATACAGTAATAAAGTAATAGTTGTAGCCTTGCAGCCTAAGCCTAAGTAATCGGCATATGGAATCACTAGAAATAATAGTGACATAGTGTGTAACAGTACCTAGCTGGTTTATTGTTTACTTTTATAACAAACTAACAATATTGGCTTTATCTATTTTCGTATAAATGGAGAATAAATAGGCATATAAACTTAAATGAATATTTCCATTATTAAAATGCATGTAAGTGGGTGAAACAAATATATGAACAGAAAGAAATAAAAGATACAAACAACACGTTAGTAGGCCTCCTAAGGTAGTCGTCCTTAAAGAGGTCATTAAGGACATCAACTTCTCTTTTGATCCGGAGTGTTATAAGAAGAGTTGTTGTCACCCTTTGGAAACATTTATGATGGAAGTATGGGAGACCAACCTCCTGAGGCAACTTATCTAGTTACTTTATAACTAAACTACATAGCTAATGAGAGAGAGTCATAGACTTCTTGCTCATTTCTTTTTACTTCTATTTTATTTTTCTATACTCTATGTAATTTGGGCATTGCCCTTATTTTTTAATGAAATTTAATTGCTTTCAAAAAAAAAAGTGGGTGAAACAAACCTTCTTTTCTGCTTCAAACATTTCTTGATATGTGTTTGCTGCTCGTTGCAAAGCTCTTAATGCATGGTTCCTATTCCAAAATGATGCAAACTTATATCTGACTCTCCCTGGCATTTAAGGAAAAAAAACTATGATGCATTAACCATGGAATATATTTGATGTTCCGTATTCACAATTTATATGTTATTGCCAGTTTGAAAGAATAAAGGCTTTTACTGATACAACTGAATGAAAACAATGATATGCTCGTGAACATTGAAAAAAGCAATATAATGGTTATATTATAACTATCGCCTTCACATCAACATTCAACCAAAAAAGTGGTCTTTTAAGCATCAGAGTACGAAACTACCAAGCATTTTGTATACAATTTGGGTAACTACAGCATTTATAACTGGACGTCATCTACAAACTCATGACTAAAAATCTAACAGACAAAATCAACAAGGTATCCACTGAACTCATATCTCTAAACCTAAGTTCCATCATTGAAGAAAGCTTAATTCAATTATTCAAATAATACCATTCTAGGCCCAAGTTGATGAGATGGTCTACAATTTTGAAAGGAAAAGAACACCCAAGAGATGTTGTATGAGCATAGACCTAGAGAAAGCATTTCACACTGTCAAATGGGAATCCATAATCTCCACACTTAGTATTTTATTAAGCAGATAATTTTTTTAATTAAAATAATGAGGGGCAATGCCCGAATTACAAAGCTTGGAGAAATTAAAAAGTTAAAAAGAGAGATGAGTTTACAAATCCATCGACACTTTCCAATTGGCTATGCTCCCTACCAATTGGCATATAGCTTCTTAGCTATGTTCTAAATGATCATATGGATTATGGAATTGTATCCTTTGCCTCCCTCTCAATGATGGTAGAGACTAGAGAGCACCACCCCACCTTCCAAAAACTATAAAGGAATTAGGTAAGGAGACCCAATCTATCTTATACTATTTGATATGGTAATAAATAATATAGATATGATGTATCCCACTAAAATATCTTAACAGGCCCTTGGCTCTCTATTTAATTAACTCTCATTATGGATTTCTGTATAACAGTATAAATATAATTGGACCCTTGGAAGGAGATAGTTGTTGCATTTTATTTTAAAATTAAGGTAATTCTTTTACTTTTTCCTTCCACTTTCTTTTTCAACTGCTACCTGTTATTCTTTCCCCATGATTGGTGGATTCCAATCAAACTATAATCACGATATTATTGAGATTTTCAATATCAAAGTCAGCAACATCTAGAATCTTCTACCTTACTGTGGATTGTCTTCCAATTTTTCTATTGTCGTCTACCCATCTATATTAGATACCTCTAATGACTTCTTACAAATTACAAAAATGTAATAGAATTATGATCGGTAGTTTTGATGGATCAATTGATCCTTTTCTTATATGCTTCTATTCTTTTTTATAGATAGATTTCAGACTACTACAAATCATGGGTGTGTTAGTTCTCTTAAAAATGTGGGCACAATTACTTAATATGGAAGATACATCTTCCTTATCAATATTACAAGACAAAGAACATCTTGTCTATATTACTCATACTTCTAAAAAGCGGAGAGTGGCGCAGCGATCGCTATTAGAACTATAGCGTTTTACTTCTTTTTTTATTTTTTAGACATTATACATGTAAATACAAGTACGTAAATTAAACATCTTCAAAATTAAAATATATAGTATGGAATAAGGGTGAGAACGGGGCGGGTCAGGTACTCTAACTCCCTGCCCCGACGACCGGGGCGCAGAACGGAGCGACCCACCCCTAATTACCTACAAAATAAATTAAAAAATAAAAAATAAAGGATGAAATACCCAAGTGAAGAACGGAACTGATATAATAATCAATATATTCTACACTAATAAAATCTACACTAATATCAGAATCTACAAGCATCCATTTACTTATTACCTAATATCGACTTTATGTAGAACAAACACTAATAAAAAATGGAAGAACCGAAGAACTCCAAGATGCAGCGCCGGTTTCTAAATGCGTTCTCCTTCTCACTCTGTGACCTAGCTAATATCTCCACGAGGTCACGCCGTCACGGAAATAAAAATAGAAGACTTAGATAGAAATGTATTCTCCTTCTCACTCTGTGACTGTGACTCTGTCAGTCTCTGTCTCGGTATATTTTTATATTATTTTTTTTAATTTAAAATAACGGGGCGACCCGCCCGGGGCTGGCCTTGTCCCGAGATCCGCCGCAGAAAATGACCAGGGCACGGGGCAAAAATTACAAAATCTGCCCCGCCCCGTTCTCACCCTTAGTATGGAACATCAAACATCAAAGTGTATGGAGAATTAAATACTATCAAACATCAACTAGTATGGAGAATTAAATACTATCAAACATCAAATAGTATAGAAAATCAAATACTATCAAACATCAAATAGTATTTGAGTATCAAGTAGCTAATATTAAATTCTAATTTCTAAAATTGTGTCATATCATCATCGGATTGAGACATTGAGTGCTAGATCCTCAATCTCCCTCATTAGAGTTTGACTCCTTGTTAAGTTCTTGATGTAGCCACATCTTACATGGACCAGAATCCCATTTCCAATATAGAAGGCACATTATTATTTAGCTTGAAAGAGAGTATAAATAGAGGGTTGAAGAAAAACATCGGGAAATTTTTTCCCATTGTTGATTGTCAAGGTATTACACCTTTTTTCTTGTTTCTTTGTTCTTTTCCTTCTTCCTATTCTGGTGGATTTCATATCATTCACTTCTTCTCCTTCTTCCTATTCTGGTGGATTCTAGGATACACCTTCTCCAGAATCGTTGGAGGATCTCCAACCTCTACAGATCATCTCTTGGCAGATCAGTCAGATCTACAAGTAGGTCTTCTATCCCACACAATGTCCTACATCAGTTCTCCTCACTATCCCTTTATCGTGCATTTGGCAACATTTGACTTTCCGACTTCGTGAATCCCGGCCAAATGTGTCTTATGACGACTAGTGCCTCCTTTGAATGTGCCAGAATATAAAAAACATTAAAGATAGTTCGGTTTCACCAGATTATTTCGTATCCCATACTTCCACACAGGATCATTTTTAGCATGATTAGGCCATAAAGATCGATTATTAATCAACGATTCGTCGAATGATGGATGAAAAACGGTCAGACTATCCGGAGTTTCATCATTTGAATCGATTCCATCGTTAGAATGGATGGACAGAATGTCTTCAGCGAAGGAAATGATGAAGTCTAAAAAAAATACTAAAATCCCAAAAAACATAAATTAAAAATTTTAAAAAGAAAATCAGTCTCCTACCGAAAAATAGAATGGAGGAGGTCACAGCTCGCTGGAGGATGATTGGAGATGCTCTGGCCGGTGGATGATACCTTTATCAATGGTTGATTCCCGTTGGAAACCCTAAGATTTTTAAAATAAAGTTTTTTATAATTTTATTTGGACGGATCCTGGTCAAGATCCACCCGAGATCCGGTTAAGACATACTATGTCTGGCATAGCGATGGGCACTATGCCCTGCCAGGAAGCTATACTGGCGCTATTTAGAACTATGAATTTATGATATTACTAGGATAAGGAATGTATTTTATCCTTATCTTCCTAGTAATATTAGATGATTATAATTATAATTATTTCTAATATAATATAATTATCACTAATACGCCCCCTCAAATTCTTCGGTAATGACTAATGATCGGTGAGTTTCTTTCTCAATCGGAGAGTTTTTGTTAGAACGTCGACTCCTTCACATAGCTAAGGGAATGGGGGTTCATGCAACAATGATAATGAAGTATCCAATTCTTCAATTTCCCTTACTCATCCTTATTACAGTAGTTGGGACTCTTAATCAGTCCTTTTACAAATTGTCAAAGCCCCAATTCCCATACTGACACACTGTACAACCCTGATATAAGATTGGGGAACCTAACTGAAACTTACCAAAGGCTAACTCCCTAGAGCCTTCTCTAGAATATATTTGCAACTCTGTTTTGGTATATCTGGTTCGAGAGGAACAGAAAGCGCAAGCAATATACACTCAAACCTCCAAAAATTCTGTTTAAAGAAATAATTAGACATCATCCTCGATTTTAGTCCAGAAAACTACAAGAAAAGACGTTGTCTATCAGTGGAAATAACCACAATGCAAAAGTAGAAGACCAACCTAATCTCTTAAGACAACGTATCTAATTAGTATACAACCACTAGATAACACAACCACATAAGAAAGTGTCGATGAGTCTAATTCATCTCCTTTAATTTTTTGTATTCACTACTCTATCTCCATTTATAATCTTAGGGCACTGTGATAGGATCGATGCTTAAATCGAACTGAGAAAACCGAGCAAAAACACACAGAATTTACGTGGTTCGGCAATGTGCCTACGCCCACGGGGGTGCCTCCGTTCTTCTTTTTTTTCTCTCACAAAGAGTACAAGTAATTACAAGATACTTATATGGGAGATTAGGGTTGCCGTTTTGTGTTTGCAACTCCTAATCCCCATTACAAGGCTTAAAGTCCATTTAACAGAATTAATCCTATTTTAATTCTAATGGCTCATAAAAGGACTACATTAATTCTAAATTTCTAATTATTCTAATTATAATTAATGTCTTTAATGCCCTTCAAAAAACGTCTCCACACTCTAACACACTGACCCTCGTTAATAATGAAAACTTTACCTTTACCAAAAAAACACTTATAAGTTATAACTCAACATTTGCTTCACAAACATTTTCACAGAGCTCTTATTGGAGATTCTTCCATATAAGTTATATGTCTGATTTTTAAGTATTAAAAAGTTGAACTAAAAATATGGAAAACCAGTCGGTTTTTTTTGTTGTTGTTGCAAATATTAAAAGTTAAAACCAGTCGGTTTCACTATTATAGAAAATATGTTCAACTGTGACGAACATGACATATTTTTATGAATAAATAAAGATTAAATAAAATTTACCATCTGAGCTACCAAGAGGAGGCACACCATGTCCCCCAGAACCCATGCGAAGAACTATTGTAATTGCAGGATTAATAAAAGCATGCTGACTTCTTCTGATCTGCATCTAAAATACTATCTTAAGGCACTATAATTGTAAGCTTTTTGAAAATCTTATAGCACAAATGGAAAAATAATACCTCATGAATATCACCAAATGGAATAATTACCTGAGAAAAGACAGGGAAAATAAATAATAATAACTTTAAAATCTCTAAAATGTATTGTATTACAATATGCAGGCGAATTTAGATTTTCATTATAGTAACAACTAAAGCTAGCAAATAGTATTTGAATGAAAGAAACTAAGCTCTATGACTACTTACAATATTTCATAGCTATAAATATGTAAAACACAAAATTTTAGCAGAAATGACCATAATAGTCACCAACGGATTATGGAATCCTGTATTCCTGTCAGCGAATTAAAGAGAAGATTTTTTATATTTCAGATAAATTTTAAACTTTCTGGGATAACCCTAACATTATTATTGAGTTGCGCCATAGCGCGTAGCGCCGACACTTGGGGAGATAGCGGGAGATAGCGCGCTATCTCGCCTACATAGCGTCAAGTGTATTTTTATTTTTTATATATATTCAGTATATTATAAAGTAATAGTGAATATCATACTTAAATAAAGAGTAGTGATCAATTGTAATCATTAATTTTAGAATTCAAAATTAGGTTTAAAAAAATTCAAAAATCATCTAGGGTTTGCAAAGAAAAGAAGAAAAGAAGAGAGGAGAGGAGATGAGATGAGATGAGAAAATCATGAATGGAGAAATGGGGAGAAATGAGGAGAAATGGGGAGAAATGGCGTGAAATGGGGAGAAATGGCATGAAATGGGGAGAAATGGGCTGAAATAGGGAGAAATGGGATGAAATGAGGAGAAATGGGAAGATATAGGCATATCGCCAGCTACCCGCGCCATGGGCGATATCTCCCGCTATCTCGTGCTATCTCGCGCGAGACTCAATCAAGGAACTCAGCACTCTCATATATTCTTGATCATCTTTAACTGAGTGTTTCTGAACCGAATTTTAAGAGTTATAAAAATATGGGCCGGTTTATATGCACCAGATGGTTATTTTGTGAACCACCCAAAATTACCTAATTACCTGATGCAGAGCATCTTAATGCATTATATAATTCTCAGCATGCCAATAAATGCCTCAACCCTGGAATTAATAGCATTGGGTCTTAGCATGCCAATAAATGCCCCAACCCTGGAATTAATAGCATTGGGCCTCAACTGAAAGGACACACTCCTGAACAGACCCAAGCTTGGCTCGAGCCATTGTGCTTCACCTTTGAAGCCATTTAGATTTTAGACTCACATTGTGGAGGCTGTCCACTACACACAATGTGAGTATAAATACCAAGTGGACCCAAAGGAGGGTTGCTTTTTGCTTGATATTTGTGAGGTATATTTTTTCTCTCTTCTCCTTGTGACTTTCTATCTCCCAATTCTTCTTCTTCTTTTTTTCTTCCTTCTTTTTCTGTAATTTCGACCAGGACAGAAACCAATTGGTGGATTCCAATCTGATTTCTTCCCTCTCTACCGATTATCAAGAAGAGATTCATCACTCTTCTCACCCTTCAGAACAGAGTCACATTGTTCTGCATTATTACCTAACTACATAACGATGGCAACTATTATCTTGTAATCATATTCTATTGCATCTAAGATTCTAAGCACTACTAGAGAATACACATTAAAAATCTGTCTAATTATCCATTTGTTTTGTTTTATTCTGCTAGGTTAGATTTCATGTTTTATTCACAGTTCTGAAGCACAAGGGGGTTGAGAAACTTTACAGATCAATTCTCACAATCCAAGCATTTCTTCCTAATCCAAATTGACTCATCTTGCACTATTTTCCACAATCACCCCACCGAGAAAACAAGAAAGACATCACCTATGTCGATGGTGGATCCAGGAATTCTCGCCATTGGGGGTCACCTATGATTATGGCGTTAGACGTTTATTCCGCTAGAGGCGGAAATTATTTTTTTTACCTTTTTTGATATGATACCCTTATAATAACTACGAAAACACAACATGTTTTAAAACAAAATATTTAACATTTACGAAAATATATAAGAAATCTAGTCATTCAAACAATAAAAGTATCTTTTTTTAAATATCTTTTCATCTCCATTAAAATGAAAATCATAAATAAAATTTAATTGGATAGAATAAAATTCAGATTAAAGAAAATTGAATAGAAAAAAATTCAGATTAAAGAAAAATAAAATGGTGGGCCGAAACGTGAGGTGGGGAGGAGAGATTGAGGAGAATCGTGAGTTTTGGAGAGGAGAGATTTGGATTTTAGTTAGGGATTTAATTTATTTAAATATTTTATTAAAACCCCCTTAAATTTAAAAAAATTGCAAATAGACCATTTTAAAATCAATTTTTAAGGGGACTTGTCCCCCTGGCCCTTCATTGGATCCGCCACTGCCTATCCTATATCTTTCAACCCTGATCGATTTTTTTTGCTGATAAAATTAAATTTCATTTAGCAGTCAATGAAGTAGTTTGGCCATTGCCCGAACCATGATCAAGTGATCAAGCACATCGTGACCAACTGACCATACAACTTGATTGGAAGATACAATGTTTTTATTGCACACAATGTATTTTTCTTCCGTGGAGTTTTATCACGAAAAACGATCTGCTAACACCAGATCAGAGAGATCCGATCCAATCGCAGACTTGATCTAATCTGAAATTAACAATGCCGATTCTCTCTTGATCTGATCTGGATCACTCACACTCGATTTTAGGAGAAAAAAGAGAGGGAAAAGAAGAATACCAGATTTTGTAGTGGTTCGACCCAAGTTGGTGTACGTCCATTCTTGTATGATGTATATTGATGGTGTCTAACCTAATACAATAATAGATTAATTTGGTCACTGCTTAGATATATATAGTGTATATTATCTTGGGATGGACTCCAAGATAGGACTTATTAATTGGCCCATTAACAGGTGCCAATTAATCAAACAACCTCCACACCTACTTATACTTTCCAAGTAACTTAAACTACAACAATCTCCGACTTGGAGACTGTTTGCACCATCACACCATCTCTTCTTCAAAAATGATTGTGAATATTCACTAAGGCCATACATAACCTTAGTTTTGCAATGCTCGTTATTTTTGTGAGCATATCTGTTGCATTCTGGTCTCCGGAAATCTTCCACAATGAGCTCCCTGATGAAGTGGTACTTGTACAGTTGTGTCTAATATCTTGGGATGGACACCAAGATAGGACTTATTAATTGGCCCATTAACAGGTACCAATTAATCAAACAACCTCCACACCTACTTATACTTCCCAAGTAACTTAAACTCCAACAATCTCCCACTTGGAGACTGTTTGCACCATCACACCATCTCTTTTTCAAAAATAATTGTGAATATTCACTAAGGCCGTACATAACCTTAGTTTTGCAATGCTCGTTATTTTTGTGAGCATATCTGTTGCATTCTGGTCTCCGGAAATCTTCCACAATGAGCTCCCTGATAAAGTGGTATTTGTACGGTTGTGCCTAATATGCTTTGACTTGGAGTGAAATTTAAGATTCTTAGCCAGATAAATTGCAGTTTGGCTATCACAGTAAAGCATTGATTTCTTCTAATCAAAACCCAATCCAGCAAGCAAATTTTCAACCTAAATTTTCTCCTTGGTGGCAGTTTAAAAAAGTGGTGACTTTTAAATTCTTCTTGCAGATAGTATGCATTCCCCAATTCCTCAACTTCATAAAAGTGTTTAAGTGATCTCATTTCACTTTCCACAAGAAAATGGAAAACTTTGTTGGCATATTTCCCCTAAATCTCTTAAAGGAGTATTTGACTTCCAAATTGCAATGTTATTAAATCTACAATCGAGACATTTATCTACTAAAGTCTCGTCTGAAATGAAGGCCTTCAAAAACGTGAGCCAATGGAGGGCCTGATTTGAATTTCCCAAGTCCTTTCTCCTTAATATACCTATCTTGGATCCATTATACCAAGATAGAATCACTCTTGTCCCAATACTTTGATGCCTTTTTAATGTTGGTTGCAGAAGTGATAATTGGGACGTCTCTAGCACCTGAACCCCCTTCAGATTTAGAGAGAATCATTTGGGACCATGGGATTCCTTTTCTTCCATCCCAAATGAATTTATAGGACAACTCTCTTGCATTCTTTACTATTGAATCAAGGATCACTATGCCTTGTGCCCAGCTATTTGGGAATGAGATCCCCTTTCCAGCTATTATCCAATTTGCTAGCTGAATTCTACCCCCATACCTAAAAATAAAAAATTTACCATTTCCAAATAAGTAAAAAATGTAATGTTATTCGGTAAAGCAAAATAAAATCACAATCCTTACCAAAATACCCATACAGAAAAATAAATTGTGCAAATTTCATCTCAAAAAGGATAAAATATAACCTTCATTTGTTTGGAAAATACATTAGAATGGAAACAAATATGCCATGAAGAAACGTACAAGCGACCATGGTATAGAAATGATCTTTCAAGTGCACATGAATAGCTGTGATCAGTAGTCTGAATTACAAATTCAAAAAAAAATTACGAGAAATACAAGAAAAGAATGAATACTAGTTAACACGAATGAAGAAAGGATTACCTCATCTGGTGGAAGGTTGAAAATAGTTTGTAAATGACTTGGTTTTTGATGAACCACTGTAGGGACTTGATTATTATCTAAAGAAACTTTTCTCCTACCATCTGCTCTTGGAAATCCATTAGAAGGTCTGCAAGAAAAAACTTACATACCAAATCAGCAATTCAACAAATAAATTGAATGTTAATATTTTTTTTTTGATAGAATTAAAGGTTTCCATTATAAAAAATGGACAGTGATGCAGCCTCTAGACTAAAAATAATTTCAGTTGAAGGAGATGGAGATCTCTTTAACAAATAACCAAAGAGTTCTTAGAGTCCACCAAAAATCGAATCAGAATATGAGGAAGAAGAAAAGACAAGTAGAAATAAAAGAATATCAAAAGGTGTGATGAAAAGAAAGGAGAGAATTACCTTGGGGTAATAAAAATATGAAATATAATAATATCCTCTTCCCAATGTGGTCCACCATATTTATACTCACATCATTAGAGGAGGACATACCAATGATGTGAGTTATTGGGCCTCCTATGAGGAGGTAGAAGTGGCCCAACCTTGGTCGGACCACATGTGAGTTGTCCCTTGCTTAATAACAGGCTCCAAATGTTCTGTTATTGGGTAATTATTTTCTGTAAATTCAGGAATAATATTGGGCTAATCAATGGGGGGTTTATCTCAGATGCTGCATCAGACAGTGCCCTGATTTACAATAGGAAAATAATATAAAAATTACAGGAGATGAGTTAGACTCATCGACACTTTCTATATGGCCTTATAACTAGAACTTAAATAACTAGTTAGGAAGCTTCAAGAGGTTTCTCTCCCAAACTTGTATAGTATCTTTCTCAAATTGAGAACATCAGGTCATCCTAAAGTCTTCAGACTTGAAAGAGCTGCCAATGTCCCTAATTTTAAGTTGTGGGCAAAGCCTATTTTAGTGAAGATCTTCTTCTTAGAGATGGAAGGCAAGAGTGCTTGGAATCCACCAAGAAAAGCAGAGCACAGATCAAGATCTAGAAGTAAAGTAGTGGAAAAAGAGTGAGTAAAGTAGCTAGAGAGAGTAATACCTTTGGGTGCACAATAATCAATGTTGATCTCCTGAGAGGTCCATTGTATTTATACTCACACCAACAGTAATAGACAGCCCATTTGGTGTGAGTCACATTCTCTTAAAGAGAAGTGGAAATGGCCTGACCTTGGTCAAGCCATTTATGGAACAAATCTGGATGTCCATCCAACTCTTCATTAACTTCATTAATAGAACCCTCGAAATTAATAGAACTATGAAAATAAGATGCATTATGACTATGCTCTGCATCACTTACTCTGAGCCCGAAAGATTCCTTCTATGCGTTCTAACCCAAATGAATTGGTATGTTAATAACGCAGCCCATCAAAGTGCTAGCATCATTCCTTGGCTCGATTTAACTCGAGCCTTGGATGAACTCTCATGGTGGAATTTCCACTCTTACATCGTGAGAGTATAAATCTTTGTGGACCCAGCTGGAAGAATGCAGTTGAGATTTTATTCCAAATTTTGAGGTAATATTCTCTACTCCATTATTTCCTTTCTTCTCAATTCTTCTCTAAATCTTAATCTAAATTCACTCTGATTATCCTTGAATTGGGATAATCCTACTGATTTTGGTTGATTGATCTTTGGTGGATTTCAATTACTGTGCTATTGGATTTTCAGCATCCAGAGCTGCTGATTACCAGATCTTCCCTTGAATCTCAGTCACAGTAATAATCACAGCCAATGCTTGTCATAACTTCCTCATCTTATTGATAATTGAGCAAGGAAGAGGTATCCTTTGAGCCCAGTGACAGTACCTGTCAGTTATAATCTACTAGGCTAATTGGATTCTCCCACCTTATGACAAGCATTTTTCACTCCACCTAGCCATAAGATTTTCTATAGGCTGTATAAGTTTTATTCTGAAAATATAAATTTTCTATTAAACAAAGAGTACAAAATATAAATTACCAAAAACTAATTGCATTTTGACATTGTGTACAATGTATATGCATTTTGTTGGGATAATATCAGCAAATTGGATATATGGATATCATAGGAAAAATTTCTCTGTCCTTGTGGAGGGAACACCTACTAGGTCATTCAAAAGTCAAAGAGGCCAAAGACAAGGTGATCCTATATCCCCCATCCTCTTTAATCTGGTCATGGACTGTCTCAATAGACTAATACTAAAGGGGGTGGAGAATGGAAGAATTGGCACATGCCAATAAATGGGTCTACGTCCACATCTCATCTAATATATGTTGATGATATCCTCATCTTCTCTAAGGCTAATCCAAAATCGCTTGGTGCCATTAAGCACATACTTTATATATTCTCTACCTTCTCCGGTTTGGAGATTAACCATGCAAAAAGTAGTGTTCACTACTCCAAAGTGTACTCTACACCCCACATTTTGGAGATTATAGGTTTCCCTCCTAAGGGTCTCCTCTTGACTTACCTAGGAATTCCTATCTCTGGAAAAAGAAAAAACATTGGACAATGCAATGAGTTAATTCAACCACTGGAGAAGTCCTTAGCCAGGTGGAAGGGTAGATGCTTATCTCATGGGGGTACAATCCAATTAGTTAATCGGATCTTTGCTGGTATATTCTCCTACTGGGTTGATGGCACCACCTTGCCTAGGTCAGTGACCACCAAAGTAAGACAATTAGCATATGTGTTCATATGGGATGAGAAAAAGTTTGCCTCTTGGGCTAGGATGATCCTACCCAAGGAACATTGAAGCTTGAAGCTGCTTCCACTGCCTCTCATATCAAGACGGCAATAAAGTTCTGGTCTAATGGTGATAATCATAATATTCTCTCCTCTTGGGTTAGGGATAGGTAGATCAAGGACAAGAACTTGGATTCCATCCTGCCCAGTTCCACTAGAGATTCAATTATCTGGAAGCCCATACTAAAATATAAAAGTGAAATAGGGAGACTAATGGAGTGTAATACCAAGTATACTCTTATCTTTACTACGCTAAAACAAGGGAGCTCCCTCCAGCAAATTAGCAGTGCACTTGTCTTGTCCTATCTAGACATCTTTATCCCCTTGCTAAAGGTATTTGGGATAGGAAACCCATTAAGTTCTCGGTGTTTTTGTGGAGACGGAGATGGGGTCTCCTTCCTTCATTTTGTACCCTTAGCCTATGGGAGATCTCTATACACACCCCCCATGTGTCCTCTAAAACCTTGAAATTGAGACTATTGACCACCTTTTCTTTGTTTGCCTTTTTTCCAAAAACATTCTTTTATATGTATCAGAGAATACTAGCCATATTATTTGGAAGAATAGGAATTTGCAGGTACCTAAGGGGGGCAGAGATCAGTTTAGGGGAAGTAATAGATTGCATACAATCTCTAAGAATCGGTTCCAATTGCTGGAGGTTACTCTGAACACTCCTTGGTGGGATAACTGGGCATCTATGGCACAAAAGGTGGAAAACTGGTGTATTCAAATCCGTTGATGTGGTAACTACAGAGATTGTGAAGGACTGCAAGATTTGTTTTGATGTCAAGGATAAACCTCCTGACCTGGGTACTCTTGAAGTTGCTACTATTAGACTATGGAGGTATTAGCTAGATTATCATTTTGATCTTGTTTTCTATGTTTGCTATTTGATTTGTTATGTTCTGTTTCTATGCTATCTCTAGAGGATTTTGCCGACACTGAGTAGTATTGTCTGTTAAGGAGTTTTATCTTTATGAATAATGTATATACCTATAAAACTAGGCAAGGCCCGCTTCATTGCTAATAAAATTTTAACTTTATCAAAAAAAAACTTAGGAAAAACTTGAGACTTTCTTTTTCTTCTTTTCAAGGTTCGGAATGCACTTCTAGGCGATGCGCCACCACTAAGAGCATTTGTGCAAAAACACACCTAGGCACACTTTTGCACCAGTGGTATATTTGTAATTGCATAAAAAATAAGGAAAACACTTTGGCATATTTATAATTAGATACATGAAATATGCCAAAATACTTAGATTTCTTCTTTTCTAGTGCAAATCAAGCTCGCCAGAGGTACCTAAAGAGGCGGTCGGAAAATCTAAATGAGAAGGTGATGCAGACCAGTATCATGATATGAGTCATGGGCTCGATTCTAATCGAGCCCTGGACCAAGCCCATTAATAAGCTTGGACTCAGGGTGGAATTTCCACTCATAAACCCTGAGAGTATAAATGGGAGTGGACTGGAATGTGGGAGGAGCAGTTGAGATTTAACCCTAATTAAGAAGTAATCTCCAACTCTCGTTTCTTCTTTTTCTTTCTACTTTATTTTCGTGAAATAAATTACTGTTTCATTGGTTATCTCCTGGATTGGAATAACCAAAGATTGCAATCGAGTTTTCTAGTGGATTCCAGAAAATACACGATCTGAAAATCGTTCTACTCTCTGTCCGATTTAGAACATTCTCATTTTACAAGAGTGATGCTCCTAAGAGGTGATTTGCGATTCAGACAGAGTCTGACCCGGATCTGCCTAAGAGTGATGCTCCATGCGCACGCATCCTATCCTTCTTTTGACTCAGCAATTATGATTTTGTCTTTCTTCTTTTGGATCAACAATCATGATTTTCTGAGCATACCAATCTCCCCATCATCGGTGGGACTCCCGCTCACTGAAGTTCATTCCTATCTACAAAATCCCATCAAACCAATATGGGCCGTCTATTGCAATTGAGCAATTCTAATTGTATCTTCTTCCGATTCAAACCTAGCAGGAATACACCATCAGCCTTTCTATTGAGCATAAACCCTCAGGAAAGAAGAAACTGAAAGTATGCCACGCTAAGATTTCTGAATGGGTAGCATCCAATATTCAGAATAGTTTTATTTTTTTACATCTCATCTACAATAATTTACCAGAAAACAGTACTTTCAAAATGAATTTCTATGGCAACCCACCAGGAAATATTTCCAGAATTAGCATTTTCCATAACAATTGCATCATTTAAAATAAAAAGATAACTAAATAAAAAAAAGACTTAAAATAACTTAAACATTAGAAATTATTACCGAGAACTTGCAGAGAGTTTTATTGATGTGATAAGAAGACAAACCTGAGAAAATATAACTTTCAGTGTACCTGGAATTACTGAAATATTTTATTATATCATATTTGAATTTTGAAATAGAAATATTATTTTGTTACTTGTCCTATGCCTTCTTTTTTTTTATTAGAATCTTGTGTGAATTCTTTTCTTTGATTACAACTTGATCCTGATGTGCCTTCTAAGTTGTACCATATGGATCCAGATTGACCTTCGGTTTCTACAGGAACAGTAGCAGATCCAAGAATTGTGCTTTTCCATATTATATCCCAATCATATATGGTTACATTGACCTACAGAAATGGAAAAAAAATGTTACAGTTTTTTTTGTAAGCATTAAATTTTTTCATTATAATAATGGATAGTACCCTGGAAATACAATATGAAAATGAAATGATAGAAAATGTTGGAAATAAACCCATCGACTTCTCTCCTTGATGGATATTGCATTTAATGATCTAGTAACTAAGCATGCTGCCTCAGGAGATTAACCTCCCAATCCTGCATAGTTGTCTCCTCCAATTGTGAACCACAACTCTTCTTATAGATGTCTGATCTGTAAGATAGGCTGCAGTCTCTTATTATTTTAAGAATAGAGCTTTAGGGGATCTTAGTGTGTGTTTCCACAATCTCTTGTTTATCTTAGACAAAATATGCCATGTGAATCCTCTTAAGATATTCTAGTGCATGCCCCATGGAGGGGAGTGGTGAGTCATTCTTTTGCAAGCTTCAGTAATGTCTCCTAGCTTTATGTTAGGAAAGGTGATGGTTGAAGTTTCAGTATTTTTTATTTTCCAAATTTCTTGGTTTAAACTTTAAACTACAAGTCAACTATTATTCAGTCTTCCTATGGCAGTTAAAGAACAGGTGACTTGTGGTTTCATCTTCCTGTCTATAGAGGAGGCAGATGGTTTGTATCTGGCCTCTCCACCCATGTAGCATTGAGCCATTGAGAATGTCTTAATTCTAGATAAGATGATGGAGAATTTAGTGGGCACATGGGATTAGAATCCATTTGCAATTGTGTCATTGTGGTTCTTGACCCTAATTGATTCATTGATCACACTAAAGTTTTTCAGTCTGATGAGGCCATAAGAGTAAGATACCAATGACTTAATGCTCCCAATGACTCTTTCTTTAATTTCTATTCCTCAACCTCATTCCTATTCTTACATCATGATTATTTATACATTAGGTAGCTCTCTCAGATCTGTATGACAGTGTGAGAAACCTTCAGTCTCAAATAAGGTATATCTTATGATAAGATTATTCAATCTTACGATGAATAAGGATAGATCGGTGGCTGACCATGTTGATGGTTTTTTTGATAAAGTTAAATACCATTAATATGAGAAATACAAAAAAAAATACAAAGAGTAATTAAAACTAGATAGGGTGAGAGATATCATAGATTAAAAAGCGACGCTTAAAGCGGAAAAGCGCTCCTGGAGGAGCGCTTTCCAAATCGCTTTTTTAAGCGGGTAAGTGGGTCGTGTTAGTGGGTTTCTACCCATCACCGGGCAGTAGAAGCTTGGAGAAGGATATGTAAGCTGCAGTAGAAGCAAACTGATGTTGTTCATCTATGTGTAATAAATGTTATTACACATATAAATGTTTACTGGTAAACGTGTAATATAAATGTTATTACACATATTAATGTTTACTGGTAAACGTGTAATATAAATGTTATTACACATATAAATGTTTACTAGTTAACGTATAATATAACATTTATTACACAGTAAACGTGTAATAACAGGGGTATATATTTGAAAAAAAAAATATTTATAGGATTTGAAAAAATAATACAGGGATATATATGCAATTTTTGAAAAAATTGCATATATTTACGAAATTGCCATTATCGCTTTTTTAGCTTTCAGCGCACTAAAGCGCTCAAAGCTAAAAAAGCGCTCCCTGGAAAATGGGAGCGCTTTACCGCTTTTTGAACTATGAGAGATATACATGCTCATCGGCTCTATTTCTTTGATGATTATATATTGGTATCTTGGTATTGTGTTTGATATGAGGTAAAAAGGGATATAGACGCTACATAACAGCGTTATAGAGTTATTAAAGTGCTATAAAAATAAAACAGTGGCACAGGCCAATAGGCCCGATATGACATTCAAAATTATAAATATGTTCTATGTTATATTGAGATAAAAAGAACTTTATATGTTCTATTAATATATGATTTCTTGTGTAAAAACAAAAACCTAAGTTAGAGTGCCATATTTTGCCTTTAATTAATATTTTAAAATTTATTTTTCAATCTCTGTTTGAAATTCGATCTAAACACATTATTTTAATAGGTCTAAGCATGGAGAGGGCTTTTTTGAGGTTTTGACAAGGTGAGTTATAACCGGAGATAGGTAGAATAAAAAACATGATCATCGTAAAACCTTGGTAGGAAGCTCGTCGACATAAAAGTTAAATTCTTCTCCCCACAATGGATTTCTTGAACCTGGAACCATGGAACTGGATTGACATGAAAAACAAATACATTTAGTAAATAGAAAGTAATTAAAATAAGAATTTATTTTTTTGCATATTTATATAAATATTTAAAGTGGGTATCTTCCCGCCCATGGTCTCAAATAGCATGTATATCGGACGGATTGGAAGTCCAACTAGTTAAAAGTTAAAAAATTACTTTATCACTAATCGAAAGATGCATATGGTTAAAAGTTAAAGTTAAAATTGAAAGATTAAGTTAAAAGTTAAAAAATATTCCTTTAATAATTTGTCTTATCTAATGGTTAAAAAGCACAATAACTTTAATATACTCAATAGAAACTTTTAACTTTAATTCTCCATAGAAACATTGAGAATTTGGATGGAATCCTGGACCAAATTCCAGAATTTAAGGTTTGGGTGATCCCTTTGCGCCTAATCACTTCAGAGTGGGGGAGGGTGGATATGTTGAATTTGTTCTATAGTTTCTTAGGCGTAATAAGCAAAATTTAATTGTGTCGTTGTTGGAAAGTATGTTTTTTCACATGTGTGAATCTAAATTAGATGTACATATAATGTCTTATATGCCTTGTCCTTTGATGTATCTAATCTTTATCCACTCTGCAAAGATAGACTTGCCAGGCTTCCAACATTTTTCAGCCTTTCTACAATTTCTCAAAGAAAAAAAATTGTGCATACTACATAAGTATATCGCGTAATAGAAAGATTAGGATGTACTCTAAATTCATATATTCAAATGTGCTAGATATATATAATATTTCAAAAACATAATTACATTTGAATATAAATTGTGCTAACTGGGAAGATCATGGGTGAAGCTACTTATATCAATGAGTCCTACCCATAGCAATTTCCTATTCTCTCTTTTGTTAGAGGCATACACTATAGTGAAGAAAAATTCAAACAACTGAGGGATCGAACATTTGTTCTCCCCCATTTCCAAATTCATATCTTATTCATTTCACTAATAATTTAAATAAAAACTGACCCAAAAAAATAATTATTTTAAAACCTTATAAATTTTTAAAAACATATTTATGCCAAATATTTATCCATTGGTCCATGAAAATAGCTATATCATTTTAAATATAAACTCGTCCTACTCTTAAGACTTCATGTTTGTTTTAGACAAAATGAATCTTTATTTATAGACCAACCTTCTTTGTGTATTTTGAATCCTATCGATATGGGACTAAAAAAGTGTACATGTTAAATAAATTATAGTTATAAAGTGCTCTTTGTACTCTTTGATTTCTATCAATGGTAGGACTAAATAAAGTGTATATGTGTTAAATAAATTATAGTGTTCTTTGTACTTTTTATATCCTATCAATATGAGACTAAATAAATGGTACATGTGTTAAATAAATTATAGCGTGCTATAGTGAATTATAGGGAGTTATAATAAATATATGCATTATAATAAATTTTCTATTTAATATATTTTTACCTAAAAAATTAATTAATTATTTTATTGCCATGCCTATATTTTATTTTAGGGATTGATATATAAAAAATACATGAATTTTCCTTTTTAAATATTTACGAAAATGCCATTGTCATGCCTATATTTTAATGCTAACAAATGCTGATATTATTTTACTAATTTAATCGAATCCTAGGTTAAGATTCAAGATCCACCAGGATCCAGCCCAAATCTGACTTAGGGAGATGGCCTAGCACATCCTCCAGGGCTCCACCGTATGCATCCACATGATTCCACGTGCATGTAAAATCATGGACAATGCCCAATAGTGCATTGCTTCTTTTTTTTTTTTAAGCAATTAAAATTTTTATTTAAAAAATAAGGGCAATGCCCAATTTACAAAGAAAAATAGTATAGAAATAAAATAGAAGTACAAAAAATGAACAAAAGCCCATTGACACTCTCCCATTAGCTATGTAGTCTAGTTATACAGTAACTAGATACGCTGTCTCAGAAGGTTGGTCACCCATACTTCCATCATAGATGTCTCCAAAGGGTGACAACAACTCTTCTTGTAATACACTAAATCAAATGAGAAACTGTTGTCTTTAATAACCTCCTTAAGGACTACCTCAGGAGGCCTACTCACGTGCTGTCTATTTCTTTTGTTTCTTTCCGTCCATATATGCCACGACAAGCACCCAATAGCATTCCATAGTAGCCCCCAAGGGGGAGAGTGGTGCGTAATTTCTTGCGCTGCCTCCGTCAGATCCCCCAATCTAATATCTGGACTGGATTGAGTAGGAACTGGAATATTCATTATTTTCCAGAAGGCGAGATACAGGTGCTCCACCAACAAAATTAAGAGAGATCTGGAATAAGAAAAGATGACTCCTAGTTTCGTCTTCCAGATTGCATAGCAATCAAACAGGAGGTACTTCTGCCCTCCAACTTCTCAACTTCCTGAACGTGTTTAGGTGATCCCATTTCACCCTCCACAAGAGAATAGAGAATTTTGTCGTCATCTTCGACCAAATTCCCTCAACCAACATGTCTTTATGCTTTCTATCTCTTATACTTTCCATCATTCCCCCCAACTTACTTATCGAAGTACCAGATCTCCACACAATCGTACTATTGGCCCTACAAGCCAAACATTTATCCACTAGATTCCTTTCTGAGATAAAAGCTTTCCAGAAATGCGAATCTACAGTAGGCCTGATTTGAATATCATTAAGTGTTTTTCCCTTAATATATCTATCTTGTATCCATTTTACCAAAATAGAATCACACTTATCCCAGTACTTTGATGCTTTTTTAATATTGGTTGCAATAGTGATAATAGGTAGGTCTCTAACCCCTAGACCCCCTTTTGCTTTGGGAAGGACCATTTGGGCCCATGGGATCCCTTTCCTTCCATCCAATATAAATCTATATGCTAACTTTCTCACCTTCTTAGCTATAGAATCAGGGATAGCCATACCTTGTGCCCAATAAATATACTTTTCAGCTATTATCCAGTTAACTAGTTGTATTCTCCCTCCATAAGAAAGATATTTCCCACTCCATCTTGCTAAATTAGTTTCCAGCACTGTCCAAATGACTTTTTCTTTCCCGTGATTGGTAATCCTAGATATGTTATAGGTAAATTTTTAACAGTATATCCTAAGATATCATGCAAAGATTGGTCTTCTGCACATACTTTTGAAAAGGTGGAGGAGCTCTTGCTCGCATTTACTTCTAATCCCGAAAACAACGAGAATTTCTCATTGCATTAAGCGATTTCGGTTTGCCTTTGAGAAGATGAGGATATCATCCGCATACATGAGGTGAGATATAGAAGTAGCACAATTCACCTGATAAATGTCTATCCTTTTGTTCTTTACTCCACTCTGTATCAATCTACTTAGAACATCCATAACCATGTCAAATAGAATAGAAGATAGAGGATCACCCTGCCTAATCCCCCTCTGGCTTTTGAAGGGAGGTGTTGGAGTCCGTTGCACCAGTACCGAAAATGACACAGAGAATATGTAATTCCAAATCATTTTGCAAAATATAGGAGAAAATCCATACGCTTCAAAGATGACAATTATAGCCTCCCAACTGACTGTGTCAAAAGCTTTTTTAAGATCTATACTCAAGCAACACCTCTTGGGAGTTTTCTTTCTCCCAAAGCCATGAACCATCTCATCTGCTAGAATGGTATTATCCGAGATGAGCCTCCCTTGAATAAAAGCTGCTTGATTTGGAGAGATGAGTTCACTAGAGACCTTACTGATCCTATATACTAATATTTTTGTGATTAGCTTGTAGATCAAATTGACACATGATATCGGCCTGAAATCAGACATATCTGAAGCCGTGTTTGTTTTGGGCACAAACGTGATGAAAGTATGGTTAGCCAACTTCAACAAAGGTTTGCCTTTGAAGAATTGCCTTGCACATTCTATAACTAGGCTTTTAAGATCTCCCCAAAATTTTTTGAAAAATTCCGAGGTGAAACCATACGACCCAAGGGATTTCCCAGAATTAAAGAAGAACAGTGTGGACCTTACTTCTTCCTCTAACGGAACCTGAAGCAACCACCTATTCATAATTTCAGAAACTACTCTAGGAAAAATGAAAGGAACCGTCGGCCGCTAGGTGGTTGTATTACTAAACAAAGTTTTAAAATACCTAACACTGTTTTCTTCTAACAGAACCCTAGAGGTGGTTTGATTTCCGTTCGTATTGAGAATTTTAGAAGTTGAATTTTTAGATCTCCTTAGCTTTGTGGCGATACTAAAGAATCTGTTGTTTTTGTCTCCTAGTTTTAACCAAGAAACCTTACTCCTTTGCTTCAGATCTGCCTTCTCTTTAGCCAAGTAGATTGTAAAAGGTAGTTATTATTCCGTAGTTATACTGTTATACATATATTAATAACATAATTATTCCAATTTAACAAATAGCATACTTTGTTGGAAAAATTTGTGAGTCTGTGACAATATAGTAATAACCATCTTAATTTAATAAACTACATAAATATTTCCAATGCTAGAGAGAGACAAAGAAAGAGAATATAAATATATGATTCAAACATAATGTCAAATATATGATTCATTGTAAATCAAAGGGCTGAGATGAAAGTACCTGAATCGTTTTTGTTCGCCACAAGTAATTATAGCATAAGGATCAGATGTCCCATTTAAATTTGCACCAATCAAATTTTTTGCAGCATTAAGTTCTACCTAAATAAAACTCAAAATGTACAGTTTGAAAATCTAATATATAATTATTTCAATAAAAATTTATAATTGTAATCAATATTAATAACACAAAAATATATCCCTCCAAAAAACATGCAGAAAGTCACAAAATGTTGATTGTTCATAAAAAGATTTTAAAAAATATGAAGAAAATAGTGGAAGGAAGGTTCTGATTTTAAAAATTGAGTGGTGCAAAAAAGAAAAATGGGCAACAAAATATAAAAAAAAATGAAGCATATAATATTTTTCATTAAAATAATGAGGGGCAATGCTCAAATTACAAAGTTTAGAGAAACAAAAAATATAAAAAAGGAGATGAGTTTGAAGACCCATCGATACTTTCCGATTGGTCTATGCTACCTCATGACAATCACCTAGATACTGTTTTGTGAGCCATACGTTCATCTCATTAGAGATTCCTAGGGGAAATGACGGAAAAATTTGGGTGTATTGAGTTGTGTTGGATCTTGGATGAAAAGAGTTTTAAAATAGTCCATGCTCTTGATTTCTAATTGAGATCCAGTGACAAAGGGACCACCTTCTTTACTTGAGAACCTTGAGTGTTGAACCCTGATGTAGCACATAATACCTACCCTGTTCAGAGTCATTCTGAATTACTATATGAGGATGCTTATTTGGGTGAAGGACAGAGTGGGCCTCTCTCAATTAATGAAGATGCCCATACATGGTTTGACATTAGTCGGACCCTCTCTCCTTTCTAGGAGGACCACAACTCATATCATTAGGTTGTCCACTACCAATGATATGAGTATAAATATGCTCATATCATTGGTGATATTGTAATTATCGTAGTCACTAAGTAGGAATATTTGTTTCGGTAACCTCTTCTATTTATCTCAAGTGTGGATTCAAGGGCTCACCAAAGAAGGGGTGTTATTTACTCAATATCACCAATGTATTCAAGGGACTCGTTCTGTGACAGATTATGCTAAAGAATTTCACAGATTATCGTCAAGAAAGAATTTGAATGAAACAGAATAATAGTTAATTGCAAGGTTCGTGCAAGGACTGAAAAATAAATTTCAAGAGAGTGTGATTATAAAACCCTAATACTCCTTGATGGAGACCAAAAGGGTAGCTGATCAGCTAGAAAAAAAGTCTGACAAATTTTCAAAATACATTCCGTGAGCTTCACCTAGCAGAATGGGGCAATTTAATGACAGAGGATTACTGCCCACACCTAAATTTAATAAAAATTAAAAACAGTACTGAAATGGGAGTGGCAGCCAGAGGAGGCAGGCCTGGAGAAGTCAGAACACCCACTGTAAAATATTACAGGTGTAATATGGTGTAGCTGATCTAATAGAGGTTGACTAGCTGAGATTGGATTGAGAGATCCAATCGATAGAAATTAGGGGACTGGATTCTACCAGTGTGAGATCTGGATTCCTCTAGAAAATAGAGAAGATAGAGGGACAATGTAAAGGAAAAGACAGGAGAGAGTTACGTAAGAAAAAAAAGCAGGAGAAAGAAATTACCTTAGAAAGTAAAATAATAAAATGACCTAATTGGTCCTCCCTTTATTCCTTTATTTATACTCATCTCAAAAGGTGGAGAACTGACTTTGAGATGAGCCTGCAGGCTTAGTTAAGCTTAATTGTGCTCCTTGCAAAAGCAAGAACACAATTGGAACCATTTCCATATAGTTGTCCTACATCATAATGAATGGAGGCATAAATCAAATACATGCCCAAGAAGAGATGAAGTGCATCTACTAGATGATAAAGGAAAAGAAATTGTTGAGGATCAAAGGAATGATTTTGATGAGGAGTATGATGAAGAAGACCCACCTGATGAAGGCCAGAGATTACCTTACCTGATTCATAGGAGTTTCTACATGCCTCACCAAGAAATTGTGACTCAAAGGTCAAATCTGTTGAGAACAAGGGGTGCCATTAATGGGAAGGTCTGTGACATTATCATTGATAATGGTAGCACAGATAATCTGATCTCTCTAATTGCAGTGCAAAAGTTGGGGCTGAAAGTGGAAAAACACCCTCAATTTAAGCCAATGGATTTTACTACTTTGTTAACTATCTGCCTCTTCTCTTATTATAAATTCCTTTATCTTCTTCCTGAGGTTGACATTTTTTGTTTGCAATGGAATGGAAAGGGTGTTATTCTCTAAGGTAATAACTGCAGAGTACAGTTCAGCCCTGGCTTATAAAATTATTTGAATAGACTGTGATTGTATACTTGTGTAAAAACTTCAAAGTTAACTTTAAATCCTTTACCCATACTACACTACATACACCATAGATTAAAAGCAACTTAACAACTCTTGTATAAAATAAGAAGAAAGTTAACAAAATAGTTTCTATTATCAACGGATGAGAGAATCTCAATTTAGGAAAATGCCTTCCTGTATTTTTTGGGCTAAAATACAATACGAAAATCTTTGGTAAATCTAACATAAAAAAGTAGATAGCCGAAGAAAAAAAATCAAATATTTAAAAAACAATACTTCTTTGTATAATCCAGTTATAAGTGAGAAGTCAATAAATATTATAAAATATAAAGAATTAGAATACCTTGATTGCATAGGCAGAACCTTGCGATTCCCCTTTCAAATAGCTCATCTACAAAAGAAGTGCAGAACTGCATGTCAAAGAGATGAAAAATTACTTCATAATGAGGAAAAACTAAGTTAAACAGCATTAGCCAATCCAAGAAATTCTAAAACTTAAAAGAAGGTCATGTACAAATGTACAATTGTACATGCATTTTAAGAGTATATGCAAGCGGCCAAGCGATGCCTGGGTGCGCATATTGCATACAATAGGCTGTTAGAGTGTGGAAACGTTTTGTTAAGTGAGCTAATTATAATTATAATGTAGGCCTTTTATGAGCCATTAGAATTAAATAAGATTAATTCTGTTAAATGGACTTTAAGCCTTCTAATGGGGATTAGGAGTTGCAAACACAAAACGGCAACCCTAATCACCCATATAAGTATCTTGTAATTGCTTGTACTTTTTGCGAGAAAAAAAGAAGAAGAACCGGAGGCACCCCAGTGGACGTAGGCACATTGCCGAACCACGTAAATTCTGTGTGTTTTTGTGCTTGTTTTCTCAGTTCGATTTAGGCATCAATCCTATCAATTGGTTATCAGAGCCCGGGTTTGAGGTCCAAGAAGGTGCTGGAATCAAAACGCGAACACTGTTCATCGACGGAGTTACACTCAGGTTTACCTAAGTGCTTCTGGGTAGAGACAGTCAACACATCTGCTTATCTTATCAATCGAGGACCTTCTGTTCCTATGGATTTCAAGATTTCAGAAGAGCTTTGGACTGGTAAAGAAGCAAGATATTCACATCTACGTGTGTTTGGAAGTGTGGCATTTGTTCATATCAGAAGTGAAAACAGAGACAAACTGGATGCTAAATCTCAGAAGTGTTACTTCATTGGATATGGAAAGGATCACTTTGGCTACAGATTCTGGAATGACGAGTCAAAGAAAGTTATTCATGCAAAAGATGCCATCTTTCAAGAATAGAATCTCTACAAGCACAAGGATAGTGCTAGAACAGAATCGTACTATTGGTCCTACAATCCAAACATTTATCCACTAGATTCCTTTCTGAGATAAAAGTTTTCCAGAAATACGAATCCTCCAGCCAAGAGTTAAATAGCCTAAACGGCTTAGCTCCTTTTTCTACCTGAGATATTGTGATTAGCAGAGCTTTGTGGTCACTAGTTCCATTATGAAATTCCACCCTTGTAATAGGCCAAGTATCAATCCAGGTTTGGTTTGCAAAAGCCCTATCCAACTTTTTTTTTGTTTGGGTGAAATTTGGGTCTAGAGAGTTATTTGTCCAAGTATACTCTCCACCTATCGAATCCAGCTCCAATAGCTGAGCTATATCCATAGCATGTATAAACTGAGCCGGTCCCCCATGATTATATGTTTCGGACCCTTGCCTTTCTTCAGGGGACCTTATTTCATTAAAATCCCCCCTACAAGCCATGGAGAAGTGGAGATAGGTCCAATTTGCTGAAGAAAGCTTCAGAGCTGCCTTCTGTCCTTTCTAGAAGAGGCCTTACCATACACTGGCATATGGAATAAGATCAGGCCTCCGGAATTCTTTAATTTTGCGTGGATTAACTAGGGATGGGAAACTAATATATCTACTAACCAGATTTTCTTCCTCCAAAACAATCAAATGAAGTATGGGGATGCAGGAGCAGAAGATCAGCATTTTTATGCAAATCCCATTCTGAACCAAACGTGCCCCTGATCGATTGCGCCTTATGCGGTTTGATCTTACTTTCCAATATCGAAAATATATCTATAGATTTGAACCTAACTAATTCCTTGATTTCCTTATGTGATTCGAAGGAGTTAAACCCCCTAATATTCCAAAACAAGAAAGCCATTATAATATGACTTCCCTAATAGAAAATTCAGGTAAGGGATCATCTGTCCTTCAGAAATTACAGAAACAACTAAAAAGCTAACAATGGCCAAACTACAGAAACTAAGTACTAAGACAACTTATACTACTCTAATATAATTACACAAAAACACATAGAAAAATACTAGTAACTAGCTTAAGGGCCAAGAAGTCATAGATAGAAATTCCCAACAATCCATCTTCGCTTTATAATGTGCAAGGGTTAAATTACTTAAATATGACTTTCACATCTCCCATAACTCTCTCCGTGAGTAATGACTAAGGGATTTCCTCATACATTTTTGTAAATCTCAAGCTCTAATCTAGAGAAATCATGCTTGAGTCTATTTTGCAAGGATTTTTTACACAACTTTATGGGTCTAAACTCTAAAGTCACAAACAGTTGTGATTCTTTTCATTTAGGAATCAATATTTTGAAATAGTTTTTAACTTCCTTGACGAGCCAACAACAAAATAAGAAAGATTTGATAGCAAAGATAAATTCTAGGTCAATCAGATCCTAACAATGCTTGAAAAATAGTGCATTAAATCCATCTAAACTAGGGTGTTTACTATTTGGTATTATTGAAAATAAAATATCCTTCATGTAATTCATGATCAGTAAACTAGGGTCTTCTTTCAACTTTTCCACCATTGACAGGGGATTGTCAATGGTACCAAGGATTTTATACAAAGAATTCTGCTAATATTTTATACCAAGGATTGTCAATGTTCCAAAAAAAAGTATTTCTATCACCAAGCTTTTGCCATTGAATCCAACTTTTCTGTCTCATTAAAGATTAATTTCCCTTGAACACAATGATCAACATATCCTTACTATTTCTCAGTCTTCCCGTGCGATCTACATTCTGAGAATCTGAAGACTGGTTGCTTCGTCTACCTCAGCTTAGTTAAAAAAAATTGTGGTTCCTGAATTTTTTTATAAGAGTTGCCCTCTGTTCAACAGCCAACTCTTGAGGGCTTCCAAATTTATTTCTTCTGAATGCATCTTCTACAAGTCATCGACTTACGAATTACAGAACTTAAAACATTTGTTTAGGCATTCTTTAGGATCCATCAATAAATTTAATGAGTGATCACTGGAGATCTTATTCAGGTACTCCACTCTCATGTCGGGGAAGAGGGAGTTCATAAACCCTCATGTATTGAAGTCTATTCCCTTCCTTCTATTCTTCTATTCTTCCCTAACTACTAGAAAATCTTACTAGCTGAAGTAAAATCATCATCAAAACAAGATATTTTACTAATTAGGTAAACTGACATAACATGTGACAAAAACTACCAATGATGGAAAATATAAGTATTCATCATGATAATAAATAGATCAGTGTGAAACCTTTTTGCAATTTTCCTATAAATTTTATATAAGAAAATAAATATATAGACCTATTGAGCAAGACAAAAAAAGTTGCAGTATGCATAATAGAAATATGGACAGACATACAAATAATGATATTGAATTATGAAAATATGAAATTAGTGTTATAGAAATAGAAATTTAAAAATGAAAAATCTACGAAAAATATCAGTCCGGCAAATATTTAGTGGAATGGTTTACAATTTAAATCATATCTTACAGTAATAGTATTATAGTAATCCATCATCTATAGACTATAGCATTCAAAACGGTAAAACTTATAATGACCTCATTCTACTTTTAATAAGTACGGAAAAAAATATTACTGCTAGTCCATCTCACTCATTCCACTTCCATCCTCCAAAAAGGTCCTGTAAATTTCCATCTTTTCACTTGATTGCACAAATCAATCTACTCCAATACTACATGGTGTGGAACAGTTTACATATTTTCAGAACATCGAATGAAACAACACTTCCATTAACATTACTAAAAAATATTTCGATCTGAAATAGTTGAGTATGATAACCCCTAAAAAGTACAAACAACATATTCGTACCAATCTACAATAAACTGTTCAGAGTACGGTTAAAATTACAGCAACAACCATAAGCACAGCTACAAACGATAGCATTAAAACACATACAAAGAACAAAATCAGATATTCACAATTAATTTAACCAAAATCACTAACAAAATTCAATTATATTGCATTCATACCTTATCTTTCTCATCGGATTCCTGAGTCCTCAACTCCCCGTTCTCATCCCCTTCTTCCAAACCACCTCCCTCGTCTACACTCAATAATAATAAGGGAAATCCTCCGAAGAAAGTGAATGCTCCGATCAAAAAAACTGCGCTAAAAAGCGCAACCTTGACCTCCCACATCGACGGAAGCAGGAATTGCAACGCCTCTTCTGCCATCTCAACATAACTCATAGTTTGAGATCAATTAGGGTTTCAGTCTCCTGAAATTTCGTGTCGATCGTCCCCAATAAGGCAATAAAGAAGAACAACAAGAGGAAGAAGAAGAACTACCAGAACCGGAGAAGCATTTCACGGTCGGCGGTGTGCGTATAATTTTCAACTGAAACGTTCAAAAGAGAAGACCAGCGATTTATTATTTAATTACGGGAAAACCAGGTTGGTTTCGATGCAATAAGTTCAAATCGTGGAGGGTGTTTTTGAATTTGAAATATACAGGAGTTGAAACGAAGGAAAGCAGGTGTTGAATAATCAATAAAATGTTCCATGAGTTTGATTTAAGAAAATTCGTTTGACCATTCAGAGTCTTATAGATTGAAATTGACAATGGGTACATGTTAAGGAATTGAATGGGTTTGGAATTTTTAATTAAGGCACACCACACCGCTTAATTTCGTAATGGGGAAGAGGACTGGTCAATAGAATAATATTAGATTAGAAAACTCTGGAAAAGTTCTCAAAAGACGGCAGTTTGATTTTTGGAGAAATTTATTTTTCTAACCCCTCTACTTTTATCTAAAGTGAAAAAGCACTCCTCTTTTAAAATAAAATAGAAAAATAAAGTAGTTTTCATATTAGTATATGATAAAACACTTCTTCCATCTAATGATGTAGGGTGTCAACTAAAGTTCAACTTGGCGAGCTCGGTTCGGGCTCGAGTTAAGCCTGAGCCTAAAGTTCAAGCTCGATAAGCTTATCGAGCTGAGCTCGAGCTTGGACTTTTCAAGCTCTGCTCGATAAACTCGTTAAGGGTTTCTTAATAATTAAATAAAATATACATAAAAGAGTTATAGATATTAATTGATGAAGATTATTGAATAAATTATAAGAAAAATTAAATAAAAATTTAAATCTAAAAAATACTAGCTATAGATATTTTTCGATAAGCTTATCGAACCCGAGACGGGTCCGAGCTCGCGAGTTTCGAGCCTGAGCCCGAACTTGAACATTTCTTTAATGAGCTGAGCCCGAGTATGGATAATTCTTTAACGAGCCGAGCCCGGCTCTATAAGCAAAAGCTCGGTTCGGCTCGTTTGACACCCTAGATCTAGGGGTGAGACAAGTCCAGACCCGTTGCGGCAGAAATTTTGTATCGAAAAACTTTGTTGTCCTATTGTCTGAGACGGATCTCTGGACGAAAAAGGATAAGAAATTCCTCTTTGTTCGCTTCCTCGATCGTACGGGTAATGTCGTCCCACTCAAGACTCTTTCTTGGCTACTTCCATCGTTAAACGCCGAGGTTCAGTGCACCAAGGTGTGTCGGATCGATCCAGTCTGCCGTTGTTTAATCTAACAGTCATTTTATTATCACTCACCCTAACTATGTATTGAAACTACGTCTTGTACGTTTGGTAAAATTTATTTGGTCAGTGTTTAATAAAACAAAACGAACGAGTCAAATTTATTTTGCGCATCATGACGCTTTAAACTTCGGCGCACCTGAAGTGCACAGAAAAAATATATATTACCACATCACTTCTATTTTCAGTACATTTTATTTTACATCTGTGTATAAATATAGAATAAAATTCAGAAAATCTCATCTTAAATGAGCTCAAAAGTGCTCTTGTCTCTCAAACGCCCGATCTGATATTCTAAATGTACGGAGATGTGTGTCAACAAATGATTAAAAAACAATAAAATAAATTGACAACTTAGATTAACTACAACAACATCCAAGGTCTCAGATAAAGTGAGCGTTTTTGAACTCACCTTATGTTAAGTTCGCTAGAAAAAAGTTGTATAAATATATTGGAAAAAGATCAGGTGCTTCCAAGTGTGCACACTCGATCTACGCGTCTAGTCTATCTAAGGAAATTTTGGCAGTTTATAAAAAATGGATTGACCGTCAAATTCTATTTGGAGGACCTGGATCAGATAGCCGCACTCAGCCACATGGGACAGTCCACACCTGGTCCTAGTTCTAAATATATTATAGAAGTTATAAATATGCTACACAAATCATCCATGTCTTTAAAAATGAATCGATCATAACACAAGTCATCAATTATAACACAATTATCTATTAGAATTAGTTTTAAAGTGTGAGTTTCAAATGAGATATAAAAAAAATGAAATATGAGATATTAATATAGATCGTTCATTTAAAATAAATTGAAACGCTCAGGCACCAGGTTCGAAGTAGATATTCTGTCCTGTTTTTAAAATTTCGTCACGGGGCAGGACCGTCTCGTTACCACCCCGAGTTACATGCTATTTTATTTAAAATAAATAAGACCTAGATTAATATCTTAAAAATATCATTTTTAATATCACTGTCTATTATTGAAAAAGGGTATTTTGGTAATTAAAAATAACCTAAAACAGAGAAATTAACTCAACTTATCATGATTGGATTAGAACATGTTTACTTCTAATCCAATTTTTACTGAACAAACAAAACACATTGAAGTAAATGACTAAAACTCGATAAAACAAACTCTAAAATCCATGACCTGCAAGTTTGAAGAGTGTTCAGTTACTAAGCTATGTTTTCAGTTTTAACTGTTTTAACTAACTAAGCCTTCACTCCCACTTCAGGAGCCAAAAACTCCGCCTTTTTCTTATCCGGCACTGGGTCACTCCTCCTATAGAGTAAATTCGATGTTAGTATTCTGATCTCCTTCCCGCCGGTGATCTCCAACACCTCCGGGATACCATTACCGCAACCCTTGGACAACCCAACATCAATCCTGAGTGCTTGATTGTCGCACACAGAGTTGATTCCCTCTCGCTGGATGGTGTGGCCCATCACCATTCGGGCGGCACCTGGGATCGATGAGAGAATCGACTGGAGTTGTTCGCAATCACAATTCGAACCATAGGAGAATTTTCGTAGCCATACCACTGATAAACCCCCTAACAGGTAATCTGGACACTTGGTTGTTTTCGTCGTCGGCGAGCCACGGATCCAATCACGTACTTCCGAGTTGATCTTTTCAAGACCGTGTTCCACATGCTCCTTCAGAAGACCACCGTGGACAAAGACGGAATCTCCGACGACGGCTACGGTCTTGTAATCCTGAAGAAACCGACTGGCAATGGGTCCGTTTGGTCTCAAAGCAGCCATCCTGGCTCGAAACCCATTCCAATACTTTCTTTCAACACCTTCAAAACTCACAGGCAATCCATCGAACACATCGCGGACATCCTCGTCACCACCTAATTTCTTCATATCCATCCCTTTCTTAAACCACCAACCCCATCTCTCGAATTCAATCAACCCTTCCCTGGTCACATACCTGAAGTCGTAGTTCATGTTCATCACCTCATGGTTCCCAAGGATCGTGACGAGATTGCCTCCGGCAAGGGTGGCTTCGTGTTTCAGCCGGTGGAGGAGGTAGATGAGTTTGATCTCGTTCCCACCTCGATCGAATATGTCGCCCACTTGGACCATGAAAGAGGATCCACCGGACCAACGGTGCGTTGCTGGATCAAGAATGCCGGCCAATGTCATCGCTTGGGTTGATTTTGGGTAGTCGCCATGGAAGTCACCGATTGCGACGAGGCGTGGTGGGGATGGGAATATGGTTTGAGGAGGAGGCGAAGGATTTGTGGGTTGTGGGAGGAAGATACCGCAGACTGTGAAGTCGATGAAGTTGTCGACGAAGTTGGAAATCAGAGATGAGATATTCTGGCAATCCATGTCGAAGACTTTTTTTGGGGAAGGACGAAAAATCTGAAGGGATTTGGTGAATTGATGGTATAAATTAGAAAACCTAATGAATATTACGGCCAGAGTTTAACTACGCATTAGGGTCTAAAAGTAAAGTCTTAGGTAATTGATAAGTACAAGTGAACCCAACCACAAGAGGTTCTAAGTACCCACCACACTTACCATAATTTATTATGTCGCTATGGCCTTAATAGATTAATAATCGTTTTGTCGTTATAGCCTTAACGATTCAACCCCATCTCGTCGTTACGACCTTGATGTAGGTAAAAAGTTACTCCGTCGCTTCGGCCGGAGTTGAACTACATATTAAGGAATCTAGAGTCTTAAGATCGAAAAAAGTTCTAAGTGCTTACGTCACTTAGTCTAGAAAATTCTAAATCCTAGATAAAATTCCCGACAGTTTTTTGTATCTCAAACTTATTTACATCACTTAGTTTTGCGAGTCTCGATTAGTTGTGAAGTTTAATTTATTTCGCGAGTTTAGCTGTAGACTGAACTACGATTCGTACGACCAAGACTACGCCCAGAGTGACTAGCGATAGGGTTAGCAGAGTCTAATTTACGTTCAGACCGGTTAAATTACGATTTGTGAATCTAATTTCAGGTTTTAGTTACAATTCAAAAAATAAATTAAACAAACAATTAATTTAGAAAGCAAAATAATTGATATTAAGTTTCAAAAGATTACAAAAAAACATATTAAAAAAATATATATATCAGAAGTTACAAGCTAAGAAGAAATTTAAAAAAAATCTAGTCTTCTTCGTCGTTCTTTTCCTTGTTCTAAGGCATCATTGTTCTTTTCCTTTTCCTCGGGGTGCTCGTCTACCCACGTTATGATATCCGAAATAAAGTCTTCGGGTAGTGATAGGAACACGGAGGTACCAAAGAAGCTAATTTCTTGGAGTTGATCGGATTGATACTTTTTGTCCAACTCCAAGTCCTTAGCCTTATCCAGAAGTGCGGAGTTCTCCTTCTTCAGCACGGAGTTCTCCTTCTTCGCATTTTCCAACTCCTCCTTAGAGCGAGAGAGTTGGTCGTTCATCTCAGCGCACTTCCTTTCCAACTCAGAGTTAATGCTCCTCAAGTTCGCATTTGTGGCTTCAGATGAAACCACATTTCCAATCTCAGCTTCTAGCTGAACCCGCATGTCTTCTATTTGCTTAGAGGCACTCTTCTGTTCTTTACGGAGTCCCAAAATCTTCGCAATATAATCGTCGATTTCCTTCTTCTGGGACTCAATCGTCTTCTCCTTCTTCGGGATGACGTTGTCTCTAAGGTTTTCAAACTTTCTCTTGACATGTGTCAGCTTGCCCAGCTGCTTCTCGCTATTCTTGTACTTGGCGTCCAGCTCATTATATCGATCCTGAATTTTCTGGACGTCATTTATCGAATCCATGCCAAAACAAGCACGGACCATGTAGCAAGCCTACATAAAAAACAAAACAAGTTAGCAAACAAACAAAAACATTAAGTAAAAAGATGTTTTTGGAAAGTAGAAGCACTTACAGCGTTCAGAGCTGTCATGAGCTCACTCCGAACCCATCTTCCGGATTTCGCCATTAAGATGGACATGGCATCCGACCTGAGTGACTTGTTCAAATCGACCCTCACCCGAGCGGTTGACAGGAAGCAGTTGCGTCGTGCCATTGACATACGTTTCACAATGCGCATATCCGGTCGGATTCACGACCCCAATATAGTTTGGGAGATCAGCATAGGGATCTTGATGAAGCACTGAATCTACTACCAGGGCTCGCGGTGGTGCGAGGTGATGCCGGAGGCTTTGAAGTCCACGACGCACGCTCTACGTCAAATACCTGCAAGTGGAAACTAGGCGATTCTAGTGAGAATCGGCGAGTTTCGTAGTGATGCTCTGGCGTGAGAGAGGAACTTGAATCGTGCCTTTGAGTGTCCCCTTGAGACCCTTTTTATAGGATCTCGGAGGGCGCAATCAAAGGCGGACATCGCGCCTATGGTCATATATGGTAACATTTATGACGTTGGCTGACGGCGAGTAACGGTCGTAAGTCGTCGATTCAGGTATGGAAGTCGCCTAGTTAGGGCTAACTCGCCGAGTTTCTAGGGCCAAGATGTGCAGTCTACCATACTGCCGATCTTGCCTTAACTCGGCGAGTTATCCTTTATGTCGGCGACTTGGTAGTCCAATCGGGCGACTTACGGGCTAACTCGACGATCTGGACGATGAACGTGTTCCGCACCATGGGAGCTCTCCGGGGGTCCTGCCATAGCGACGGAGCCCTAGTCCTTGTTGAAAGGCGTTGCTGGGAGTGACTGCCGTAATCAGGCATGTCTCACCAGTACTCCCCCCTGAAGAGAGCACAAGAAACATGCGTGTATCGTCAGTACCCCCCCCCAACCAAGGTTCAATGTGTGTGATCCAGCACCAAGGCCAAAGCGACAAGATGAGATCGAATCATCCGCCCACAGTGACGTAATGATTCAGAATCCATTAAGGCCAAAGCGTCAAGAATGGATCGAGTTCCAGGCCACGGTAACTCTGTTTATCGAGGCCGAAGCGACAAGATAAATTCCGGCCAAAGCGACGGAATCTGATTCAGGCCGGAGCGACAGAATCGGGTTCTGGCCAGAGCGATAGAACCAAGTTCTAGCCGAAGAGATAGAACTAATGTTTATAGTCCACTCTGATCAAAAGCGACTTAAAATCCGCAACGACGGCCCCCTTCAAGGCTTAAAGCGACAAGATGGGTTGAGATCGTTAAGGCTAAAGCAACAGAACGATCTCTAGTCTATCAAGGCAAAAAGCGACAAGATAGTTGGACTCACTAGAGTCTTATTCTGGCCGAAGCGACAGAATAATACCTGCAAAAAAGAAAAACATTCTGACCAAAGCGACAGAATAATACCTGCAAAAAAGAAAAATATTCTGGCCAAAGCGACAGAATAATACCTGCAAAAAAGAAAACATCCTGCAAAACAACTAGATCAGTCTAAAACGAATATTATTATTGACCGATTTTACCTCTTGCGATATTCTCTCTTTACTTTAACCAATCCTTGGTGAATCTGGCCGAAGCGACAGACTCACCGTGCTCATGTTTGACGACTTCTGGCCACAGCGACAGAAGTGTCGGGAGAGCTTGTGATACTCCCCCCTGAGATTTGACAATTTCCGACCGGAGCGACAGAAAAGTCTGGAGAGGTTGTGATACTCCCCCTCGAAGTTTGACGATCACTAGCCGAAGCGATAGAAATGTCGGGAGAGCTTGTGCTCGAAATTTGACGATCTCTAGCCGAAGCGATAGAAATGTCGGGAGAGCTTGTGATACTCCCCCTCTAAGTTTGACGATATCTAGCCGAAGCGATAGAAATGTCGGGAGAGCTTGTGATACTCCCCCTCGAAGTTTGACGATCTCTAGCCGAAGCGATAGAAATGTCGGGAGAGCTTGTGATACTCCCCCTCGAAGTTTGACGATCTCTAGCCGAAGCGATAGAAATGTCGGGAGAGCTTGTGATACTCCCCCTCGAGGTTTGACAATTTCCGGCCGGAGCGACAGAAAAGTCGAGAGAGTTTGTGATACTCCCCCTCGAAGTTTGACCATCTCTAGCCGAAGCGATAGAAATGTCGGGAGAGCTTGTGATACTCCCCTTCGAAGTTTGACGATCTCTAACCGAAGCGATAGAAATGTCGGGAGAGCTTGTGATACTCCCCCTCTAAGTTTGACGATCTCTAGCCGAAGCGATAGAAATGTCGGGAGAGCTTGTGATACTCCCCCTCTAAGTTTGACGATCTCTAGCCGAAGCGATAGAAATGTCGAGAGAGCTTGTGATACTCTCCTGTTGTTGTGGAAGGGGGCTTGTGATTCTCCCCCTAAGATACTATATGATATCCTAAGTCGGCGACTTAAGGTGTTAACTCGCCGACTTAGCATTGGGGTTGTTTTTTGAGGAACCTGGAGGTTTGCTGACCTAGTTCAACGACTTTCCTATAAACTCGGCGAGTCTTAGTATGAGCTGGTGGATCTCTTCGAGAATCCTTAGGATCTTGGGAAATATTTGCAAATTTTCCAAGTATGGAAATTTCCTCTTTGTATCCCGTGATTTTTGCCCAAACTCGGCGAGTTTGCGAGAAACTCGTCGAGTCTTGTGGATTTGGAAATCAATTAGCGATTTTTCTTCGCGTAATTTCTGGATTTTCCGGGGGTTTTTTGCAATTTGTCCAGGGTCTATAAATAGTGAGTTGATTATTTGAATCCGCACATCACTTTCCCCGATTTGCTTAAACCCTAATCCCTTTCTAAGTCGCCGAGTTTCTTCCTAACTCGCCGACTCTCATCACAATTACCAGAAACCTTCACTAACTCGCCGAGTCTACCCTTACATCGCCGATCTATGGCAGACCAACCGTCGCTTCCACAATTGACAATGTCGGAGACCGAGGCTCTGGTCGCCGACATCCTTAATGATGACATTGATGAGAGCTTAACGGGGGTGCTCGACACCGTCGAGTCTCCGATCCCCTCGCCTTCGCGCGGTGGGTCGGAGATTCCGGCTGCCGATGCGCCGCATAACGTTAAGTTCCTTGCTACTGCCCGCGAGTTGCTCGGGCTGACTCCTGAAAACTCGCCGAGTTCTAACAAGAAGTCGGCGAGTTTAACGGATGACTCCCTGGCTCTGGTCGTGGCAGGGCACTTTGGTGAACCGGGCGAGATCCCCCCGACTTTTGCAGCTAAGTCGGCGAGTCCCCTTGGGAAGTCGCCGGCCAAAGGCAAGGGGGGTGTCCCCATGTTCAAGAGACCTCGCCGAGTAATTCAACTCGTATCGGAGAGTTCAGCATCAACGTCGGCGAGTTTGAACCTTAAATCGCCGACATTGCCTCCCAACTCGGGGGAGGGATTTACAGAAACTGAACTCATCCGAGTGGTGGAATCTGAGAGGCCGATAGACGAATCTGAGAGGCCGAAGAAGAGAAAAAGAAAGCACCCCAAGCATGCGAAGGATTCTTCTGAGAAACCTAGCGAGGGTAATGCCCCCATTCCTCCTACTTACGGGATGGGTGGTAGAGGCAAGATGCATTTCTCCTCTGCGGAGAATGTACGGGTACCTGAGCCCTTCGATTATGATCAGGAACTACAAGTTGACCGTGGCCAGAGCCGATGCCGCACTGATCCTTCTGATGGATCGCAAACTCCTCCTCCTCCCATGGAAATGGATAAGGATGGAGATCACGTGAACCTCCCGTTCTACGAGGGAGTGGAGAACCACACCGGCTACGCACACTATGAGACCTTGCCGGGTGGTGAGATTAGATTGCTACCCCTCAGTGACACGGACGAGGAGTCCTTTGAAGAGGTTTCTGTCAATGCACCTCTCGTGCCTCAGAACGAGACCGTGCATCCATTTTCGATTACCTCCGCGCTTGAAGCCCGAGAGATTTTGCGCGGGATTCGCATATCTGGGCATCTGCGATTTTGGGGATCGCGATATCAGCCTGCGAATCTACCTCCCGCGGGGTTCCAAGCCATCCCCCGACTTTACTTCAGACACTTCTCGATGCTGCCCATTCCAGCACTGATGAGTGAAGTGTTGCTGCAAGGGGGGGTCTCGCTGTCGCAGATGCAGGCAGCGTTTTTTGTATATCTGAGAGGATTCTCCAACATCTGTTGGAGCTTGAACATCCCTGCAACCGCCGCCTTGTTCTTTTGGTTCTTTAAATTTGTCAAGGCGCCCGCTTCCGAATCTGGTCGGTTGGGGTTAGCAAAGCGGTTCAGCAGACGCGAGCTGATCATAGAACTCCCCACTAACTATGGGCCCCAGTGGAAGAGCGAGTTCTTTTTTATTGATTCAACGTTTGTACGCGGGAGCCGCGAGAGGTGGGCCAACGCTCGCCGCGTACATCTAGATGTTCCTTGCGCCCTGAGCAAGGCTGAACTGAAGCGCGTGAAGAAGATCTCTTCTGCTCTCGCTTCTTTTGATTGCGGGCAAGGAGTTCCTTTCGCTTTGTGTCAGCGAGAGGACTTTACATTTTCTGACATGACACATTACCTGCGGTCAGAGGACCCTTCTGGAAATCCAATCAAGAAGAAGAAGGGTGCACATCTCTACCGCGAGGCGGTCCTTCCACATTTGGCCGTGAGACTTCGCGACGCAAAATTGATTAGAGAAAGGAAGGCCCAAGAATCTGGCCCTCGCAGGACCTTCGAGACTGGGTCGAGCTCGAAGTCTATTCCGGGATTTGCCCCCTTCCGGACTTCTTTTGACTATCCGGGCTTGTTCGCCGATGAAGGGGTACGAGCGAAGGCTGCCCAGCTGCTTTTGACCAAGCCTGGGGATTGGATACGCGAAGAGCTCAGCAAATCTATATCTGCTGTAAGTGACTCACAATCGCTTTTTATTTATATATGTTTCATTTTATTTTTCTAATTGATTGTTTTGTTTTGTAGGTCGCGTATCTATCGAATGCATCGATTGGGATGCAATCTTGTAACGACACACTCCGCTCTCAACAAGAATACAACAAGCTTGATGACAAGTATCAAGCTGTTTGCAAAGAAGTGTGGTCGTTGAGGAAGACCCTCCAACGGAATAAGAAGTTGGAGGAGAAAGCTGCTGAGCACGAGAAAGCGATGGCGGCGAAGAACAAAGAGTGTGCTGCGCACCGACTCGATATCGCGAATCTTCGCCAAGAATGTGACTCCCTGAAAGAATCTGAGTCGCGTCTCGCTGCTGCCCTAAAAGAGGTTGATGGGCTGAAGACGCAGCTAAGTGCGGAAGTTGGAAATGCTATAGTTTCTGAATCGCAAATTCAGAAACTCAAAGTAGAACTTTCTGAATCCACTTCTGCTTTGAAAGATTTGGAAGATCGCTTCTCTCAATCTACAGAGAAGTTGAAGAAGATGAAGGAAGCTCTGGACGCTTCTTCTGAAAAGGTCAAGGACTTGGAGTTTGAAGTTGATGGTCAATCTGATCAACTCCAGGACTTGAACTTTTTTGGTCCTCATGTGTTTACAAGCCTGCCCGCCAACTACATTTCTGATATAATGGCGTGGCTAGAAGAACATCCTGAAGTGCAGCTGGAGCACAAGGAAGCTCTTGACAAAATAAAGAGCGATGTTCGCGAAGCGAGGAAAGAAGACTGAACTACTATTGTAATAGATGTCCTTAGCTATTGTAATAGATTTTGTAGTGGATTTTGTAATTAATTTTTTGTTTAATGAAACTATTTTCTTTGCTAATGTGTTGTGACTTAGACTTGAACTAGATTCACGAATCGTAGCTTAGTCGCTCTGGACGTAAGTTAGATTCTGCTAACTCTACTTAGTCACTTAGGACGTAAGTTTGGTCGTACGAATCGTAGTTGAACATAACTTAAACTAGATTCACAAATCGTAACTTAGTCACTTTGGACGTAAGTTAGATTCTTTTAACTCTACTTAGCCACTTAGGACGTAAGTTTGGAAAAACTCGACTTCCTAGATTCACAAATCGTAACTTAGTCGCTTTGGACGTAAGTTAGATTCTTTTAACTCTACTTAGCCACTTAGGACGTAAGTTTGGTCGTATGAATCGTAGTTAAACTCGATAAATGAAAATAGTTTGATATCCACTAATTCTTGATTCGCTCGTGCGAATAAGGGTCGTGGTCGCAATTCTAGGTTTGCGTGTCTGAATTGGACCTATTTATTCTAACCCTGGATTTGAACCCTGACGATGTAGTCCGACTCCTATCCTAGTGATGGAGTGACTTATTGATCCGTATCAAGGACGAAGCGACAAGATTGGATAAGATCATTAGGGCCGTAGCGACGGAATGATCTTTGTTCTACTGAGGCCAAAGCGACACAATAGATTTTTTAGTATCCATACGGGTTAGAATGCGGAAATAGATTTTTACGATAACCAACATACATACTAGGAAATTTAAAGAAAATAAACTTAATGTTTGTGAGTACTATGCGTAGTACTGCTGCATGTTGTCCGCATGCCAGGTGTTAGGAACCATCGTTCCATCCTGTCGTCGTAGGGACCTCCTCAACGATGTAGGGACCTTCGAAGTTGGAAGATAGTTTATTTCTTGGCCTATTCCTTTCTGTTATGCTAGCCTTCCGCGTGACGAGAGTTCCTGGCAAGAAAACTTTTTTGCGTACTTGGCGATTGTGGTACCTTAATACGCTTGCCTTGTACGATTCGTTTCGCAGGTCCGCCTCGTCACGGGTTTCATCCCTTAACTCTAGCTCTGCGGCTAGGTTTTGGTCATTTGTTTGTTGGTCGTACTTCGAGATTCGATACGTTGGTATGCTCATCTCGATTGGTACGACTGCTTCTACTCCATAGGTCATGGCGAAAGGGGTGTTGCCCGTGGGGTTCTTACTCGTTATGCGATATGCCCATAGGATTTCGCACAACTTGTCTGCCCAGGTCCCTTTGGCTGATTCGATTTTCTTTTTCAATCCCTGTACGATGGCCTTATTGGTAACCTCCACTTGCCTGTTTGCCTGAGGTCGGTAAACGGAGGCAAAGTGGAGTTTTATATTTAGGTCCTCGCACATTCTTAAAAATTTCCCCCCTGTGAATTGTGTGTCATTGTCCGTGACAATGTCTTGGGGGACACCGAATCGACAGACTATGGAGCGGTAGATAAACTTGACCGCCTCATCCTGAGTGATTTTCGCCACAGCCTGAGCCTCGACCCACTTTGTAAAGTAATCTATTGCTACAAAGATGAATCGAGCCTGGGATGTTGAGGGGGGGAATGGTCCTACGATATCCAATCCCCACCTTGCGAACGGGATTGAGCTCAGAATCGGAGTCATATCCGCGGATGGTTTCTGCTGCATAGGGCTGTGCAGCTGACATGCTCGGCACTTGCGGACGTAAGTGCGAGCTTCCAACCTTAAAATGGGCCAGTAGTACCCTAGCCTTATGATTTTGAAGGCCAGTGCTCTTCCTCCTTCATGGAGTCCGCACGAGCCTTCGTGTACTTCCTGAAGAACCCTATCTGTATCGGGTTGGGCCAAACAACGTAGCAAAGGACTATCGAATGACTTTTTGTAAAGTACCCCTCCGACATCACAGTATTTTGCTGCTTTGTGTTTTAACTTTTTGGCCTCCCCTTTATTGCTAGGAAGTACTCCATTCTGAATGAATGCCAGTATTGGTTGCCTCCAGTCCTCTTGAGGGTCGGAAGTGACAGCCAATACTTGGCATGTGGGCTGGAGTATAGAGTCCACTAAAATCTCGCGCTGCCCTCCCTCCCAAGCTGACGCTAAACGTGCCAAAGCGTCAGTGGGTAAATTTTGAATTCGAGGGATTTGCTCGATCTTGAACTCGGCGAATTGTTTGGTGAGAGCTACCATCGCTTCCACATACTTTGTTATTTGTGGTTCCTTACAAGCGAATTCACCAGTGGTTTGCCGAACCACGAGCTGGGAGTCAGTGTGGAGCGTGACATTCTCAGCGCCGAGAGTTCTTTACAGCTTCAGGCCGTGTATGGCCGCTTCATATTCCGCGACGTTGTTAGAAGCCGGGAAGTGAAGTCGGACCGAGTGTTCGTAGTTTTTTTCCATCCGGGCTATGGATTTTTACTCCGATACCCGAGCCTGTGCTGCAACTCGAGCCGTCTACTTCCACAATCCAAGGTTGTGTCAAACTGGGCTGTGTGAGTTCGACAATGAAATCCGCTACAGCTTGCCCCTTGATGGCAGTGGCTGGTCGGAAGTCCAAGTCGAACTCACTGAGTTCAATTGCCCATTTGGTTAACCTTCCCGAGATGTCTGGTTTGTGAAGTAGACGACGTAGAGGACACGATGTTAGTACAACAATCGTGTGCGCTAAGAAGTAGGCTCGAAAACGACGACAAGCATGGATCACTGCGAATACGATCTTCTCGATGGGAGAATATCGCAGTTCAGCACCATGTAGTCGCCTCGAGTGGTAGTAGATAGGGACCTGATCCTTGTCCCTCTGCACGATGAGGACTGCACTCACGGCCTCTTCTGAGGCCGCTATGTATAAGTACAGGTCCTCTCCCTTTTTGGGTGATGTATCCTCTGATGTATCCCGCTATGGCCACACTTGGGATTAGGTCGTTCACCTCTGTCATCATTATTGTGAACTTGACCGTATAATCCCTCAGAGACAGTTTATCCTGTCTAAGTGCCAGAAGTGCGTTGGCACTGTGTTTGATCCTTATCATCCCGACATGCTAGGCGATAAATTTGGATGAAAGGTCTGTGAAGCTGGTGACTGAGCCAGCTGGCAGACCAGAGAACCATCGATAAGCACTGCCTTTGAGAGTGCCGGGGAATGCCCGACACAGCAGCCCATCATCGATGGTTTGCGGTTCCAAGACGTTGAGGTAGAGATTCACGTGATCTTGTGGATCATTTGAACCGTCGTATGCCTCGATCCTGGGTACCCGCCAGTTGGGTGGGAAAGATCCCTTTAAAAGGTCCTCGCGAAGAGGAGCACTTTTAACCCTTAGGATCTCGTGCGGGTTGCCGACAGCTGGGTCGGTGGCCAACTTCCGCCGAAGATCCTCTACAAACCGAGTAGTAAGAGTCCTTTCGGAGCGACTCTTACTGGGTCCCATTTTGAGACGGGAACTCTATTTGGTTTTCTCCGCAGATGGAGAATAGATGGACCCAGATTCATCCGCTCTTTCACGGATGGTGGTGGTCCTATGACTCCTCGCTTGCTCGAGGTTAGTCATTCTTCTTTCAATGTTGTTCATGAAGCTGAACAACCTTTCCTCCAAGGTGGGTGGGGCCTTGGGCACTATGTGTTCCTCGACGTGAGGAGGAACCGAGTTTGTTTCAACAGGTTGAGCATTGTTAGGTCCCTTTGGTCGGGATTGCTCGCCCTGTTCCAGCTCAGTTGCTGGCATTTTTCCCTTACTTCTTGTGGCGTAAGGGTGCTTTTGTTTTTCGATGATTGCCATGAAAACAAAAGCGAAGAAGTACCAAAGCGGAGAGGTACCTGACTGAGCCTGTCGGAAAAACAAAAGACAAGTCGGCGAGTTAGGGGTTAACTCGGCGACTTTGAGATTTTGTGGTTTTCCCGAACAAGGTCGTGGACAGTACTCTTAGCTAGCAGACGATATTCCGGATCGGGCGATTCTCAAGGATAAGTCGGCGATTTAAGGCTAAATCGGACCTGAACCGAGAATCGGACGATCTAACTCGGCGATTTTTTGACAAACTCGGCGAACCCTCTAGGAGAGCTCGAGCCGGATTTTTAAAAAATCGCGATTACGACGGGATACCGGTGGTTCGGTAGTCCCACAGACGGCGCCAGCTGATGAAGCACTGAATCTGCTACCAGGGCTCGCAGTGGTGCGAAGTGATGCCGGAGGCTTTGGAGTCCACGACGCACGCTCTACGTCAAATACCTGCAAGTGGAAACTAGGCGATTCTAGTGAGAATCGGCGAGTTTCGTAGTGATGCTCTGGTGTGAGAGAGGAACTTGAATCGTGCCTTTGAGTGTCCCCTTGAGACCCTTTTTATAGGATCTCGGAGGGCGCAATCAAAGGCGGACATCGCGCCTATGGTCATATATGGTAACATTTATGACGTTGGCTGGCGGCGAGTAACGGTCGTAAGTCGTCGATTCAGGTATAGAAGTCGCCTAGTTAGGGCTAACTCGCCGAGTTTCTAGGGCCAAGATGTGCAGTCTACCATACTGCCGATCTTGCCTTAACTCGGCGAGTTATCCTTTATGTCGGCGACTTGGTAGTCCAATCGAGCGACTTACGGGCTAACTCGACGATCTGGACGATGAACGTGTTCCGCACCGTGGGAGCTCTCCGGGAGTCCTGCCATAGCGACGGAGCCCTAGTCCTTGTTGAAAGGCGTTGCTGGGAGTGACTGCCGTAATCAGGCATGTCTCACCAGATCTCGACTGGAGGTGGAGAAGTTCTCTCTCTTTCACGACGACCCTCGTCTAGAGCAGGGCCGGGAATTCCACGATCAATGACGAGTTCTTCGTCGAAGTTTACATTTTGAGGATTCTCGGCCTCCTCTTGGCCAGGCACATAGATTTTGCCTTTACCATGGCCTCGTCGTCTCTTTTTCTTTTTTGAACCATCGTCCTGAGATAGTCGCTTGTTAAGATTCATCCCAGACACGATGACACCCTCGGAATTCACCATCAGTGGCTCAGTATTTGTAGTTGAATTATCCACTGTTTGAATAGGAATCGCCGACTCATCTACTGGAGTCGTCGATTCAACTGGCTTAGTCGCCGACTCATAGAGGATGTTTAAGGCCTCAGAGTCGGTAGCCAACTTTTCCCTCCTCTTGAAGGAGGTCTTCTTCTTCGAAACCCTGGGAATCGGCGACCCCAAAGAGGGAATCGTCGACTCACCAGGGATTTCTCCCTGCTCAACTTCTGGCATGATCTCCGGAACTTTGTCCGGAATCGTCGACCCCGAAGAGGGAATCGTCGACCCAGCCAGAGGCTCCAGCAGCTCGTGCACAGAAGTACTCAAATGGTCGTCAGAGGATGGAACAACCGGAATCGACGATTCAACGTCTCTGGGAGGAGACGGAATCGGCGACTCAACGTCTCTGGGAGGAGACGGAATCGGCGACTCAACGGCGTTCAGCATCTCGACGATAGTTTCTTCTCCGGCCATCTCCGCGATCATAGCGGCGGCTTCGGCATCAGAAAGGTGACTAGTCCCTGCCATCTCAGAGTCGTCGATTCGAGTTGAATTGAACTAGGGAATCGGCGATAGAAGGATCTAGGGTTTGGTAGGCGATTCGAAATTGAGGAAAAGTGAAGTGAGAAGTGTGAAGCACTCACTACTATTTATAGTCCCTGGGAAAATTGCATAAACCCCCTAGAAAATCCGAAAATTGCAAGGGAAGGAATCGGAAATCGATCTTCAAATCCCTGAAATCACGCCTGAGTCGACGATTCCCAAGCTGAATCGTTGATTCCGGTCACTATTTTGCAAAATTTGAGAGATATATTTCCTTAATTGGAAAATTTGCATATATTCTCCAAATATCTCTAAGGATCTTCTAAAAGATCCGACGTTTCACAATAGGAGTCGACGATTCCCAGAAGGAGTCGCCGACTCAAGAGGGAAAATTTCAAAACAACTCTCAATGTTACCCAAAACATTGGAGTCGACGATTGGGGCACCCAGTCGCAGACTCAGGGTAAACAATAGCACATCTTCAGGAGGGAGTATCAACAGTTCTCTCCGACACTTCTGTCGCCTCAGCCAGAAATCGTCACATTTTCAGGAGGGAGTATCACAAGCTCTTTCCGACACTTCTGTCGGTACGGCCAGAAATCGTCACATTTCAAGAGAGAGTATCACAAACTCTCTCCAGCATCAGAGTTCAAAATTGCAAAAGGAACCCTCGAGTTTCGAATACTCTAGTACTTCAAAAACCACTCATTCCAAAGGTTATGTGTCGCAAAAGGCACGATTTTTTGAAGGGGAGTATCACAAGCTCTCCCGACACTTCTGTCACTTCGGACAGAAGTCGTCACACTTCGAGGGGGAGTATTACAAATTCTCCCGACACTTCTGTCACTGCAGACAGAAGTCGTCACATTTAGAGAGGGAGTATCACAAACTCTCCCGATACTTCTGTCGCTTCGGTCAGAAGTCGTCACATTTCGAGGGTGAGTATCACACACTCTCCCGACACTTCTGTCGCTTCGGACAGAAGTCGTCACATTTCGAAGGGGAGTATCACAAACTCTCCCGGCACTTCTGTCACTTCGGACAGAAGTCGTCACACTTCGAGGGGGAGTATCACAAACTCTCCCGACACTTCTGTCACTGCGGACAGAAGTCGTCACACTTCGAGAGGGAGTATCAAAAACTCTCCCGACACTTCTGTCACTGCAGACAGAAGTCGTCACACTTCAAGGGGGAGTATCACAAACTCTCCCGACACTTCTGTCGCTTCGGACAGAAGTCGTCACATTTCGAGGGAGAGTATCACAAACTCTCCCGGCACTTCTGTCGCTCCGACCAGAAGTCGTCAAAGTATCTTGAGCACAGTAAAATCTGTCGCTTCGGTCAGATTTACCAAAGATCAATTTGAGCAAAGGAGAGGCATCAAGGAAGGTAAAATCGCACGGTAAGTTCAATAAATGCGTTTTGGACTGACCTAGTTGTTTTGCAGGATGTTTCCTTTTTTGCAGGTAAGATTCCACCATCTTGGCTAGACTCAGATTCTAATAGTGAATCGACAGGTTCTGTCACCTTGGCCAGAATCAGATTCTAATAGTGAATCTGTAGCCTTGATCAGAATCAGACTCTGATAGTGAGTCGATCTATCTCGTCGCTTCGGCCCTGATAGACCAGAGGTCATTTTGACGCTTCGGCCTTAATAATCTCTAGGAGGAGTATCACAAGATCTTCCCGACACTTCTGTAGCTTCGGCCAGAAGTCGTCGGACTCCGGGGGGAGTATCACAAGCTCTCCTGACACTTTTGTCGTTTCGGCCAGAAACTGTCACATTTTAAGCATGACAGATCTGTCGCTTCGGCCAGATCAATCAAAGACTTATTGAGCATAAGGAGGAGGAGCATGAGAGGCAGCTCCACACGGCAAGGTCAGTAAATCAATAAGTATATCCTTTGGACTGATCTAGTTGTTTTGCAGGATGTTTTCTTTTTTGCAGGAAAGATTCTAATAGTGAATCAGACTCTGATAGTGAGTCATACTCTGATAGTGAGTCAATCTATTTTGTCGCTTCGGCCTTAATAGATCCAGGTCCATTTTGTCGCTTTGGCCTTAATGGACCAAAAATTATGTTGTCGCTTTGGTTTCAATAATTTTTCTATTTTGTCGTTTCGGCCTTGATACACCTTGATACACTTGGAGATCATTTTGTCGCTTTGGCCTTAATGATCTCGACCCATCTTGCTCTTTGGCCTATGGGGTAACCGTCGTTGCGGACGTAAAGTCGCTTTTGATCAGGGTGGACTATAAACATCAGTTATGATAGTGAACTAGATTCTGATAGTGAATCCACGCATTCTGTCGCTTCGACCAGAATCCACAGCAAAAGTCGCTCCTGATCAGAGTAGGACTATAAACACGTAGTTCCGCTGGCCTGGAACTAGATTCTGATAGTGAATCAATCCATCTGATAGTGCATGAATCACACGGAGTCATTGTATCGCTGTGAACGCAATGACTCGATCCCATCTTGTCACTTTGGTCTTGATGCGGATCACCTTGCTTGGGGGGGATACTGGCGGTACACGCATGTTTTTTGTGCTCTCTTCAGGGAGGAGTACTGGTGAGACATGCCTGATTACGTCAGTCACTCCCAACAACGCCCTTCAACAAGGACTAGGGTTCCTTCGCTTTATGCCGGACCCCAGGAGAGATCCACGGTTACGGGCAAGTGTCTACGTCAAGTACTCAAGTCAACACTGGGAATCGGCGACTGGGACTACCAAGTCGCCGACTCCAGAGGTGAGCCACTGATTTCAGGTCTCGTTGGTCAGTTCTGGTAGGCTGCCAACCTGGTTCATGGGGAATCGATGGCTCCACCCTGAGTCGCCGACTCCCATACCTGAGTCGCCGACTCCCAGCCGACTCATAGGGCGCCGTCTGTGGGACTATCGAACTACGATATCCCGTCGTAATCGCGAATTTTTTTCCGCAAAGTTCGGCTCGATTCCCTTCCGGTGAATCGCTGACTTTGTGTCAAGGATATCGCCGATTCATACAGGCAATTGCCGACTCCACCTTGTGAGTCACCGATTCCGGGTTATTCTGCTAGCTAAGAGTGTTGTCCTCGACTCGGCTCGAAAAGACAAAAAACCAAGTGGAATCGGCGACTCCACCTGCTGAGTCGCCGATTCCACTTGGTTTCTTTCGAGTTAGTTCGGTCAATACATGCGTTTCGGTTAGAATTCTCTTTTGTCATCCATGACTTCTGAAAGGCAAAAACACGATTACCATCTGAGGAACAAAGGCAAATCCTCAGTGGCACCCGATGGGACACAAACTGAGCATCCTCAGCAAAGCAGGCAAGCTGAGAGGTTCGAGGATGCTCAAACTGACTTTCCCCTTCGAACATCCATCCCTCCCGCTTTAGAAGCGAGGTTGATTAACTTCATGGAAAACATGGAGCAAAGAGTTAACAACCTCGAGAAAGCAAGGAGTCAGAGGACCATCGCCCGCGAAGGAGCGGGTGAATCGGCCTCTCACAATTCTCCGTCTGCGGAGAAAAAGAAAGGTCCAGAACCAGAAAAATCAAGAGCTGGACCCTGTTACAATCGCACTGAGAGGACTCTTACAACACGGTTCATGGAGGACCTCCGTCGGAAGCTGGCCGACCCGGTCGCCAACGGTCCGATTGAATTCCTGAGAGTCAAGAGTGCTCCTTTCCAAGAGGACCTTTTAAAGGTGGCCTTTCCACCAAATCGATCTACCTAATAATTACTCAATTAATTAATTACAATATAGATCATCCAAATTTTGAATTGTTAAATGTGATGAACAAGAGAGGGTTCTCTTCTTCTTTGGATTAAATGAAAATTTTACTAGGCATGTCAATCTTACGAATTCGGTTTAGATATATTGTTATTTTATCAACCTGAAATTAAATTAATAAATTGAAAAAAATAAAAACATATAGATTTATAAAAACGTCAATTTCGGTTATAGGCGTTTTCCTTTATCGTTCGAATTAGTGCCCACATTCATACAATGTGATATCTTCTTGCTCAATGAGAAACCAGTTGTTCCTAATAGTCGAGTTTAATTTCTTTGAGCTTCTACCGATATGTTCTGCTATAATAAACTCGATCAGAGTCTAATTAAAAAAAATAAACGATAATTGAAAATAATTAAAATTTATTTAATTAATTATATTGAAAAAATAGGAAATTAATTAATACCGTGTCCGACATATTTTCTTGTTTAACAATTTTTCTTGCTTCTTCAGTTTCCATCAATTTTAGCGCTTTATCTTAAAAAAAACAAATAAAAATAGTTAAAAAAATAGTAATTAACGTTAATTAATTAAAAAGATCGCGTACTACTTGTTGGTCTTTTGGATAAACTGTTACGGCATTTTCTTTCCAAATTTCATAATCAGGTTTTCCTTTTTGTTTCTGCAATATTAAAAGTAGAAAAATAATTATAAAAAAAATTGAAAGTGTATATTAAATTAAATAATTTTACTTACAGTTTAGTAATTTTTTTTCGAAAGGCTTTTTGAACATAAACTGTGTGGAATTTATTTCGCGCGATTGTTTTTGTTAATTTCTGAAATTTGCTGCAATCACGAAAGTGATAAAATAAAGTTAAGTGAAAATTTTCTAATTTTATTGCATTAAAAAGAATTAATATTTAACACGTATTATCATTCTCCTCTTTGATTTTCTCTCGTTCAGCTTGTCTAAAAATTGATCTTTGATGACTTAGTCGGGTAAAGTTTTCATAACCTTTCGTTATTATCATATTTCACAACCAAAGAATTATGAGCGATTTTTCATAATTTATTCAACCTTTCGTTGATATGCCGATAAGCGTGGTTTGTACCGCTAAAATTAAATTCTTTATGTTCGATGAATAATTATAAAATTAACTATATCATTTATAATTATAATTAACTATTAATTAATGAACCTGGATTGTTTCCATCGCTTCTTCTATGTTTGCCCTGTTTTGTCAAACCATGGTACGTCCATTGGTAGTTACTTAAAATCATTCCAACCAATGTCATTTTCTTATTTAATTTTTGCACTACGCTATCGAAAACAATTTCATCATTTTCGAATGTTACTATAAATTTATGTCCTTGTGCTGGATGTTCTCTTGATTTTTTCTTTGATTTAACTTGGTTTGAACACTCAGCCGTGTTCATGTCTACATCATGATGATCAGAGTTATCACCACTAGGAGTCGCAACGACCATAAAAACCGTCGAGAAGACGAATGCGAAAAGTAGCAAATATATCTAAATAAAATAAAGACAATCTAATTATTTTAAAGATAATATAAACTAAAGATACTTAAATGAAATAATTCGATAAAATTAATAATATTGAAATTCATTTTATATCGTTTATATCAAATATTTGTCTATAAAGTCTGTTTGATATAAAACTCCTATTAGGTTCAATAAGATCTATTGAATAAATAATTATCTAAAAATTAACTAACAATCACTCATGGTGTCGTTTGTTTCTTTTCAATCCACCGAGAAGATTAGGAGATATAAAAAATTATTATAGTAATTAAGATTTCTGATTTCAAATTCTTGTAGTAATATTATTTTTTAACTTTTCGCAGGCTGCATCACATATGAGAGGAGAAACAGATTTGGTTTCCTCAAAGACACATTCATTTTTTGATGAACACAAACTTGACTTTGAAATACAGCACCAAAAAAACCAACAATCCGACCCGCAACAACCACAACAATCCGACCCTCAAGAACAGCACCAAGGACAGCAATATTCCGATCACCATGATTACCACACGAATTTTGCCCAATGGAATTAAGGACCAACAAGAACCTGCGTAAAATGAATACAATAAGCTTGGATATTAGATGGGGTGCATATAATCAAATACCTTAAATCATACATAATTAATTAAATGCACAATAATTCTATAATTACAACATGTTGATTGATCCTTGACGAGGCCGACCGCTCCCGTATTTCTCCAATCTATACTGATAGGTGGTGGTGGTACTTGCGAAATATTTGTGTAATTCATATTCCTTCCTTCTTCACAATATTGGGTGTGGTTTCCTACCATCTCATGATTTAGGTATGTTGCTTTAAATTCTTCGTTTGTCATATCCGCAAATTGGTTGTCGATCAAGGTGAAAGAATGATTTTCGGAGTTGAACTTGTCGATGAATTGAACATTGTGTTTATATATCTCAAATCGGCTCTTCAAATCCATGTTTCTCATATTTGAAGGACGGAGATTCCCATACCGACCAAGCCACTTTTTGTACCTATCTTCGAGTGTCGTTTCTTTTATAGTGATGTTGGAAGATGAGGAACAGACGACTGTGGTCATTATAAATAGGATAAACATGAAAATTATGGTGGAGAAAGACATGGTTACTTTGGATGTCATGAATAAGAGACAATAGATCGAGCGACAAATATGTGTTTTGTTTCTTTGCTTCCATTGATTTTTTCTTATATAGACTGAAACTTTGGTATTAATTAATTTTTATTTCATTTTCCTTCAAATATAAACAAGTATTTTTTTATTTTTTTATAATAAAAATACGTGTTTAAAATATTCAAATCAAATAGCCAACTAGATTTCGTAATTTAAAATGCATGTTAAAATATTATAAAGCTTTTAACTAATGTGATTTCGTAATCTCATTGAAACTAATTATTCTTAATTATTGAGATTAAATATTGAAATATTTGTTTAATTCAATTCCATTATTATTTTGTATTAACACATTCATTTTTGTTGGTGTGTGGGCTCGCCGGAGTAAGCTCACCGTCCAACCTAGGACAAATGTTCCTTTAAGAATTATCAACCCCCTCTCCTGTTGGACCAGGGAAGGTATTTATAGTCTTCCATTGCTGTCCTTGGGCCTCGTGAGCTCGCACGTCGGGCCCATTCGTTCGCCCGGGCCGCCGACGGGGTCGGTTCGGTCCATGGGCCGCGGTCCGCGGTCCATGGTACCAACAATTTTAAAATGTTTATTTTATGCAAATTTGTGTTATAATTTTTTTTATAGCAATCTTAAAATACTCTAGTAACCTTGTTTATAAAATATTAGGTTACTGAAGCGTGCAAATTAAAGAAAATAAATACAATTTTGATTTTTTCCTAACTATGGCTTTGGACCTAATCGATAAATTACGCGATCAAGCCCACCTAAAAACACATGGTGTATAGAGAAAGTATTCCTTATTATCCCCAAATAACCTCCCAACGGATGTTACTTAGTAGTGGGTCCGGACCCCAAATTAGGTATGACAAGATACCAGAGGAGGGGCCGAGGAGTTTAGTTGGGGTTCGTTCCTTAGGGACGGATCTCTTTTAGGGTGGACCGATGGCGGTGGCTACCCTACGTTTGCCCCACGTCTGAGTACTAGTCGACTTAGTTGATTGTTGGTGAATCCGACCCTTGCCTTCTTTCGGAGAGGAGGGGAATGAGGATGCCTACAACGGACTATGGTTATGTGAAAGTGTCGGGCTCTCAGGTGGACAGAAGCACATGGTGGGAGGAAGCTGCATATCCCTACCTCTTTGAAAGGTTTCTGAATCTGAGATGAGAGGGAGGGCGTGTGGAAATCTGAGCTAAACAGACGAGTTTTTTAGGAAGTGTGTGAGTTTCTTTTGTTTATATTATGAGTTATATTACTTGTAGCATTCAGACGTGTCCCTATATGGGGTCAAGTTCAGTGGGGCTCACTGCCACGTCGTGTATTATTTTTTTGGATATATATTTATCACAATTTTATTCAAAAAAATTTGCTCGTTATCACAACAAAAGAGTTAAGATAAAGGACATGTATTATCACTGGATCACTCGTACCTCAAAAATCCGGGATAGAGAACAAAAACAATGGAAAAGGAAAACTGGCTCATAACTAGAAAGGTCCAGACATCGTCGATAGCGGTCTCCGAATGGGCACGTGTCGACTCAAAAGAGAAGACGAACTTTGATACCCATCACATGGCATGCCAATAACTTTAAAAGTACTTTCAATAAACTTACAAAATATGCAAAGCAAATAGTTTGGGTATCATCAAACATGGTAGCAAATATCCTCAGTATCATCAAACCTCAACTCTTCTTTTTCCTCAGTATTAGGTATGGTATCATTAATAAACCCCTGCTCCATGGCCTCTTTCAACTTCGCTAATTCCTCCTGCAAGCTCTGAACCTCAGTCCGAGATTCTGTCAAGCTAGTCTCAGTCAACTCTGGTCGTTTCCTAAGATACTCATTATCAGCTTATATAATATCAAACTCCTACACGTTCAATGAATGGGTAAGAGAGTTTGTTGTATAGGTCTTTGTAAGGAGCTTCTTCCTCAAGTTTCCCATTCAAGAAAGAAATATTTGACTCGGAAAGGGTTAGATCCTTTTTTGTACGCTCATAATCCATCGACAGTGTCTTATGTTGGGAGCTAATGAAAAGCTTATCCTTCATAACCTGATCAACCTGAGATTTTTGATCAACAATTATGGCACGGAGGTAAGCATAGTCTTGAACAAGATTCGTAAAATCCTTAAATTTGTGAGCATTTGAAAGGTGCTGCATCATATAGATCAGAGTAGTGGTTTGAGCCAGTTTCTACTTCTTGCTCATAGGGTCAGAAGTATGGGAAGATCTTTTTGAAGGCTTTGTCTTTGGAACTTTAGGAACACGTTCAGGCTGCGACAAAGAAAGTCCAGAAGACTATCCTGAACTGACACGACAGAGTAAAGATACAATCACACTATACGCCCGAGTAGAAACATCATTAACCGCTTCCTACACCGCAACCTTCTTATCTTTTTCGTCATAAGCCGAATCAGACTAACCCGCAACTAAGGCTGTAAATGGGCCGAGTCTGGGACGGCTGAACTGGATCCAGACTCATGTACTTGGCCCGGGTCTGGGTCCAAAAAAAATATTAAAAAATATTACCTAAAAATAATAAATAATTAAGAATATAAAAATAGTTAATAAATTTTAGTAAAATAAATAAACATTTTTTTTGAAACAGTTAAATTTTTCATTTATAAAAATGAGAGGCGTTGCCCTAATACAATGAGAACTAACAATAAAATATAAAATATAGATATAAATATGGAAATGAGAGCAAGTCTCATTTTGACACTTTCTACACAGCCATATTGCCTAGTATAAAGCTAGGCTATCTGCCTCCGGAGGTTGGTCTCCCATATCTGTATCGTGTTAGTTCCCAAAGGGTGACAACAACTCTTTTTGAAGCTCTCTGGCCTGAAGGAGTTGTTGATGTCATATAAAACCTCTTTAAGAACCGTTTCTGGTGGTCTGAGAGAATGTTGTTGCCTTCTTCTGTTCCTTTCAGTCCATATGTGTCAACTCAAGGCTCCAATCATATTCCATAATAAAACCCAAATTTGAGAATGATGTGTTAGCTTTTGACATGCCTCAATTATGTTTCCTATTTTGATGTTTGGGTATGTGGTGGTGGGTGTGGGGATGTTCATGATTTTCCAGATGATATTGTTTAATTTTTCAACTAAGGGTAGAAGGATGGCTTTAGAGTAGTTGCAGTTGAAAAAAAGGTGTCATCTGGTTTCTTTTTCTAAGTTGCATAATAGGCAGGTGGGTGGGATGGGCATGCCTCATCCATTTATCCTAGTGAAGGTATTTAGGTGTCCCCATTTTAATCTCCATAGAAGTATAGAGAATTTTGTGGGTTTGTTGGCCCATATTCCTTCAACTAGAGTGTCTTTATGGTTTTTGTCTACAATTTCCTCACTTATTTTTGCAAGTTTCTTATTTGGGTTTCCACTTTTCCAAAGCACCGTGTAGTTTGGTCCACACTCTATTAGTGTGAGAGCCTTAGGGGTATCTCCCATTATAAATTTCCAGGCATGGAAGTCGATAGAGTTTTTGATCTGAATGTTTGTAAGGGCCCTTCCCTTTATGTATCTCCCTTGGATCCATGTATTTAGGATTGAGTCTGAAAAATAAATAAACATAATAAATAAATATTAATGTATTTATATTAAACCTTTAAGTTACTAATATATTATAAAATATATATTAAAATATTTATATTTAAACCTCTAACTTACTAAAATATTAATATATATTTTTTTCTAACATTTAAAATAGCCGGGCCGGGTCCGGCTAATCTAGACCCTGACCCGGACCAATAACTGACCGGACCCGGATCCGGCCATCTGGGTCTAAACCCTTTGACGGGTCTGAAATTGGTCCCAGACCCGGACCCGTTGACAGCCTTACCTGCAACGGTCCAACAATAGATGGCCAACCTGCAGTCTTAAAAATCTTGGTAGTACTAGGTTTTTAAACCCCGAAACCCTCACGAGTAGGGCGGTTATAAATCCCAGACTCAAATTTCGCCCATCGTTCTGGAAAATCAAGGAAAAGTTCGTTAGAACAATAATAAACTAACACTTCAACAAAAGAAAGAACATGTCATGTACATACTTCAGAAACTGAAAAGGTTTTGCAAGCCATAAGAATAATCGACCATGGGCATGAATTTCTTGACCAGAAAATCAATACTTGAATTCACCCTCGTTCCATCGATCAACATTACCAGGAAAAAGGTCCGCATCTACAAAGATGAACTTATCCATCCATTGTCGATTGGTCGGAAAACCCCAGATCAGAGTATAAGGGCAAACAACCTTTGGCCGATTGGCCATCAGGGCTCGACCTTTACCTGACACAAGTGACAGTTTAAAATAATAAAAATAAAAGAATAACTTAGCAGTCGAGACAATGTTCAAATCCACACAGTCGAGGAAGATTTGAAACTTGTGCTAACCATTGGGGAGGAAGTAGATACCATCGCCGACCTAGTGTTCGAGGATGACATCGACACCGACATAAATTCCATGGCAAAAGACTTAAGAGGATTCATCGAAGACGTCGAAAGTATCTCCTTTATGAGAAACCTCACTGAAGGGGGCATTGAGGCAGTTGAAGCACCCGTCGACGATGAAGAGAACAAAAGTTCGACAAACTCATCAAACATACCAACACCTTTGGTATCCGTGCTACTCCGGGGTGACGAGGATACCGAGGTAAGAATAGCCACTCCTTCAGCACCACTCCTAGGGACATCGGTGATGGTAGAAGCAAAGGTGGACATCGGCGGAGACATAGTAAGGAAGGGAGAAAAGGATCGGCGATGCAAGAGTTGGCGATGCAAGAGTCGTAAAGAAAAAGAGAGCAAGCGTTGTAAACGCCCCTGGCTATTTATAGGCACGTATCGAGGATACGAAACGTCGGCGAATCCCGACCATTCCCTAGATCTAATGATCCAGAAAATTGTACCATTACCTATCACCAACAGTAGAAGTACTCACCGAGTCTAAAACAGTACCCCGCCTAAAAAACCCTTGCTGATACCAAACTCCTTCAAGAAAAAACAATACAACCTTGGCTAATTGTTATATCTAGTGACAATTATCAATATATCGTCGTCAATTATACAAAAAAAGAAGATAATTAGCGACGATATATTGACATCGTCGTTAATATCACGAGTTTTCTTAAAAATCTTTCTTGAAATTTAGCGATGATCTAAAATCGTCGCTGAAAATCTCTTTTCTTGTAGTGTACCCACCATCGCCGACACTGAAAAATATAAAGTATCACTAATGAGAAGGGAACTATCGTCGGACCCCTCAGGGTGCATAACAATATTTTGGGAGTTAAAAGGCAACTAACAAAGACAATATATTTCTCTTCATTAAGATAAATGATTATTATAACAAAGACAAGCTACTCCCTTAGCGGGATCTTGGCCACATTCAATCCTTACACGCAAACATGGAAGAACATCTCCGCCAAGGTTAGCTAACCTCTCCCCTCGGTGCCTATGATGTCTTCCTCAGAGAGAGCGTCACTGACCCGGCCCAGGTGCATAAGAGGTCTCCGGTGGAACACAATCGCTCGGTCAGCCGACGTCGTACCTTCACCAAAAAAAAAAGTAGACAGTTTGAACGAGCAAAGATAACGGAAATTCCGTTAACTATGTTATTTGAAACGAAAATTTCGTTAACTTTGGTCTTCACTAAATTTCCGTTACAAATACTCAAATCCGTCACAAATACTCAAATCCATTACAAATATCCGTTATATTTGGTTTTTCCAACTAAGTTAACGAAATGAAAATTAGTTAACTTTTTTTAGGTAACTAATTTATAATTCCGTTGCAAATACCTAAAAAAAGTTAACTAATTTTCATTTGTACGAATTTCTGTTACAAACTTTTTTTGGCCAAAAAAATTCCAAATATTACAAATCATAGTAATATTCATAATCTAAAATAACATTCATAGTAACATCATTAACATTTTATAAATTTTAAAATATCTAAAATTGAAAGAGAATTTATAATCTAATATTCATACTTAACTCTTTCTCTGATTTTGATTAAAATTGATGGACGGAGGAGTTTGACATATTCGATCTTTATGAGCTCCATTACTGTTATCTTGTAAAGAACCATGATCAGAAGGTAGTGGAGTTGTATTCGATTGTGATGTAAATCTTTTCAACAACTTTTGATACATATCAAGAAATTGATAAAATTTGTTTTTCAAATTTCGATTATCCTGTAAAATAAAAACTGATCATTTGTGCGGAATTTCTGTTACAAATTTTTTTTTGCCAAAAAAATTCCAAATGTTACAAATCATAGTAACATCATTAACATTCATAATCTAAAATAACATTCATAGTAACATCATTAACATCTTATAAATTTTAAAATATCTAAAATTGAAAGAGAATTTATAATCTAATATTCATACTTAACTCTTTCCCTGATTTTCATTAAAATTGATGGATGGAGATGGAGTTTGATATCTTTGATCGCTATGAGCTCCATTTCTGTTATCTTGCAAAGATCCATGATCGGAAGGTGGTGGAATTTTATTTGATTGTGATGAAATTTTTTTGAACAACTCTTGACACATATCAAAAAGTTGATCAAATTTGTTTTTCAAATTTCGATTATCCTGTAAAACATTTAAGATTCATTATATTTATGTATTAGTTTAAAATTTCATGTATTATAACACATACCTCTAGTAACGCTTCGATTTGATCATTCCTTATCTTTTTTTCTTTTTCTTTCTCAAGATTTCGTACATTCTTTTCAACTGAAAATCTTATAGAAGCAGTGCTCGACTCAGCAGTACTGATTGCACAAACTATTTCATGATTCTTGCGTTTCACTGCTTTTTTATGTGCTCTCGAACTTGGAATCAATTCTCTATTCATTTCAACTGAAAATCTTGTAGAAGCAGTGCTCGACTCAGCAGTATTAGTTGCACAAACTATTTCACGATTCTTGCGTTTCACTGCTTTTTTATATGCTCTCGAACCTGGAATCAATTCTCCATGCATATACCATGTTTTATACCTATATGCATTGTCAAAACTAAAGAGTATGATATGCTCACTAATGGTCTTACGATTATAATATTTGTCATTGTGACACTTAGAACAAGGACATGGTAGTTTTAATCCAGGCTCCATCTTGTGGTTTGAATAGATTTCAGCAAAATCTAAAAAACTATTTAATCCACCTTGAAATTTAATTGAGGTTGAACTTTCAAACAACCATGATTTGTCAAGCACCTTTAACTGATCAGCCATTTTAGTCTACCTCCTAATATACAAAAAAGAAATCTCTTAAAAATCAATATTTAAATGAAAAATGTATTAAAATGAGTATTCAAAAAACTCATACAAAAAATAACAAACTTTAACTAATTATAGGCTATAGCAATGTAAGGAAGCATGCAATAATATAAAATTACTATCATAAAATATTTTATTTCTAAATAATTGAATAAAACATTAGTCACCAAATAAAATATAAAATCATAAAATTAAATAAATGACAACATACCTTTTTTGCCTTTTATATTCTTCTTCTAATCAAACTGAAAAAGAAAAAAAAAATCAACCAACATTTAAAATTCTAAAGGAAAAAAATCAGATTTGTGATTCAGATTTAAGACAGTAAAAGATGAAGAAACTAACAAGGTATTAAACATGCAATAACAGAAAATTTTAGGTGCATCGGCTAAATATAACATATATATCACAATAGCAAAACAAAAGTAAATGCTATCAAGTATCAACTAGTTTACTACTATTTAGCATGCAACCATAGACATAGTGATCATAATCACTGAAGGCAATAAGCAATATTTGTATCTCTGAGTACAGGAAGATAAGATCTCCGTGGTGTGCAGGATGAGTTTATCATATGGAAGTGTAGGCAATAAGCAGTATTTGCATCTGAGGTACAGAAAAATAAGATCTCCGTGGTAAACTGTAAAATGGTCTAAAAACACTGCAAGGAAATCAACCTCTACATATATTTGGATCAAAAATTCTCACCTTCAATAAGAGGGACATGACAGATCTTCAATTAAAACACCAAGTACCTGAATCATAAGAAAATCGTGAGAAGGTGAAGAAATTAACAAGGTATTAAACAGGCAATAAGGATCTCTAAAGATTTATAATGAATCAGGAGAAATACATTCCTCATTCCACTGTTATCAAAATTGAGTAACAGTTGATTGTTCAGACAAATATTTTATAAAAAACTGAAAGGCTGAAAAAAGATTTTCATTTTCACAGAATAATCATAGTGAATGTCTGAATGATGAAAATGGTATTTGCTTCTTCAATTTCTGTTAACATAATCTACAATTATCATATCATAGATAGCATCCATAGACCATAACATATAATATCTCTCAATCCCAAGTGAAGTTAAATTGGCTTAACGCCTTAAGCACATGAGTTTACTTACAATCCCATTCCCGCTACAAGGCCATTGTTCAAGAACATCAACAGACGAAAAATAAAGACGGTTGTTTAATCAACCTATCATTAAAGAGAACCATTATTCAACAAGAAAAATCAAAATTATAATGAAAGTTCAAAATAGAAATACAATATAAATGCACGTAAACAACGATCCATATATGTAAGGGATGAGTACATAAATGATACCTGTTCCAATTTACTGACACAATGATTCTATTTGAGGTATAATCAAGGGATTGAGAAAAATAGAGAACACTCACTTCAGTGTAGTTCACTGATACACTCTGCCATTATCATTGAAATGAGAAAAAAAATTAAGATGAGAAGGGTTCCTGATTAGGAACAACCCCGTGCACTATTTTTAATATTGTTTCGGAATTGGTTGTTTTTGTTAATAGTATCGAATTACTATTAAAAACAGTGCACAATGGGGATTCCTGATTAAGAACAGTTCTCACCTAAAACTCTCACTAATTAAATGTATATATCATTAGTTTGTTTAACTATTTGGCAGTGAACCGGTAATTAGTCGTTTAATTGGACAAAAAAATGGAAAACTTAAAGACTATTAAAGCTGGCAGTCAACCATATCGATAAACCCACAAAGCCACAACATACGAATACAAAATATATATAATTTATTTATCTCCATTGTAATTCGGATACTGCCTATCAGTTTCGATGAAAAAAAATCACCTTTATCAAAGAAAAAAGAATACAAAATATGTCTTAAAGGAAATTCAAAAAAGAACAGCACCCACCACCACCACGAAAAAAACGAAAGAAAGAATGAAGAGAATACACGCTCGTTGCAAGCATCAATAGGAAGAAGCCATCATACTAGTAAAAATACAGAAGCAAAACATTTAATTTCTCAGAAAAGTAAACAAGGGCCCAACTGTGGAAAGAGGGGTAAATATCTACACCGATCATTTGAAATCAACCCCACGAATAGCCATCTACCGAAAATCTCATGCAAAAGGCTATAGACGGGATTTTTTTTTTTTGAGGAAGGTATTTCCACCGAAACAAAAACAGAAACGAATTCACTGATGAAACAAAACAAATAAAAAATATAGGTGGAGATCGTTTACCCACCGTCGTGTTGAGAATCCGTGTGTTGAGAATGGGGGAAATCCAGCGTCGTGGAGGAAATAAAAAATGAGATATCGAGGGAAATGAGATATCGTGAAGGTTGAGATTGGGGGAAATGGAATATTAGGGATTGAGGAGGGAATAAAAAGAGAGGGAAATATATATTAGGGAAATAGATTTGGGGGGTGGGGGGAATGAAATAGTAAAAGTAGTATAAATGAAAATTTATTAAATAAATCGGTTACAAAAATTTTTCCGTTAAATTTGATATCAATTATTTTCTACGAAAATTATCAAAGTTTACGAAAATTTCGATAACTTTAATTACAAGTATTTTTCACGAAAATTTCGTTAAATATGTTTGGTCCGAACTGTCTACTTTTTTTTGCAGTGAATCGACGCCGGAGGAACTTAGACCGATTAAGGCAAGAACCTAGTCGATAGAGGAAATTTTCCATAGGTATAGTCGAGGAAAAAATCACTCAGATACATTGCTCTACCAAAACTAAGAGATGGAAGTGAGTATTTAAAGATACACCATCACATGACGACGTATATCAAAACCATCGTCGATCCCAAACGCATCGATGAAGGTATAGACACATCGTCGATCCCAAACGCATCGATGAAGGTATAGACACATCGTCGAGGCCAGTCAAAAGGAAAATTAGAGTGATATGCATTCATTCGCTGTCATGAATGCAACTCTCTAAATAACCCATAACCTTGGTGGAATTTCCCCCACAGATAGGGTCAACGATAGTCACAAGAACATCACTGATGAAAATCGTCTGGTTCTGCAGCACGTATGTTGGGATCTCGAGTGGTTTTGGGTAGGCGTCCTCCCCTACTTCTCTGATACCATGTAAAATGACACTGGGGTCATCTGCAGAGGAAGTGGTAGAAGAAGGGGAGAAGCGCCGTTGAGGGTTTAGAAAAAGAAAGAATTAGGAAGAAGCTATTACCTGGGTTTATTGATACCAAAGTATTAACATTTAATGTTCACAATATTCAATGGGCCCAACATTTAGCCTTATAGTATTCAATGGACCCAATATTTACATTTAGCCACGGATTTGACTATTTAGCCACTGAAACTGGCCGTGGCTGTTTCCCTGTTTTCTTGTAGTGTGTCTTACCATTAGCGATGCAAACCGTGTCTACAATCCACTTTATCACTACGGAATCCTACAAATAGGACCAGAGTGATGAATGGAGGAGATCGAGGAATGGAGGTCTTCCGATGAATAGCAGACTCAAGAAATAGATCTGTTTAAACAGTAGAATAGAAAAGGAAAAATAGAATCGTGTATTACAACTTACTTTAACCCTAGATATATATAATACTATATTTAGACTTAGTCCTGTTAGTTATAAATATTACAACTAAGTCCTATATTATATAATCTTCACAGAGGACCCCATTACGGGGATCGAGACACTTCCATTTCTGGAATAGAGAGGGAATAGAACGAGAAATCATTGCCTCGGGGTCCTCCTCATCTTCGAGTCGTCGACTCACAACAGGAGATTTTCCTTTGGTCGTCATCTACTATGTTTCCATGATTTTCTTGTAGGTGCACTGATGTGGGATGATCTTCTCATGGGGGAGGTGGTGGGGTTGTGAGATAGTCTCTCTTATGGTTGTATCCACTGATTTAATTTGCCATCTCCTTTTGCTTTTCTATTTGTTGTATAAATTAATACAATTTTCAGTATTGTAGCTGTGATCTTTGTGAAACTCGTAATATTTTTTGGTGTTCCTACTTTGAGTTCTTGAATATTTTCAATCTCTTCATGCATATCTCGTTGCTCTTTCCAAGGCCGCTGTGAGGAATTTTGGTGGTGCTGATGCAAGACTGTACACCAGTTCTTTCCGTCAACAGAAACTAAGATTCCGTTCATTTTATGCCGGACCCTTAAAAGGCTCCCACGGAAGCGGAATCGAAAGTCTTCATCGAGATTCAAGTCAACCTCCCAAATTGTCGATTGGGTCTTCCAAATCGTCCATTTTGGAAGAAGATCGTCGGAGTCTGGCAACTTGGCGATTTCTCCCTCAACTCGTCGATTTCATCTCAAATCGCCGATTCTGGAGCGTTACTTGCGTTCAACCTGGGCGTCATAATGACTGCCATTATGACCCAGACGTGATCTCCGCCGTAGATAATGCCTCCCAAGGCCTTATAATAGGGGACCGTGTTTGGAAGTTTGTATTTTGGTATGCGGTGTTTGTCCTTGGAATTGTTTCTGATTTTTTGCGGGTTTTTCTTTATAGTATTCCCTTCTGTTTTTGGTTTGGGGTTATATTTCAGATCCATCTTTGAGTTCCTGAATATTTTCAATCTCTTCATGCATATCTCGTTGCTCTTTCCAAGGCCGCTGTGAGGAATTTTGGTGGTGCTGATGCAAGACTGTACACCAGTTCTTTCCGTCAACAGAAACTAAGATTCCGTTCATTTTATGCCGGACCCTTAGAAGGCTCCCACGGAAGCGGAATCGAAAGTCTTCATCGAGATTCAAGTCAACCTCCCAAATTGTCGATTGGGTCTTCCAAATCGTCCATTTTGGAAGAAGATCGTCGGAGTCTGGCAACTTGGCGATTTCTCCCTCAACTCATCGATTTCATCTCAAATCGCCGATTCTGGAGCGTTACTTGCGTTCAACCTGGGCGTCATAATGACTGCCATTATGACCCAGACGTGATCTCCGCCGTAGATGATGCCTCCCAAGGCCTTATAATAGGGGACCGTGTTTGGAAGTTTGTATTTTGGTATGCGGTGTTTGTCCTTGGAATTGTTTCTGATTTTTTGCGGGTTTTTCTTTATAGTATTCCCTTCTGTTTTTGGTTTGGGGCTATATTTCAGATCCATCTTTGAGTTCCTGAATATTTTCAATCTCTTCATGCATATCTCGTTGCTCTTTCCAAGGACGTTGTGAGGAATTTTGGTGGTGCTGATGCAAGACTGTACACCAGTCATTCTCGTCAACAAAAACTATGATTTCGTTCGTTTTATGTCAGACCCTCAGAAGGCTCCCACGGAAGCGGAACCGAAAGTTTTCATCGAGACCCAAGTCAACCCCCTCAAATTGTCGATTAGGTCTGCCAAATCGCCAATTTTGGGAGAAGATCGTCGGAGTCTGGCAACTTATCGATTTCTCCCTCAACTCGTCGATTTCACCTCAAATCGTCGATTCTGGAGCGTTAGTTGCGTTCAGCCTGGATGTCATAATGACTGCCATTATAACCCAGACGTGATCTCCGCTGTAGATGACGCCTCCCAAGGCCTTATAAAAGAGGATTGTATTTGGAAGTTTCTAAAAATTTGCTATTTATTATATATAAATAACAATCATTTTAATCAAACCACATACCAATTTATTATCACACAAACTGAAAGTGAAATGTAAACACAAACTGAAATCAATGTCTTCACAATATTTGAGAACAAAAATGGAAAGACTAAAAAGATAAATTCCAAACGTTGATCACACAATTATCAATTGGTTTGAATTGAATTTAAATTGGATAAGATGGCATTTGGGTAATCCCACACACACCAATTCCGTCACAAGCATTCCGCGTCATCCTCATATAACCACCCTCACCCCAAGCTTGACCGTAAGAATTCTTAATGATCCAGTAATCTCGACCAGTCAACAAATCATGGCCATAGCCGACAATTAAAACGGCGTGGTTATTATTATGGGATCCGCACTTTGAGCAAGAGTATATACCTCTATCGTACAATTGGAAAAAACAAAATTCAATCTCGATTGAGACAGACACTGGTCGAGTTGCAACGACATATAACAATTGAGCTTCACTATTGGGTTCAACACATTCATAACCATCTATAGCCGCAGCTACTTTTAAATCCGATTTACATTTAAGCCCATCCAACGCCATATATGGGTAATCGTTTGATGTAGACAAACCATTTTTCTTTATGAATTCAAAAGCCTTCGGTTCTAAACCTCCATTACACCCAGAGTTGGTAGTGTCACAGTCGACTAGTTGCTGCTCAGACAAACTTAGAAATTGGCCGGTTTTTATATAAGTTAGACCTTCTACTGCGGCTACGGCTGAAAAGGCCCAACAAGAACCTGCGTAAAATGAATACAAGCTTGGATATTAGATGGTTGCATATAATCAAATACCTTAAATCATACATAATTAATTAAATGTATAGTCGTAATTCTGTAATTACCACATGTTGATTGATTCTTGACGGGGCCGACCGCTCCCGTATTCCTCCAATCTATACTGACAGGTGGTGGTGGTACTTGCGAAGTATTTATGTAATTCATATTCCTTCCTTCTTCACAATATTGGGTACGATTTCCTGTCATCTCGTGATTTAGGTATGTTCCTTTGAATTCTTCGTTTGTCATGTCCGCAAATTGGTTGTCGATCAACGTGAAAGAATGATTTTCGGAGTTGAACTTGTCGATGAATTGAACATTGTGTTTATATATCTCAAATCGGCTCTTCAAATTCATGTTCCTCATATTTGAAGGACGGTGATTCCCGTACCGACTAAGCCACTTCTTGTATCTCTTTTCAATTGGTGATTCTTGGGTGGTGTTGGGAGATGAGGAAGAAACGACTGTGGTCATTATAAATAGGATGAACATGAAAATTATGGTGGAGGAAGACATGGTTACTTTGGATGTCATGAATATGAGACAATAGAGCGATAAATATGTGTTGTGTTTCTTTGCTTCCATTGATTTTTTCTTATATAGACTGAAACATTGGTGTTAATTAATTTTTACATTTTCTTTTAAATATAAACAAGTATTTACTGTTTATATCAAAACATGAATTTTACGTTATCCATCGCATTCAATCTGAACCTATCATTTTATTTAAATATATGTGTCATAAATCATAATTTATTCTATATTAATCTTAATTGCTTAACCAAGTAACCTTATTTATAAAATATTAAGTTATCAAAGAGTGCAAAAAGAAAATAAATTCAGCTTAATTTTAAAAGAGGTGTTGGTACCATGGACCGTCCTGCGGTCCATGGACCCAGGCCAACCCCTAGGGGCATAGACGGGCCGGGGGACACGATTGGGCCGGGGAGCCCGCGAGGCCCAAAGGTGAAGGAAACAGTATAAATACCTCCCCTAGTCCATGTGGGGAGGGGGTTGGAGATTGGAACAAAGGAACACTCGACGAGTTGAGAGTGCGAGCTCACGTGTAAGAGCCCACACACCAACAAGAGGTTTAAATTTTGACCCTCTATTTCTTTTATAATAAAACCAAATCAGGGATTGGCTAAATTCTCTTATGATCGATATTAAATTTATGATGTGTTAGAAATAATATAAGTCAGAAATTTTTGACACGGAAGGGAAACGAAGGACAAGCCATAGCGGCTGGCCAAGACCGCCAAAGTCTAAGTGCACCTTTTATTGTGTCCACTCTAACTGTGAATCGTTTAGTTGGATTGAAGCACAAATGCTTAACTAGATAACAGAGGAACTCTACAAAATGTTTGAAGGTCAAATACCTCACCGGAACTCTAGATAACAGAGGTTGAACTGGTTTGCAATTATCTAGAGAAAATAAGAGGGATAACTTAACGGTCCCTAAACCCAAGACTCTAAGGTTGGGAATACAATATCTAAAGAAATCAGAGAAAGAAAAATAGAAGAGCGGTGAAATGGCCTAAGTAAGAAACCCTGACAAAGTGGAACAAGAGGTAGCGGATGATAGTTTTTGAATGCCAAAGACCTGTCTCCAAGATGCATGCCGCAAACTCCTTCATGGATATCTTTTATGACTTGACTAGTCTTTGGCTCTGTGATGCAAAGTAGAAGTGGAACTACCATAAATATTTTGTAGAGGATTTCATTTGTGTCACGGTATTTTGGTGTTGTTGGACGTATATACCTAATCACAGTAAAATTGTTCTAATGGTACTCATCCTAATTACAGGATTGTATGTTGATGTATAATCAACACCCTCTTCTCGGTTGTACCCTTTAGCCACCAATTTGGGTTTATATCTTTCTATTGAGCCATCAGCTTTAGTTTTTAACTTCTAAACCCAATTACACCCAACTACATTCATATGCTTATGATCAGGAACCAAGAATCAAATACTGTTGTTATATAATGTTTCCATTTCCTCATTCATTGTCTCTTTCCAATTATCATTTTTTGAGGTCTCACTGTAAGATATGGGTTTATATTCATTAAACTAAGTGTTGTTAAGACTTACAACATAGTCTTTGGGAAAGTCTGGTTGTTTCACAACTATTGTTGGCCTTCCAATCTTCTGAATATTTGAAGGTGTAGTATTGCTCTGAGTTGCAACACTCTCATGAGAGGTTTTGGTTTAATGCTGAACTGAGCTTGAGGTACAACCTGTTTTGGATTTTCTAATGTAATATTCCCATTCCTCTGGTAATTTTGAGAAGCACTACTGATGTGGTGCGGCAAAGGACGAAGTAAATAATTCTTAAATTGAATTGACAAGCTTCAATGCAAAATAGCTAATCAAAAAGTGTTTGTAAAAAAATAACGAAGGAAAAAATAAGCGATAAGGTATATAGATTTCAGTCGAAAGTTTGAGAGATTCTGATCCGCTCAGAACCTGCAAAGAAAGGAAATAATGGATTGGATGAAGGCCATAGGAGAGTAGATGATATTGAAGCACAAAGGATTAAAACACTAATCCATTAATTCAAATTAGATTAAGTTAGATAAGTTGGTCTGACCCATACTCAAGGCCCAATAGTTGTTAGTATATATAGGCATGTACTACTTTTATTTTAGAACACTTTTTGATCTAAAATACTAAAACCAAAACCCCTAGAGTTTCTAAACTCTTCGTCTTCTCTTCACCCTCGATACGTCGCCGATACCTCCGATCTCCCAGCGCCGATTCGACTCACACCTCACCGGAGTTGATCACTTTTTACATGGTATTAGAGCCTTCCTGAAGTGCTGCGTCGATCGTCTTCCTGGGAACCTACAAATCCAAAGTCTCGTCTCAAGAGTCATCACTTGTTTCGAAACTGCCCCAAACCGCGATTGGTAAAATCTAATACCCTAGATCGATATATGATACTTCATTTCAAAAGGATCGGAGATGCATTTCATGCGATGCCTCATTACACATCTTGCATGTCATTCATCACATATGCATCTCATGTATTTATGATGTATGTTCTATCTACAATGAGGGACAACACATATCTAAGTTTTGATCGACCAAATATTTTTAGTACTATCATACCATATCACATTCACATGCTCCATCATAATACTCTTCACACATCTAGTTTTTGGGTTCAACCAAACGACATACTCTCTACCTGTGAAGGCAAGGATAAGGCACAGGGATCTCTCTGTGCATATGTACTCCATAACGTGTTTAAATGTGATGTGTTTCTAATAATCATTATTTTACACATGATTTTCTGTATGAGTTTTATATGTTACCATTATGTGATTACTTTTAGATACATCGTGTCTATATATGATTTGTTTCTTTCAATAGTTTGTTCCAGTGGTGATATGCATGCATACACCCCCAATCTGACTAGTCAGACTTTAGACAGGGAGTACCAGGGGCACATCTCAATGCCTTCTGAGAACATCACACCAAACCTTGAGGGCACCAGATACCTCAAGGAAGTATCAAAGTTGATCCTAGAAATATCGTATTGATGATGCACGAAATCTGCTACCAGTAGGCTCGCGGGGTCGCGAGGAGGGCCGGAGGCTTTGGAGTCCACGACGCACGCTCTACGTCAATGTATCTGCAGAAGGGGAGGGGAATCGGCGACTCTCTTGGGAGTAGGCGATTCGGGCTCCAAGTATTGCTCTGGTTGGTGTGTGTCAAGTGGGAATGACTTGAGGGTAGAGGTCCCCCAAGGACCCCTTTTATAGGGTCCTGGGGGACGTTTCCCCATTCATTAGCGTGGGG